>CAJUYI010000056.1:262544-277413 GCA_910591695.1 Galerucella pusilla
GAGTAGATTCCACGAAGTGAGGGTTTATACAGTTAACTTAATAAATATATAATCTATAATTTTTTCAACTTGACACTATATGTCAATAAAGATTGATTAAATTGTTTATGATTAAGAATATTGGAGACTATATCAATAAAGTATATTACGAACACAATCGCTTACTTAAAATGATGTAAGTTGGTTTACATAATAGACTAATTAGAACGAGCAGCAAATGAGGTTTTTCATGTGGAATAATTTTGATTTTAGCTTTTCAACAAGAGTCACAATAGCATTAGGAGTATGGAAATAAGGATTTTTCCATGCGCGCGTGACAAATTCTCGTGTGAGACGATGCCGAACACTGGAAGTCAAGCAAGCACGGAAAAATCTATTTCCGGACGTGTAATAAACGATACTTTTTATTATACTTATTATACTTGTCTTCTACTTGTCGATGTTCCGAAAGATATCTTTCTGCTTGATTGTTGTGATCATCACGAATTGCATTAGCTTATTAAGCTGTTGGCTCTTACCATTTTTTCAAAAGTTTTTTTTGCTTTAAATCCGCTTTAATGACTATCAACTTCATTCTATTTATCTCTCTTTTATCTCTCTTTTTTTGTTAATGTGGTATCACTTTGCTTGATTCTATTTTGAAACATTTCAGCAGATAGAAATGTGCGCCAAGCCGCACTGAGCATTTGTGAACGTTGCAGCAACGTTAGCAATCAAATTTGGTTTCGCGGCTCGGTGCGCCCGGTATGGACGCACCTTTAGGTTATGTTTTTTACTGTAACAGTTCTGAAATAAGGCAGTAGCTGTATGTATAGAAAAAAGTCTAGAATAGATAATAAGAAGGAATTACATGAGCATACTGATTGATATATTACTTATAAAAAACAGGAATAACTGAAAGGAGCATGGAACAAGTAATAATAAAATATTATTATATTGACACCTGTTTCGCTTGCCTGGACTATTACTGTAAACATAACTAAACTAGTACACTTTTGACTATTTTATCTCATTAGATTTACTTTGTATCTTTATTAACCATAAATTTATAATTTTATGAAATATATAATAGTGGTAATTTTGAAGTCACCCGTTAAGAGATTATCGCCCATTATGAACCATATTTATGTATTTTGTAACACTAACAAATCCATATTCATTTTTTGTTAAAGTCATCGAAATAGATAAGATCCGATTGCCCCTTTAAATTAATAGGCCTTGTGAGTAGATGCAAACATTTACTAATCATTGACATGAAATACAAAAGATACGAAAGATTCGTTTGAAAAAGCTACTGTGTTTGCGAAACGCGTCACAACTTTAAGGTTAAATATAATGTAGATTTAACAAAATAAAATTGTTTGATTTCATAATTTACTATGGATCTACATCAAGTAAAAGCCTCATCTATTCAATTTTTGAAATACAAATACCAACGTAAAATATAATTGTGTATTTTAGGAACAGTAAAATAGGGAACAAAAGTATGTTAACAATATATACTTACGGCATGAAATTAATATGATTCGGTTATAAAAACAACACCTAAAAATACACTAAATTTTAATATGAGTTGAAATTGTTCAGTTCATGAAGCTGCTTATAATTTTATGACCTAGAAGGAATTCAACTGATTGCCTTTCCGTATAATCACCATTTCATTTGCAAATTGGATTTTGTTATTTAAATGCAGTAATAATCACAATAATTGTCAAATATAACTTATAACTTTATCTAGAATAATTTCTAGTTTTGTATGATATGTGGCGTAGTCTTAAATATACTCCTTGGCTTAACATACTTCGAGTACGTTAAACCTCATTTACTTAAACTGCTGAGATGTTAGTCAACACATTTATCTACCTTGCGAGTAATAAAATAAAGTAAAAAAATGCAGTTATCCTGATCATACTGGTACCGGGTCCATTTTGTCTGAATATATACATCTTCTTTGAGCATCTCTCTCTGAATGATCTTGCCAAATTTTCAATTCTTGAATATCTACTATTACTATTTAAGATTCAAGGCCTCCGGCTGGATATGCGATTGTAGAAAGTTTCCAAAAAATAATTGGAAATGAAATAGAAAATTAAACAAATAATGGCGGTTACTCTTCCGGAAGGAATGTAGAACCTTGCAAATTAAAGAAATCTCTCTGTATTATTTTCACATCCTGTAGAAAATATGTTTACAACCACTTCGCTTCTACATGATTTTATTTCATTTTTCAATTATCTGCTCTAATACTTTTACTTTTTGACGGTTTTCTTGCTGTTTTGCTTTCATCATGACTATTATTTTCGTTTTTCTGGTTCTGTAGTCCTTTTTCTTACTAAGTACCATAAAATTTATTAATGAAAATGTAAAATTCTCAACTTCACTACATACTTAAAATGTCATTTAATTTCTTCTGATATACAATTTGTGTCTGTTCTATTTAGTCCATTACGGAATAACAAGCTTATATAATTCAAATATCAAAGAGCTTTTATTGACATAACATATGAACTCTTATAAGTAGAAAATATTCTTAAGAACTGTTAAATATAGAGGTACCAGTCATAAAAATGTACCTGTACTCCTAATATTTTATAAAATATTTAATTGGCTGTTAATGTTGCGAGTGTTTCTGACAACACCAAATCGTTGATTTTGAGTTTCAAACCTGTAGAGCTGCGTTTCACTTTTATTCGTTTATTATCATTGATATATTGATGCTTGTTAGCACTCCCAATAAACTTCAAATTGATTTTGATATATTTTTAATGCTTTTTACCAGTATATATCTTCCCTGATAATGATACGAAGATCAATTCCCTGTTCTTAAGAAATCAAAGGTGTAATAAAATGGTTTATAGTTACTTTAAGTTGCATTTTAACTTTCAACACATAATAAACACGACATTGTTACTCACCTATAAAATTGACAGATTAATAGGTTAAAAGATCGGCCCACCTACGAATTAGTACATTTTTTGCTTGTGCTTCGTAACCTAAGTAAATGAACCGTCAAATTATATTCGCGTTAATTACCAAACCACTGAATAAACAGAAAAAGTACCATACTGCACATTTCAGTCGACTAGTTTGTCATCAATATCTTGACGGTACTTATGAAAATCGAGGAGTCAATTATCCAGCAAGATTGTCCTACTAAATCATTAGTTTATACTTTTCCATTACAACATTGAAAACAGCTATGGGAAAGAATAGAGGGTGAATGTAATGAAATTCAAAATATTACTAGAATTTGACGTAACACCGTCATTTGCTAGGGGCACTAGCTCCCCTAGAGAGAAACTTTTGGATACAGGTGAATTAGATTAGATGAACATAAAATCACATCTAGTATCGTTTCGCTAATCTCTATTTATTTTGCTTCTCGTTGTCTCCTGTTTTGCCGAACTCAGTAGTGTTACAACCAGTGATAGGGATCTTTATTGAGCCCAACATCCATGGACTCGAGACCTCGGTTTTACGTCTCCTCCGACACACAGAATATCTACATTATGCCTGGAGCTGTGATAAGCTACCCACCCTATTAGTCTAAAGTACACCCTAGTAATCTAAAGCGTTTCGCTGCAGGATGTACTGGCTCTACGACGGTATTCCCAGTGGTTACCCATCCAAGTACTAACTGCGTTTGACACTGCTTCACCGTTATTATCGCATCAGAGGCGCTCCACTACAGTGCTGGTTCGACGCCCTACTCCCTTTTTCATTGCATGAATGAAGAGATTACTAACTGAAGTTCAAGTAAAGACAACGAAGAAAAGGGCGACTAAAGGATCTTGGAGAATAACCTGAAAGATATAGAAAAACAGAAAAAGTAATAGACTGAGAGAAGCTTACTGAAAGATGACGTTAGAAAGTTAGAAAAATCCCACTTCAGGAGAGGGTATGCAAGCTGTAAAGATAAATGAATAAAACAATTGACGATTCAAATTAGAGAGATGAATGGACAAAAAACGAATAATGCGTGTAATTACTTGTACACATTGGCCATTTGTTTTAATTTCAACTATTCAGATAAAACTGTCATCTACAATGCAATTTATGTGAATATACTGTCGTTTCCGAGCAGTTCCTTTGTATAACATTAATGTCCTAACAAAATATTGAAATCAAAACAAACTCGGAAATCATGATGGAATAAATTGCGATTCGTGTTATAAGAGAAAACGGAAATATACTAATTGTTAAAGCACTATTCAACACAATCACTTGCACTATTTAAGTTATGTATACTCTGCCAAATAATACAAAAATAACAATCATATTTAAAATTAATCCCACACATCTGTTTCACTTTGCTAAATTGAATGAGTATATTGAACTGTCTTGAAGGTAACGGAATATGTTGAAATATAAAAAAATTCTAGAGATTTATAAACGGTTGCATTTAACGACATAGAGATATGGGAATTCAAGAATGGGAGAAAAAAGCAAAAGATAGAATCATCAACATTGTCAGCACAAAAGACACGTCCCTTCATAACTTCAACATAAAGCATGAGCATGAAAACAACTCAAAAATCAACCCACTCACGCATTCATTAAATAATGTGGTTGAAGCTTGCTCAGATAATGAAGCAGACCAGATGTTTTCAGCCAAACGTAGAAGCTGCTATCATCTTTTTATTGCTTTTTGTGATGATGATGTAGGTACAAAAAAAAACACAGAACAAAAGGAGACGAGCGTTAAGCTTAAAGGGGCTTACGTGGAGCTTACGACAGAAAAAAAGTAGCAGTAAATTCGTCACTTATTGAGTTATAATAAATTCAGTGTAATTATCCAGTTTTGAAAAACCGCAGATATTTGGTTGGCTATGGTAGTTATTTTGTCGGGTACTGAATTTTATTCAGAATTTCAGTAAAAATGTAGTCATCGTGCTTTAAATCAAAAAAGGTGCTCATATATTAGTCTAAAGAATAATTCATAAATATACACGGTGTGTTAGTTAAAACGATAAATTATTCTCATATAAATAATGTTTCTGGAAAGTCCAAGAAATTAAAATAATAATAAATCATTATATATACAGATTAGTTTGAGTAGAAAATAAAATTGCTTCTTTTATTCGAGTTATTTTTTACTCTGCATATTATATAGTTAATTTTTGTTGTGATGTGTTTAATATCAGGAAAACAAAATTTCTTGTGATTTTAGCAAGTACGTTCAGGTATTATTTAAAATGAAAACAAATGATTTCGAAGAAAATCACAAATATCCTCCAATCTTCAAATTCCGTAAAATAGCTAGGTAGTTGAGATTCGAAGCTATTATAGTGAATGCGCACATTGGAGACTTATGCAGATGTATTTCTTCAAACGAATCATTAAACATTTTACTTTTAGAACCCGGTAAAATCTTCCTATGGCTCATTTATAGAATTTGTGGTTATATCATTAGAATGTATATATATTTTTAAGTATCCATTCTTTGCGTTTTCCATGGTAGTGCATTTGAAAAATATTTTTAATATATTCAGGTCGATCTTGCCAATTGAAACCAAACAAAAATACATTTAATTTTCTGAATATCTATTCCGTTCAACTTTTTTGACAATAATCTTCCTCTTTCTGAGGAAGATGCTGGAGTCCTGGCAAATCACATGAATTGTGTAGCAGGTCCATCAGTTGTTCTAATTTGGGAAAAGCGAAATGTAGCAGAGAAAAATGACCTTTCTGAATATGTTTATTGGAGAGACATTCACTAAGATCTAAAAGATGCATTGTGCCACCTGTCCACTATCCGTTGCTGAGAAAAGTCTCAGTCAAGCAATGCATGATAGTTAGTCTCGATTGCTTAGCTCGACATCATCATGCTTAAAGTCCTCGGCACCTCACCTTTTTGTGCTCTTGGTTGTGCCGTTTATGTGAAGAGACCAGTAGTCCTTATCAGGCACAACAGTCTTTTCACTAGGTTCTTCTTTGAGAGATCTTCCCTTGAATGCTATAGTCTTAGGAGTCTATATTTTCAATGAGAAATAGCTGCATATTCGAAGATAATGTGAGAGGCTGTTTTCTCCTCTTCTCTGCACAAACTACAGATAGGTTCCTCCCTAATAATTGGTCTCACTATGGCTGTGTAAATCTACCTCAAGATCCTTGAGCTACAACTCTCTGCCAGATTCCTGCACACATTTAGCGTTAATTTTGCTATGTGTATTATCTCCTTTTGATGTTTTTTTCCACAGGATTTTACTATGTAGAGTAAGACCCAGATATTTGACTTCTTGTCCACTCAACCTCACTAACGGCCGTTGTGAGATTGAGTTTTGTTTTCATAGTACACTCTTTTAGGATGATTTTAGTGGAACACTAGTTATTTTGGGTGAAGTATGTTACAACATTCCAAAGAAATCACAAAAAAACATGAATTGCACACGTAAAAATGATAAACCGGTGATAATAATTGTAGCAGCAAGAAAATGTATATTCGGAATTTTTAGATACACGACATAAATATTTATATCATTTTGTTGTTTGCTCACTATAATTTCTTTAGCTTCGTATTTCTGAGATTTTATATCTTAACGAGTTTCTGAAAAATAAATGCGGTATGAGGCCGTAAACATTTTGTCTGCTTCTAACTGACTACATATACAACAGAAATTGTCTTTGCTAATTAACAATTCATATGTAAAAGAACAACTGACCTCTATGGCGTGCCGTTTTGGTATTTAATAACATCGTTTTAAAAACAAAAACAAAAATATCTCTTCTTTCAAAAATGTTTATTCCCTAATTATTCTGTTAATGAATTAAAATTATGTTTTTCATAATAATAATACAGGAATTTCCATTATGAAAAACATAATATAAATTGCCGATTTAAAATTATGAAATACATAATAAAAATTCATGAATTAAAATTATGAAAAACATAATAGAAATTCAATTTCCATTATGTATTGAGGTTGCCTATACTAATCTAATGCAAGTACCTGAAATCGTATAGTAAATGCATTACTGCAGAATAGGCAACCTCAATACATAATGTAAATTGAATTTCTATTATGTTTTCAATAATCTTAATTCTTGAATTTCTATTATGTTTTTCATAATTTTAAATCGGTAATTTCTATTATGTTTTTCATAATTGAAATACGTGTATTATTATTATTAGAATCATTCTTGAAATTCAAGTATTAAAATTATGAAAAGCATAATAGAAATTCAAGAATTAAAATTATGAAAAACATTATACAAATTCGATTATTGAATAAATAACACAAAACGGATTTGTATTATGTTTTTCATAATTTTTTTTCTTCAATTTCCATTATGTTCTCAATTATTTTAATTGTTGAATTTCCATTATGTTTTTCATAATAATAATACACGAATTTACATTATGAAAAACATAATAGAAATTACCGATTTAAAATTATGAAAAACATAATAGAATTTCAAGAATTAAAATTATTGAAAACATAATAGAAATTCAATTTACATTATGTATTGAGTTTGCCTATTCTGCAGTAAAGGTACTTGCATTAGGCAACTTCAATACATAATGGAAATTGAATTTCTATTATGTTTTTCATAATTTTAATTCATGAATTCTTATTATGTATTTCATAATTTTAAATCGGCAATTTATATTATGTTTTTCATAATAGAAATTCCCGTATTATTATTATGAAAAACATAATTTTAATTCTTCAACAGAATAATTACGAAATAAAAATGTTTGAAAGAAGAGATATATATTTTTTTCTTCTTTTAAAACGATGTTATTAAATACCAAAACGGCACGCCATAGACCTCGCAATAATGAAATTTATGAACATAATTGTAATAGTCCATCCAAAGTAACTGTCTTATTATATTATTTATATTAACTACAATATCTATATTTGAATCTTGTTAATGTAATTGATTTGTTTAATAAGCAATAATTTTAAGACGGAAAACATTTACCAGTAGTTGCTCTGACATGTTCATTTACTGAAATCTTATCGTCTTTTACCAACACCCGTTAAATAGATATAGAAATGCAAAACTCAGACAACATAACAAAGTGATTGAATTTTTCTGTTACATTTTAGCGGCTTGAAATCATTTACATTTACAGCTTGTACAAATTGAATCAATTTATATGTTAACATCTCTACGACTTGAATGGTATTATTTTATGACTTTATAAGGAAGCTCAAATAAAAATAAATATTTCGTAGTTTTTGGGCAGAATGTTATAAAATTCAACAACAGTTAGCACTACTTGAGAAATTTTTCGGAATCCTCTTTTATCTCATTCGGAAATGGATTCTATATAAAAAGCTTTCACGGTTTTTAAAGATGAATTTTATTAAAATGGCAGAATTGTATAATTTTATTGGGCTCACTTTAAATCTGAATAATAATTATGTTGCAGATGTGCCAATAATCCTCATATTTCTCTCAATGAAGCAGTTAACTTACTGTATAAAATTTGAAAATTCTATTATGTATATGTAAATCAATGTATATCAATTTTATGTTAATTTATTGTTGGGCGCTAATAACCCTAGGGGTTGATGCGCAAAAAATTTCAAAATAAAAAAAAAAAAAAAAAAAAAAAAAACAGAAATTTTTTGTCGTTTTTATTTTTAGCGTTACTTAGCATATCAATGTAATTTATTATAATTTTGAGTAATTTAAATAGAAATATAAAAAACCAGCAAATTTATTGGAATTTATTAATTTTTAATGAATTACAATCGTTTTGAGAACAAAAACTTATTAAAAAGTAAGAGGCTGGAGATATTTGTTTATAACTACAATTGAAACAATAAAAATACAGGATATTGTATTTTATTTTTCTCCAAATCTATTTGTTATAGACCATAAAGATTTGAAATACTCAATATTTTTATTTCACCAAAATCAATATAAAAAAAAGATTTGATATTAAATAAAATAAGCATACATTTTTTCCATTGTACAATTTACACCGAATTTTATACTTACCTATTTAATTATGAAACAATTTATTATGGTGAAGTCAAAACAAATCAAGAGTAAATTGTTATTTTCAATGTGTTAAATCCATCAATCACCAAAACATTGAGTGTTAAAAACAATAAACACAATTTATTTGGATATATTAGATTCAAGTTAGTCTCGGCAGGTGGCAAAACTACAGAACTAATTTAGATTTGAAATCCTATTTTACGAGGGCGTTTATCAATTTCGAAGTGTTAATGGTAATACATTTTAAGTTTATCTAATAAGTAATACCTCCATCTTTTTAAAATGAATTGACCAGAGAGATAATGGCATACAAATTTTCTTTAAAGCTAGCAGATAACACTTCAAGTAAAAGTTTATGAGATAAAAGGCATTCTTATATAACTGAATTTGTCTATAGTATTTCATTTAATACAGAGTGTACGAATAAAACTTGTTCCATTGGCTTAGTAAACAACTTCTACATACATTTTATGCTCAGAATTTTTAATCCTCAATAATTAATAATCTTAGTTTCTTGGGTACCCTTTAGGGCAGTGGTTCTCAACCGGCGATCCGCGGGCAATTTCCATGTGGTCTGCGAATTATAATCATGGATCTGGACGAAAATTAAACCATTTACCGAAGTTTGTTCGATTGATTCGGCACCACCGGCCAGATGCTTAGAGTCCTCGACACATCAGTCTTTAGGCTTTTTGTGCTCTTAGTTGTGCCGTTTACATGAAGAGATCAGTTAGTAGCCCTTATCAGTTTCAACAGTCTTTTTACTAGGTCCTTTTTGGAAAAATCCTCCCTTGGATGCTCTATACCTTGGAGTATATATCTCCAATGAGACAATGCTTCACATTCGAAGATAATGTGAGAGGCTGTTTCCTTCTCTTCCATGCACAATCGACAGATAGGTTCTTCCCTATATATGCAGATTTTATGCATGGGCTTCCTTAGGGTACAGTAACCAGTGAGTAAACCCGTCACTATCCTTATCTGGCCCCTGCTGAGGTTTAATAATTCGTTGGTCAGCTTCTCCGAGGGTTTTTTGACCAGTAGTTTGCTGTGTTCCTGTTTTTGCACGTGTCTCCAGTACGACTGATGTTTAGTTTGAGTCCACCGACTGGTTTAGTCAAAATTGTTGACCACACTCGTCTGTAGACAGATTCAATAGTTAGTTCGGCAATCTTCGTAAAGTTTCGTCGGCTTTTGTTTAAAGAAAGTTGCCACCGCGGGCTTGAGCGAAGGCATCGATCGGGCATACCGGCACTACGCGGTCCTGACTTAATTGTCAACTTCAAGTGTCATTTGATTTTACCGAGTGAATGTATAAATAAGTAGCGCTTATTCATAATGTTCTATCAACATAACATTCAAGCCTAAAGTCTTGAATTCACCATCAATATTACAATTTGAGCGAATAGAAACAAATGTATAGAGAAAGGTTGAAACATTTTCTTGATAAATATGGAAAATGATGGAATTTAACTTTACCTAGGGTCTAGAAGCTTTCATACTTTTGGAGGGATCTCTAGTTTTATGATAAATATGTTTGATATGCCAATAACCTTATTTTCTAGCCACTTAAGACAATAAGCATCTAGACGGCAAGAAAATATTTTACAATACGCCGTTGCCAATTGTTTGCGGAATTGGGTAAACAAAAAAAACTTTTACAATAAGTAGGTAGGTAGTTACCCTGTCTAAATATAGCCCTACACAATGACCTTCAACTCGAATGAAGTGATATTTTCTTCAATATTCTCATAATCGGTTTATATTATTCTATTATTAGTATTAGTATTAGTATTATCCCAGAAATTATATATAGGGATATTCCAAAAGGATCAAAAGCGAGAGGTCCGAAATAATTTGGAGGAGATATAATTTTGTAATTGAGTTAACTGTATAAACCCTCACTTCGTGGAATCTACTCATCATATGGTTTTAAATGAAACTAACTGTTTCTAAATGACTCCACAATATATTTGAAAAAATGTGTAAATTGCAAGTAAATTGACAATTGTTTCGATAAATATATCATCGTCAGAATGACAGAAGTTACTTTTGACATGATGTATACTTGATATATATTTGGCTAGTCCAAATAGTGCCTTTCTAGTGATTGACTTAATATATATGAATAGAAAAAAGAAGAAGATTTTACAAATAGTAGCTTTGATATTATTAGCTCTATGGGGATATTCTGGATATCTTTGTCCCATTTAAGATAAGTATAACTGTGCAATGATATAGGAAACCAGGAAAACTATATCTGCTGATCTTTACAATTATTACTTAAGAAGACAGTTTAATAATGGAGAATTTCCTAGATTCAGCTGTTCATTGAGGACTTCATATTGTGGGTCTGTTAAGTGTCTTCTAATTTCTAATTCTTCAAGGAAGTCCAGTTCTTGCTTCTTATCACAAACATGTAGTATTTCTGGTTCTGTGTTAGGTGTTACTGAATGTTTAGTGTCAAGTAGGTGTTTTGCAATTTACACATTTTTTCAAATATATTGTGGAGTCATTTAGAAACAGTTAGTTTCATTTAAAACCATATAATTTTGTAGTTCAAAATCGTTGAACTGTAGCTGTGTGTATATGATATATTTAGTAATATTATTTAAATAAACTACAACCATTGGTACCAGTATAAAATCATAAGTGTTCGATTTATATTCAAACTTGGGAATGTAGACATAGGTGGGAGAACTTAATTTTCTTTAAAAAAATTTTACATTTCCTTTCCATTATCACATTTGAAAGTTGTAGGTAACTATTCGGAAACTACAGCTACAACAGTAATTTTTCTTTTTTCTCTTTTCTCTTTTTTTTGGGAATCAAACCACAGCAATGTTTTTATAATTGTTTATTTCAACGTTTCGTTAGCGTTCCAGTTACCGTTGTCAAGATAAATTGGTAATTAAATAACTTTTGGTCCCTATCTGACACAACGACAAAATTCGTCGAAATAAAAAAAAATAAGAACATTATTGTGGTTTGATTTCCAAAAAAATAAGAGAAAAAAGAATAAGTAATGCCAGAAGGAACGTACAGAAGATATTTAGTAATTTTTCCAATGAAAACGTTACTGTGGTAGTGTATTAAATTTGGAATTGTAAAGGACAAATAAGTGATGTAGACAATGAACTAATTTGAGAGGTGGACAAATTCAAATAGTTTACTAAACCAATTAGATTACGAGCATAGAGAAACGGGAGAAAAATCTGTAAGTTCTGAACCATGCAATTCAATGAATCTTCTAAACATAATTTAATGTACCGGTTGCATTTTTATCAGTGTAGATATACGTAAATGGAACAGATAGATTTAACGAGGCAACCCTAATTTATTTAGAACTCAATTACGTGGTATATAGTTCACTTTTAGCAGATGAATCTAAAAATAAAATGTAGATTTTCGGCAAACTACTGGTAATATTTTGAGTTTTGCAACGTTGCTTTAAATAATTTGCTGTCAATTTAAGCTAATTCACAATTTATTTGCAGTAATTTGATCCGGACACCGCATTGGTTAATAGTTTTATTTTGAAAATTACGTAAAGCAAGTTTTGAACTTATGATAAATTGACTCTTGAGATTTATGGAAAACATGTTGTAAAAGTATAATGTTGTATACTCAAAGAATAAATATAACAAATTCAATATATTACAGTCTCATGTGAGATTACCTTTAGAGATGACATCTGGTAAAATACTCGATGAACTACAATTGAAATATGGAGTGAGTAGGAAATTCAAAAAATGATGATATCGTTTCAGACCGTGTGAACAAAATAACAGACGAATATTACTTTTTATTAAACGAATGTCCACAAATTCGTATATAGAATGTGACCTGCACATAGGTTTTCGAAGTGCTTACAGTAAAATAATTAGGGTTAATGTGTTTCAATCCAATTTTAATAATACATTTGTATATGCAGGTTTCTAACTTATTCTCTTACATAACTAGTTCACATTATATGATTCTTCCATCATTAATAAGGTGTGAATTAAGAAATTGATATTCAAAAGTTCCGCCATTGCCAAATTGTGCAGCCTTAACTGAAAAAACTAAGAATTATCTGCAATTTTAAAAAGAGAATTCCTGGACACCTATTTTTATGTTAATGATTCTGAGGAAATCCTTGATATGTATGTATGTATTATACTGGTCTGTCACCCAAAACTGTCCATCCTAATTTAAAACGAACCATTTATTATACATAATAATGATAACTACTTTCACTGTTATCAACTATTGAAATTAATGGGACCGCACGACGTGCGACTTTATGTTATATATTATTAAAAATGAACTTGAATCCGTCAATAACTCATTGCCCACTCTTTATAATGCAACCGAGTTTTTATTATAATCACTGTCCAGAATTAGATTTATCATTGTAAGTTGTTGATCTGTAGGTATAATCTTCATAAAAAAACAACTTATCATTGATGGTTAAGAAAACCAGCTCAGGTTCTAAACCGTACTTGTTACAAGATTTACTCACCGGGATAATTGAACTTCAATTAAACCTTGTAGCTTAGAGTTTTTAGCATTTCAGATCTTGTATTTTACGAATATTTCCTGGGAATATGTAGGCGACAAGTCCAAGCTGCAAGAGTAGATAATTCAGTTCACGGCTAAAATAAATAAAAACGCCCTCCGGAATATTCTGTATAGCTCGACTGTTTAATATGCAGTACAGGAAAAGTTAGATAAATAGTCTTCAGAGTTTATTTCAGGTGTCTACAATTAATATTTACAATACAAAACGTGAACAGATGAGGATTTTACTTGATGAAGATCCCTCCTGACACGATGAAATCAAACAATTTAATGTGTTTAAATCTTCATTATATTATTTTATCCTAGGGTTCATCCATAAATTATGTCACACGTTAAAGGGGGGGGGTATCACCAGAATGTGACATTGTGTGACAAGGGGCAGGGGGGTCAAAAGTTTTGTGACGTTACATGTTAAAATTCAAAGTACTATAACGCGAAATTAATATGTTAATTAAAAAATACAGCAATGATACAGCAATATTAGCAGTAAATAAGGATCCCGAAATCGCAGCAGCGCAATTACAAGATTCGCTCAACCAAATAGACACATGGGCAAAAAGGCAAAAACCTGGCGAATTACGCTAAATGATCAAAAATCAAACCATATAATATTTACTAAATGTCGCAGTGTTTCACCGGGTATAACATTAAACAATAAACGAATCCCTACTGTTCAATCTGTCAAATATCTGGGTATGCATTTGGACAGTAGATTAACCTGGAAAACCCATAAAACCCGTAAACAACTTGGTTCTAAATTAAAAAAACACTATTCGCTGTTGGGGCGGAATTCAAAACGGACAGCCAGAAATAAATTACTGGTATGCAACACAGTCTTTAAGCCAGTATGGACGTATGGCATGCAACTCTGGGGTACAGCAGCTAAATCAAAAATAGCGATTATTGAAAGATTCCAGTCCGAGACAATACGAACAATAATCGATGCACCATGGTTTGTTACAAATGGGGATATTTACAAAGATCTGGAGATACCTACAGTTAGGGAAGTGATTGTGGAGTGAAGTAATAAATATCTTGTGCGGTTGGAAAATCATCCTAATGTGTTGGCGTTAACCTTGCTAGACAATAGTAAAGCAACATATCGCCTAAAGCGAAAGACACCATTGGACCTAAATTTAAACAAAATAGATTATGTCAAACATAATAGTGAAACTCTGTGTACATGTACTAGTACTTATTCAACTCATTTTATATTTTCTAATGTAGGGATACCTTGTTATTGAACAAAATCTCTTCAAGTCATGTTGTCAAACCAAATAAGTGCTTATTGTTATCATTGTAACAGATTGCATAATAAATCAATTCACAAAAAAAAAAAAAATAT
>CAJUYI010000056.1:297804-316529 GCA_910591695.1 Galerucella pusilla
CTAATTAATATAATTAAAAGCACATACGAGACTGTCAAATTAAGAGTGCAGATAGGAGGTCGAAGATCGGAAGAGTTTTCAATGAAAAAAGGTATAAAACAAGGTGATAGCTTAAGCCCACTATTGTTTGTTATTATTATGGACAAAATAGTGAAGGAAATAAAAAGACAAGGAGGACATCTGGACACGATAATAGGGTACAAGAACATGGTACCGGTCAGACTAAGTAACCTACTATACGCAGACGATATCGTACTCATATCAAAATCGAGAAATAAGATGCAGAAACTAATTAACTTACTGGCAAGAGAAATAGAAAAGATGAAAATGACAATAAATACAGAGAAAACCAAAGTAATGATAGTAAATGAAAAACAGGGGAGTAATTACGAGGAATTCAAATGTAATCACAAAACATTAGAAAGAGTAACAACCTATAACTACCTAGGAAGTATTTTAACAGAAGATGGAAAAATAGACGCAAAACTTATTAACAGAGCAAATAAATCAACAAGATTATATTATTCCTTAAATCGAACATTACTAAGCCATAAATACATTGATATAAATACAAAGATGGAAATATACAACAAAATTACAGTACCAACTATAACTTATGCCAGTGAGAACTGGGTACTGCAGAAAAAGCATGAAACAAAAATAAATGCAATGGAAATGAAATATTTAAGGAGAATATCAGGAAAAACGAAATGGGACAAAGTAAGGAACGAAGAAATCAGAAGCATAACTAATCAAGACCCAATAATATCAAATATTTAAAAGAAACAATTGAACTGGTTTGGCCACCTAGTAAGAATGAAGCAAGATAGAATAGCGAGAAATGTAATGGAAATGGGAATATCAAGAAAAAGGCAAAGAGGAAGACCCCGGAGGAAATAGATAGACCAGATTGAAGAAATTGGTAAGAACAGAGGAAAGTCATTGGGAGAGATGAAGGCATTAGCCAGGGACAGAAAAGAATGGAAAACAAGGGTTCAGGAAGAACTCCAATCCGACGCCTGAGAGGGCATAAGGATAAGAGAAAGAAAGAAAGTAAGAAAATATTAATCCTAGATTCATTTATTACTCGAGGCATGAATTTTAGATGCAGTCGATATTAAATTATAAACATATATTATATACTTACAACTTACACATTGATTATTTTCTGTTAATAATATAAATTTGTATTCTTATTAGAATGGGTAAATGGTATTTATATATCAAAGGATACTAAACTGGCAATTTCAGGACTTGTTGCTAACCTGTGATAGGTATTGTAAACATCACTTATACTTTATTTTTTGGATAGTAGGTACGCAACGATTCATCTGGTAAATATAATATAAATAATTTCAATACAACAGCCCTCCCATATTTAGTAAAAAATCAAAACAAACAGCTGTCAAAACATGTAAACATTCAATATTAGCGGTTTTGTCACATTTACTGAAAATGCAGAATTACAAATTATAAACAGAATTTTGTACATAGTCAAAGATTAAATAGATCACTTTTCATACATTTATTTCAATTATGATACAATAAGAATTAATGTTATCTTTATTAATGAATCTCAAATTCTCTGTAAACAAAAAAAACTTATATAGGAGACTAAATTATGGACTACCTATACATTATTCAAATCCAAATATTCATCGTCAAATTAATAACGTTTAATTGGTAAAAATTAGTATATACAAAATCATAAGAAAACATAAACAGAAGGATGACGTTAAAGGCCATGAATATCCTAACCAGTTAATAACCAAGTTGTTTTAACATCTGTAAATAATATTTTGCTACAGGGGACAACAATAATGACTTGCATAATCTTAATATACTCCGTTGATTGAATCTTTTTTGTACTTGCGACTACAATCTGTATACTAATAGGTGCTTCAATAAACTTGCCGAATATAAACGGTTAATGATCTAGACGGTCATGTAAAATTTATGAGATTGAAATTTTAAGTCACATATTGACGCACATCAGATATATAAATTCTACTTCCACTTTCCCTATCTTAATTGTAATTTAATTAACAAGTTTGGTAGCAACCGTTTCGTGAATTTTTATCCCCTATCGGTATACATGGTATTTTTACACATTCTTTGATAAGAAGAAGAAGAATGGCTATATATTTATTAGTTGCATTCAACTGGTTTGAAATGGCGTTTATCCCGGACATTTTTTAAGTGTTTTTCACAGTGCGCACTATGTCGATTGAACTTTCTGAAGCCTGCAAAATAGTTGGTGAACTTTTAGTGGAAAAGGCCAGCTTTATTGGCGCCACTAAATCCAACCTTTTTCTAAAGAATACATGTATTCTTTGGGGGGCGTCCATTAAATACGTGAGGTGTTCTAGGGGGGATCAAGCTAAATCTTTCAAAATCTCACTTAGGGGGAGGGGGGTCTTGGCAAATATCACGTAATCCAACACGTTCACAGTCCAAGTTTTGAAGAATCTCGCGTGAGATAAGGGTAGGGTGAGGGAGTTGAGGAAAATCTTACGATATCCAAGGGGGGAGAAGAGGTCAAAAAATTCTCAAAAACGCCTCACGTAATTAATTGACGCCCCCTTGCCTAAACCGCTGATCTTAGAGACCAGTAACTTGGAGGGTGTGTTCTTGGAATGACGTAGGCATCCGATAATTCTACCCCTAAGAGGGTGAAAAACGGGAGCAAAGTTTGTATGGTACAACGTGTTTCCTTGGTCCAATATATTTCAAATTTTGATAAATACTCTCTTTAACAGAATTGACGGAAGACGTGCTTCGTATTTTATTGAAACTCATCGCCTAATGGGGTTAAAAAGGAGTAGTACATTATTTTGGGGATGATTTGCATCGAAGTTAATATCATTACTCCTTTATACTTTTGATTTAAATCTCCAATATTACTTCTAAAGGTACTTAACGATAAGTACTACCTACTTAGGGTGGGTATTATAAAACTATTCTGACATGTATCTAGACTCTAGAGGTTAACTTTTAGAATGGCGACACATGTTATAGTTAACTTCAAAATGGTGGGTGTTCTGTTCTGTCGGCTCTGCCAACAATTTGACATTTTAAGCTTAATAAATTATCTTCTGTAAGTTCCTTGTGGCATTACTTATTCTTTTTTCTCTTATTCTTTTGGGAATCAAACCACAATAATGTTTTTTATTTTTTATTTCGACGTTTCGGTAGCGTTCCAGCTACCGTTGTCAAAATTAACTAGTAAGGAAATTAATAAAATAATTTTTGGTCCCTATCTGACACAACGAAAAAATATGACAACTAGACAATCAATAATATTTTGAAGCTTAAGACTACAAAACTTTGTTGTCAAATTTTATTAAGGTCCATTCATAGTAGATCACACCTCTGGTAAAATGTGAAATAAAATATTTTATTTTATGACATTCTAAGGATATGATAGTCTTCTAGAAATGGAATCCAGTGAAGTGCACGTTCCAGGAACGGTTTTTATCGGGATAGCGCTTTTTTTTAGCTTATTTTGGAAATGTTGTTGATAAAACGCGTTTCTTGTTACTTTTTTGTGTATTATCATTTTTGTTTTCAAAACATGTATAACTCAGTTTGGTGATTTTGTGTATTGAAGTGTGCATCGATTAACAACTATTCCAATGATAAATCATAAGAAAACCTGGATAAAAACTTATGATGCTATCCTGATAACGCAGGTAATTGATTATTGGAAATGTCTCTTTCTAACATTGGTAACCAAATTTGACTAGATTCGGCTGAAATACTAGCTACACATTTATCTGCATTTAGTTGTATTAAAGCACTTTCATTGATTTTTCGTCTTTTATTATTGGGCTCTTTCAATATTATTTTTGTCGAATCCCATTTTATGCCCCTCCCAAGCATGCTTACAAACACCTGACTTAAAGAACTCCCTATCTTTGATGTATTTTTTATGTTCACTTATTCGGACTTTCAATGGTCTAGATGTTTCACCTAAATAGAATTTGTCGCATTCACAAGATATATAAAATAAATTATATTGTAAATATTTTGATTGCTTTTACTTTGTTTTCTTTGAATTTGGCAATGTTAACAAAAGATTTCCAAGATATTTTTGAGGAAGTTTTAACCAACGATGAAGAAGATGCTATGAATATTGTTGAAGGTCCTGACATTTTAAAACCTAAAGTTAACTTGACTGTTAAATTCAAAGTTCAAGACATGTTTATAATACCCGCCCTTAGTCAGTTATCACCTGTCAAGAGTACACAATAATTGAAATATATATACAAAAATTTCTATAAAAGTGAAACGAAAAATTACTAATGAGTTCAATGTATTAAAAATGGTTAACATTACACCTACAAAGTTCATTGAATCCTTTCCAATTCATTACGCTTTCAAATTCCACAGTTTACGAACTGGAAAACATAAAAAAATAATCAAATATTCACGAAGTGTAACAAAATCTACTTAAATATTTGCAGCGCATTATAAAATATAAACTTTTCTTAATATTCAAAATACTGCCTTCCGACATTTTCGGTAATTTATTGTCTGATAAAATAAGATAAAACGGTCTATTCCGGTTGGAGCTAGCTGTTGAAATATACCAACGGGAAATTTCTACACGCAATTAATCTTTTTTTTTTGTATAAAACTCATACTTTTTAATGTAACGAATATTAGAGAATTAGGTCAGACATTACGGTAAACCCAAGTAGTTAAATTTTTGAACTGAGAGTAATTGTTTATTTAAATTTTTTCCTTTTTCTTTGAATCAAATGCTTATGGATATTGGGAATTTTGAGAGACAAGATTTTCAAGTTACTGTCAAAATTCTCTCAAACCCTACATATAAATTATAAGAATAAGTATATATTATACTGGCAAGCAAATAATTGAAATCACTTGAAGTTGTGATTTTTATTGAAATTGTGATGATTCTTTATAATTTCCCGTTCTAAACTTATTAGCAAATTCCTCCGTCATTCGTTGATGATTGCTTGAGGCATCCTTTCAAAAGTTATGGCAAAGATTACAGAATAAAAATATAAGATGTTTCACTCGTTCGAATTTATCGCGTAAATCAGCAATGCCGCTGGTCTGGTGACTTGGATGGTACACGTCGCTACGTCCTTACTTGCATTTAATTTGGCATATTATACGGGACGTCGCCAGTCGAGCGCTGTTATTTTAGAACGGTGTTTATTGGTTGTTCGTGTTTTATATTTATGTTGTATAGATATTTTAAATTTATTAATTAATTGTTGAAATGTGCAAAAAGTCATATTAATATTTTTCTCTTCAATAGCAAAGCTTAAACACTAAATATTTTGTAATATTTGCTAATACAAAATTACGGAATTATTTTTATAATGAGGATATTATATAAACAGGTAAATTAAGCAAGAAAACACAAAAATTCAATTCTATAGCTACCCGAAGTGGAATTGGTCAGTTCCTTCCTCGTTATTGACAACAAAAGTGAGTGGTAAACATAATTTATGAGAGCGGCTTCCGTTTGGGACAGCAACTTGAATCAAACCGCCCTGAAGTGAAACATCTTATATTTTTATTCTGTAATCTTTGGTTATGGTAAACTTTCTGCTCATCAATACAAGCTGAGGTGTATCGTTTTTCGGGCCTTCCCAGTAAGGCAAAAACAACCTGCTCCAGCCCTCATAACTCCGGATTTCGAGAAAAAGTCAATATTACAATTATAAGCCAACGTTCTAAAGTGACCACAATTTTTTGCTGTGTGCTCTTGATACGACAATAAACATAAAAACTACTTCTCAGAGCTACTTAGGCAACTGAACTAAACGTCGGACATTTGTGTATTTTCAAAACATGCATGATAGATTAATGATAGTCGGGCTAGATATCTTTAACAAAGAGCTTAGAAGCCAACTCTATAATTTAAACCAAGGCCGTCGTGTTAGATTTAGCACCCTATGAATATTTAGCAAAAAATTATATGTTATCTCATGTCAACTGAGCTCAGATACCTAATAGCAAACATGCAATTAGAACATTTTTAAAATGAAGTAGAGCTGACATTTTTGAACGAGATTTAAATTATTTTGACAAGATATACCATTTTCCAACGTGATAATTGACTAGACGTACAATTTGAATTGAGCAATTTGGTCCCTACTCTTTATAAACAATATACAGGGCTAACAATAGTTACAGTCTACTTATTGGTTGAAAGGCGTGCGTTAAAATATATTGTATATTGACGAGGTTAAATGAAAGTACCGCAAACAATTGCATTTTTTATGTGTACCATAATGGCAGAAGTCCACATGCCATCGTACAAAGTGTCAAAACAAACAATCTACTAACTGACAGCCAGGCGGTGCTTGGTTATCTAAGTAGACAACCAGACTGTGCAGAAATTCCAGATAGATCTTGATAGGTTGGCAAACTGCTCTAGAGTAGGTGCCAGAAGAAAGTTTTAAGGTTCTTCCACCGCACCAGCGCGGAATGTTTCGCGCGGCAAATTCTCTAGCGGCGCGGCTGCGGAATCGGAACCCCCACACTGCCGCGAAAACCAAAACGCTAGTATCGCGAATACCGCCACACTACAAAAAATCCCCCAGAAGCATGTTTACAGGCATTTCAAGATCTGGCTCCAGATCCACGACGTGCAGTTTCTTTGGCATTCGAAACTCGTGAAAAGTTCATCAATTATTTCACCTGATTCCTAAATTACTTGTATATATTTTATTCATATTTCAGAAATATAATAAATATAACGGTAAGTTGTCCTAATTCTATTCCTATTTTCTCCCAGACCTTATCCTTTTTCCTTATATTTTTAAAGTCTTCATGGCTCAAGTCATAAACTATAGGATATTGTTTTACAATTTCAATTAATTTTTCCGATATTAACGCCATTTCTTTCAAGCGAAATCCTAGCAGCAGAGGAAAAAACCGTGCATGCAGCGTTCTACGAGAAAAACGCTGCTCTACCGCAACCCTTGCGAATTCCGCGCCACTTGGTGTAGACACGTTCGTATAACGCCATTTCTATCGGTTCGCAGCGGTTTCGCATCGGTCGCGGCAGCGAAAGTTCCGCGCCGGTGTGGGGGAACCTTTTTTCTGAAAACGAACTAGCCAGAGAAGAATCTCATTTACGCCAAATGTTGAGCTAATACCAGTTCAAGTGGCGACAAAAACTATCGGACGAGAGCAAATACAAATTTCATTAGTGAAATTTTGGCTGTTAACTTATGGAACGCCTAAACAGTAAACAAGTCTTATGACTGTTGAAGGTTAGGAGTGAAAGCAGAGTTTCCTTTCCATATGATGATCAATTTTATTCCTCCTCGATGTTTTATTTATTGAGTATAATAATAGAGCCACGTACAACAGGTATTTTAATTTTTGAATAGATTCCAAGTACTAACAGACATATGACTGAACATAAATGATTTGAAGCACGGGATTATACAATATGACGAATTGGATATTTGGCTGGTTGCCAATATTATGTCTCATTTACATGTCAGAATGCGCTCAAGACACTTTCAACCAGGATAGGATGAAATTCACCAGCATTTTATTATATATAACCATTAAACTAAATTTGAAAATAATAAAATTAAATTCGTAATTATGAATGGACTAGATTACCAATTACCAATTATACAGTGCGCGTGAAAAGTATGGAATAATTAGGAGAAATTAGATTAATTATTTCAAATTTTGCATTTAAGAAGTACTTTAACCTCCCGTATAATTTACCATAATTGGCTAATTCAAAGGACTTAGATCACAATAGATTCATTGAAGAATGTTTCCGAACAAGTCCTAGTCTTTTAACAGACCACTGAATCATATTATTGACTTGCACAATCGTGCCGTCTTTGCATGGAAAAGGATGAAACATCTGAACATTTATACTCTGTGTCCGAACATCTGATATTTGACCCAGACCTGAAATATCACTCACCAAATACACTTATCGGCTTTGTTGAGAAATTGTAGCATTTTCAATTATGGCCTACCAAAAATTGTCTTAAACGGCTGTTATAGTTAACTACTGATAAAAAATATAACTGGATGAGATCAGATAAGATGAATGTGGAGCGTATATGCTTCTAAGAGCCTCTCCACTAAAATATAACTGGATAGTTCAAGTTCAAAACGTATGTAAATTAATTAACGTCAACGAACTCTGGACTAATCTCAGTTATTTGTCACCAAAAAGTAATAAAAAATTGTTGCTAAATAAAATAAAAACAAAACTGTTTGAACTAGATTGTAATTTATTACATAAAAGTCCGCTCCTTATCAAGTACAACAAGTTCACTTTAAATATCAACACCAAGAATTATTTTTCCATAAATATTCCTCTTTTAAATGTCGGGATACCTACCAGTTATTCGATATATACACTTTGTTCCAAATTTGTTGAATAAATGTCCCAGGTACCTTCATGAAAATGTATAATCGTAGGCCGTGACTCTAGCTCCGGCGCAGGAACTTTTAACGGATACCGGCGCGCGGCAATATCAAATAACTGTATGAAGTTTAAAGTTTTACAAATACAAAATGTTTGATACTTTTTCGATAAAGGGAAGGGAATAAATATATGCTTATATATATCTAAAGACAAAACAATCAAATAATTTGTATTCCATATAAAGTTTTCCAAAAAATTAAATGGAATTCCCTTCCCCTTTTTGGGTATTTCATGTGGTATACAAATTATTTGATATTTTTTGGAGAAAGGGAAGGGAATATACCACGATTCTTAAAATATTCACATTTTTCCTTCCCCTCCTTGAACCGATTATACAAGATATGTCTTATAGGATACTTAAATTCTTATAACGGTCTACAAAACAATTATATGATCCTTATACAACTGAAAAGGGTCCATTTTTATACAACTGTTTGGTTGTATAACATTTCTATTAAAAGTTTATACAACCCTTATATGACTGTTTTATAATCATTTATACAGCTACTATAAAATGATTTAATAGTGTGTCATGTAGTCACATCTATAAAATGAGATTGAAACGGCACTATGAAGATCTTACAAAATGGTTGTATAATGCAATATATTTTTTATAAGGCTGTTATACAATGGAAACATTTTGTCATCTAGCAGTTTATAAGAGCATTTCATTTTTTAGTGAGAATATCAGAAACAAATTATATTTCAACTTGAACGTGTATCATACATTTCATTTGTAGAAATGGAGATTTATTAAAACGACTTGGGCCGCTTGGGCGGACATCGATAGTAAAAATTATAATTTCATTGGGATGGTTTAATAGCACAAATTTTGATGCGCCGCAAATTTTACTGATAGATTATAGGTATATATTTGGCAAGAAAATGAAGCGCTTCAATTCTGGTTAAGTTTCAAGTGGATACTTAAAAAAAATAATAAAATAGAATATCCTAAAATACTTTTATTTATGACTTTAATAGCTTATCACTTCATATGGATATTCTTTCACAATATAATTCTCTAAATAATGATAAAGTCACATTTTTCAATATAGTTTCATGCTTCCAATTCAATTGCTCATAATGGTGTCGAATGCGGTACAAGAATTGCTTATTTAAACATGGCGATTTATAAAGCAACAATTTTATCCCAAAGAAATGCCTTAAACAATATTTTATTGTCAAATGGAACGGTATACGATAACTGTTTTATAACGAAGAATATTTAGGCACTCTATAACTAAAAAGTGATTTATAATGCAACGCAATTGAATGCTATACAATATTTATTATACAACATTATATAGCTTCAATAAGACAAGCTTTAGTAACTATTTTATAATGTTGTAGCTGTTAGTTACATAGTATATTATAGAACTCTTATACAATAGGTATAAAAGTCTTATAAAATGATATTTTTTATATTGTATAAACTGGCTTATAAGGTATTATATCATTTTAAAAGAAATGATCGTATAATGCGTTATAGTATATATTGTAAAAGTCACTTTAGAATCATTGAATACAACAATTTTCTTTAAAAAACAAAATAATCGCAACAAAAGGCTTAATAGAAATGAAAAGTCCTTAAAACAACGCTATTCGACTATTATACAACAATTCAGTCCTCTTAGAATTCCATTTTGCTAGATGGGTAGCAACAGTCACATATATTTGTAGAGGATTTGTAATGAAATGTTTCAGCAACTTGAACTTCATTACTAAATGAAAAAACCTACAATCGCATTTTCGGTGGAATTTGGTGGGAAGGTATTTATTTACTTATAATTCGGTTCCTATAAGAGATTCTTGGAATTAAAATAAAACAAAATTTGCAGCCTTTATTGGCAAATAGGTACTTATTAAAAATAATCTTTTATGCGGCTATATGTAGTCTTCAATACACAGGGGCCTTTGGTCTGTCCAAACCTTTTTCTATTGTTCTGTACAGCTTAGGGTAAAAAATACCAATAAAATAATGAACACTTGTATTAGCACACGAAATATTTAGATTATTCTGTAATAATATTTAAAATGACCGTACTAAGTTTTGCATTAGAAATTAGGTAGGTTTTATTTCTCTCTCATAAAAATAGACTAAGGTATAATAATTAGGAATAATATACCTTTCACAAATAATAGTAATAAAAATAGTTTTCTTTTTATACAGTTCAAGTTTTGTTTCAAAATTCCTGTGCCGGTACTGGTACCGGTCGCCGCGCCCGTAACCTTTTAGGAAATTAAGGCTCCTTGCGCCGGGACTAGAGTCACTATCATAAGTCTATAGCTGTCTAAAGGGACTTGCTTAGGTTTTGAAAGTATTCCATGGACATTATATATTTTTGTTTTGCTACTATCATTGTTAGATTTTTATGCTGCTGACTTGTCCTTCAAACGTTCATTGAATGCTTCTATATCTCACTCTCTTTTAGTTGAATGTAATATAGTCCGGGAGGCCGTGACAGTCAAACATGACTCATTTCGCTAGACTTCATACTTTGGCCTTTCAATGTTCACTATGTACATACATTAATGGTGCAAGTCTGCCGGCGCACCTGTACAACAACAAGCGACAGGAATTTTGCAAAACTTGCTAAATTAAAAACATTTTGACTAATTTCGCTGTAGATAAAACTTTGTAAAAATACTGTTTATAACATGTAAGAAGCTATTTTGACAGTCTGCCAATCAATATGTACAACGTAACTAGTCTGCCACCCCCTTAAATACGACAAAATTAAGAAAAAATAAACTCATTTCGCTACACTTGTAAATTGGATACTTTGTAGTTGCATATATTTGAAAGCTAGTGGTAACAGTCTGCCAAGATTTTTGTACAACGAAACCCGTCTGCCGAGCCGACGCGCGCGCAGGCATCAGTAGCGGCGCGTCACCTTTATTGGCCTGACAGACTGTTTTTGTTGTGCCGGATTTTTGGCAGACTGGCAGTTTTGTTATTTACATTAAATAAATAATTAGTGGTAGTAATTTTATCCCTAGCGTTATGAGTCTAGGTATGTTATATAATCAAATTAACTGTAAAAAATGTTTGAATTGAATTGAAATCCATTATATTAAATCAAAATTGGTACTCTCGTTGAACTATAAAATTGTTGTTGATTAAAAATTTGACCCTTCGTATACCTGGGTCCCTTTTGTGTTCAAAATAAGCAGCTGTCGCAAATAAGTACCCCTCCGTAGTCCCTTACCAAGAGAAAGTCTGGCAGTCGAAATTTCAAAGTTTTCGAGTGAACACGTATTTACTAACGGGAAGATTCGAAAATGCCGGTATGCGTATTTTGTTGCAAAAAAAGTGGTGCTTTGATAGATTTTAGTGATCAGACATTGGAGAAAGCACACTCTATTCTTAAAGTTCGCAAATATCATAATTTTCAATATGCTGATATACTGTTGTTAATGATAATCAAAAATATCACGTGCTATGCTATCGTCGGTTTACCGCGGTGAAACAAAAATATAAAGCATCAGTTAATCCATCTGGAACTGATTCACCATCAACTTCTCCATCTCCTCTACCGCCGTGTAAATCAGAATTAAATGAGCACCTGAAAAGAACAGCCTATATTTCGCATCTGTGGTCGCATTCGTATTTACCAGACCCAATACTATTTTCTCCGATCGAATATGGCTGGGAAGAAACTGATTGCAGATATATATTCAAATGGTTTGAAGGAGATCAAATTCCTCAATCAGTCAGCGAAGTGGGCGTTCGAAATGGATTGGGAAGCTGAAGGTGAGAAAATTACCTTCAATACGATATCTATTGCATTCATATACTTTATATTTTGCTATGAAAATTAATATCAATTTTTCATCCTTTGATCTACAAAAGTTATCAAATTTTTTAAGTAAAAATTTATTAGGAAAAACTAATGATTGTTCTTTACTCTTTAGTTACAAATCAAGAGGTTGCTCAATCTTCAGATGATGGGGATGAAGATGATGATGGAATTCATTTGGGTGAAGAAGGAGAAGAAGATATTAATGAAGAAACGTCAGAATATGACACCGATACTTCTTCTATTTTTTAAAGCCATTTTGAATATATATTTTATGAATAAATTATTATACGCATTAATATTTAAAAAAAAAACTAGTCTCAATTAACAACAATTTTATAGTTTAACCAGAGTACCAATTTTGATGAAATATAATGGATTTCAATTCAATTCAAACATTTTTTACAGTTTATTTGATTAAATAACATACCTAGACTCATAACGCTAGGAATAAAATTACTACCACTAATTATTTATTTAATGTAAATAACAAAACTGCCAGTCTGCCAAAAATCCGGCACAACAAAAACAGTCTGTCAGGCCATTAAGGTGACGCGCCGCTACTGATGCCTGCGCGCGCGTCTGCTCGGCAGACGGGTTTCGTTGTACAAAAATCTTGGCAGACTGTTATCACTAGCTTTCAAATATATGCAACTACAAAATATCCAATTTACAAGTGTAGCGAAATGAGTTTATTTTTTCTTAATTTTGTCGTTTTTAAGGGGGTGGCAGACTAGTTACGTTGTACATATTGATTAGCAGACTGTCAAAATAGCTTCTTACATGTTATAAACAATATTTTTACAAAGTTTTATCTACAGTGAAATTAGTCAAAATTTTAAAAATTTTGCGAGTTTCCCAATTTTCCCTGTTGAGGTTTTCATCTGGCAGACTGCTGTTCCGTTAGTGTACACCAGTAGTAGAATGAGAAAAAAACAATTAAAAGTGTAGCGAAGATCAGTCACGAAAACTGTCACGGCCTCCCGGACTAATAGTGATAAATAATTTGACTAAGAAATCTATTTTAATATCTCACTTATTGCAATCAAAATATCAACACTGAATTTTATTACTAGCTTACACACGTCGTCTTTGGCATATTAACCTCAAAGAGATATATTTTTACATAAATATCACTTCACATAGACATGATCAGTAAAATACCAACAAAATACACATGTATATTTACGACTAAAGAAGTAAAAACAAAGAAGCTTAACCTTCAAGATAAGACAGTTTAACACTGAATGTTATCATCAGTCTCTCACTACCTGATTCCAATATCTATAGTACAAAAGGCAGTAGTGACCCTCAAAGATTCAAAAGTATTTCATTTATACTGCTCATAGAGTTATAATATAAATTGTTTCACTGCACTCGGCGAGGACTTAATGAGTGAATATGGATCTATTCCACGACTGGAAGTCTAATATTTTTTCGAGAAAATCTCAAATAAAAACGAAAAATCAGTGCAATTTGTCTTAAACAGTTTTCGGCTTAATATTCATTTGTTAACTATAAAAAACGCTAGGCACTCGATTTCTATCAATTATAAAAATTTTAGTAAAGCAAAATATGTTCACGCTCCTATCTAAATTGATATTTTCCTACGGTCAGACAGTTTTATCAGTTGTATTGGAGCGCGGGGGGCTGTAGCATTTGCTACTCTTGCTACCTGGCTAATCCGGCACTGATATTTGTCCCGAAGCGACAGGAAGCTGTTAGATACGGCCCTGAATCTGTTCACTCTAACCACGTGCTGTACTCTTTGCGTAACCGACAATACGACTCCGCACAATTCATGTTTTGCACTGTGCGGACGAGACAAACCTCACGTAGCATTCGCCAATTTTCTAATTCGACCTTGTGAATCACTGCTGATACGCAAGTTTTCTTTATCGTCACTATTCGCGTTACTGTTAATTATTTAGCGAACTTTGCTCGCGGAATTCCTTCTATACCTATTACTATCAAATGTTAATAACATTTTATCTTACTATTACGTGTGACGATTGTTTTCATTACTAACACATAGACGGAGGCACGGAAATACACGCGAGTAATAAAAGTAAAGCATATTCAGATTCACACAGCTAACTGGAGTTGCATACGGGAGGATGTTTTAATGCATAGGTTTGGAGTTTTGATTGTTAATATTTTATACGTATCAATAGGAAACAAGAGCTAAAAATTAATAAAGGTTGAATGAATTTTTTTAATTTTTTTTAATTAATAGAATAAACCTCACTGTTGATTTTAAGTTACAATCATCCCAAGTAACACAATAACCATCGAAGTGGATTTAAAATCGACTTTTGTGTCACTCTTGAAGCTAATAGGCAATTGAAACCGTCCACTAAAGACATAGCGTAATCGCTGCCTAAAGGGAGCGCGCGATTTAGCCTTAAAGTATAGATTTGATAGCTTATTAGCAATTCAACCTGTAGGCCCAAATAGCCATAAATTGGCACCAAAAGAGCATTTTATTTGATTTGATTGCCAACATTGGCTGTCAAAGCGATATAAAGAAGCAGTAGTTTAGTCCAGATATGGCTTTCAACGCTTTGAATGATCATGCGCAGTTAAATATTCCTCTTGAGAATGTAATGAAGTTTTGTTTTGGATAAATATTAGATTGATATTGGAAATTTATGCCAACAGTCATGTAAGTGTTCACAAAAACAATAATCGTCAACTGTTATGGCAGAGATCTTTCCTTCTATATATTATGACAATTATTATTGTTTTTGAAACTGGAAAATATCATTGTGAACCATCAGAAATTTCTGCAAACCATAATTTTCTGTAAAATGTGAATGAAATACTTCCTGAAAACAGACGGGCCAGTAATAACTGTGAGCAAAATATACTTTATAAATTAAATTATTTCATTATGAATTACAGTGTTGTCATATTCAATTTTGATACCTATCAATGAATTATATACATCCAATTGAAATTAAAGTTTTTCATAGTATTTTTAGTTGGATTGATTGATAATATTATATGTGATGGATTAAATTGATTTATCTTTCCCAGATTTTCTGAAATTTGTATCCCAGTTTGAAAACAATTAATATTCTGATTCAGATTATTTGCATATTCTATATATAAAAATAGTAGATATCATAAACCTATCAATATATAAATCTAAAAACTATTCGGTCATGTTTTTTGTATTTAATAAGCATTTTTCTATGCCAATAGATTATGTACACGCCTGTAATACGCGCCTGTTCGTCCAAATTTCCGTAGTTTTGTAATTTTCCTTTCATTTTTATTCCAATCTTTTTCTCCATGTTCTATAATGATTTCTGAAACATCATGAGGCCTCTCAACTGAATTGAGATTCACAATCACATTAAGGTTAGCAATACTGTGGTTTTTTTTTTAAATTAATTTCCATTTGAAATCCAAATTAATTCCAATACAAAACTTTATGGTATTGCTTATAAATGGAACTAATTGGAGCACTTAATAGTATATTATTAAACGAGCAATTTATGATAGCCATAATTCACGATGGGTGACGTTTGCGTCACGAGCCGCAGGCGAGGGGCGCAAGTCACCCAAGTGAATTATGGCCATAAATTGCGAGTAGAATACTATACTTTGTCCACGACACTTAATTTATTTATTAATAAATAAAAGTCAGTAGCGATTTGGCATATTACTAACCTCAAAATGTTGTGGCATCTACTTCAAATAATTTGACATATATAGAGATGGGCGATACTGTAGAAAGTATCAATACAACGTACCGTTATAAATATATTGTTTTAAAATACTTAATATTAGAAAATATCGTTATGAAAAGTATCAATACTAAAAATTACAATATTTTATAGATACGATATATGTCAGAAACAAATTTCCTGAACAGAATACACAGATTTAATAGTTTATTTCATATTGTACCCCCATCTCTAGTCGTGAATTATGCACCATAATACACTACAGTGTATTATGAACCATAATTCACGACAGTTGATATATGGGTACCATATACCTTTAGTTAGGAGGTAAAATATTGACTTATTATTAGGTGGTCGTGGACAAAGACATTTTATGACCACACTAAATTCCAATTTGGCTATTCATTTTTTTGTCATTATCTCTATTTTTTGGCTACTTTTTATGACTTACTAGCAATCATTGCTACTTGGTTGCAATATTTAGTCTTAAAAAGGAAGGCTGAAATCATTCTATAAAATAATGCTTAGAATATGCTAAACTTTATCATTTTTTCTGAATTATATGCTTCGATCTAGCATTATTTGCTTGGTAAATGAAATGTGTTACTTGGGATATTGCTAAAGTGTAATAACTATTTGTTTTACTAGAGAAAGGAGTAAATCTGATTCTCTGCTGTGTGAAACATATAATTTTTTCTTCCATTGTTTGTACAGTATCTTTTTATCTACAGTATTAGTACCCAACACGCATGGACTTAGGGCCTCGGCTTTACGTCTCCCTCTCCTCCGAATACAGCCTATCTACAGTATACCTCGTGCTCATTGGTATAATGCCTGCGAGCTGTCTGTTATATGCCACTCCGCTGCAGGCTGTACGGATTCTACGACGGTCTCCCCAGTGGTTACCCATCCAAGTACTAACCGCGCTCGACACTGTTTCACTGTAATTATCTCATTAATAACGGTTAAAACGTCTTCCTGCACATAAGACAAAATAATCCCGCCGAAAGAAATTGACATACACTAATTTGATGAATAGGAAAAAATTTTTGGTTCTAGTCAATCTATTTTTTATCAGGAATAGTGTCAGCAATATAATCGAGCTGCAAGTAAATATTTATTTTAGATACGTAAAAACAAACCAAAATGCACGTTTGTTTATCAAATATTAGATGTATTTATCCTTAATTATGTTTATTTAAATCTACATAAATAAATAAAGTCACCCATTGTGATTAAGAGCCTATAATAAATTGCATAAAAATAATCCACTTCCCATTAAACTATTTTGTAATGTGGTCTACGCGTACTTTCACTTATGATCGTTAAATAGTTAATTAAAAATAGATTTCATTTCGCAAAATCAAATGGATTGTGGTTACCCCATTAAATTCATTCAAATTGGATATTACAATTCAACCTATTTCAAGTAGTCTATTTATAATTTCTAGAAATTTAGGAATGAGATTCATTTAAATTTCAAGAAAATGTAAAATAATAAACTGAAAAATAGATTTAATCGTACTGCTTCAATTTAGAAGTCTGTGTCCGATCTTAGTAATAGCGGAGTATGAAGCAAAAATAGGAAATACAGAAGAAGTAAGATTCAGTAGAATTGCAATAAGTAAGATAAGAAACACAGAAAAAAAATCTAAATATCGGGAAGAAACAGATAGGGAATTCGGAAAAATGACGAATGAAAATAATTAATGGACACTCGAGAAACGGTGGACAGTATTTAAACAAATAATACTTGGAAAAGCTGAGGATATATGTGGAAGAGTTAAGTTCAACAAACATTTAAGAAAGGCTAAGTTGTGGGACAAGGAAATACAAACATAAGCAAAAGAAAAGAAAATTGCATGGAAAAAATACCATCAAACAAAAACACAAGATGATAAGGAAATATAGAACGGGAAAAGAAACATAGTCAAGGAAGCGGTTAAGAAAGCGAAAAGGAATTCCTGGAAAGAATTTGGAAGAGAGATGTCAAAGATACATGCATCAGATAATAGAAAATTTTGGACAACAATAAAAAGATTACGAGGTGAAGGAAAAGATATAAGAGCAATAAAAAATGAAAATAACGAATTGGAGTCCGAAATAAATCAAATATTAAAGACTTGGAAAGAACACTATGGAAAAACATTTAGTGACAGTTTGAAGAAGAAAACATCAAATATAGTTGAAGAGGAAGGGAACGAACATGAATACCATACACTCCAAAGAGAAGATATGGAAGAGGCTATAAAGAAACTTAAAATAGGAAAAGCCAGTGGGGAGGATGAAGTAGCGCCAGAGATGGTAAAATGGTTAGGAGAAAAAGGAGAAGAATGGCTGCTTCCTATATGCAGGGAAGCATGAGACACTCAAAAAATCCCCAAAGAATGGGAAAATAATATTATATTGCCAATACATAAAAAAGGGGATCAAACACTGTGCAATAATTATGGACCAATATGTTTAACCCAAACCAGCTTTAAAATATATACGAGAATATGAGAGATCCGATTAAGAAGTCATATAGAAGCAAAGTTAGAAGAGGAACAAGAAGCCTTCAGACCAGGAAGGCAAACGAATGATAATATATACATTTTAAGAAGACTAATTGATAATACAATTGAAGCGGGAGAAGAGATGTATTAAGCATTTATAGACTTGAAGGCAGCTTTTGATACAGTAGAAAGAGAAAAAATTTGGAAGGTATTGGAAGACTAAGAAGTACCGAAAGCTCTAATTAATATAATTAAAAGCACATACGAGACTGTCAAATTA
>CAJUYI010000056.1:316929-335262 GCA_910591695.1 Galerucella pusilla
AAAACCAAAGTAATGATAGTAAATGAAAAACAGGGGAATAATTACGAGGAATTCAAATGTAATCACAAAACATTAGAAAGAGTAACAACCTATAACTACATAGGAAGTATTTTAACAGAAGATGGAAAAATAGACGGAGAACTTAATAACAGAGCAAATGAATCAACAAGATTATATTATTCCTTAAATCGAACATTACTAAGCCATAAATACATTGATATAAATACAAAGATGGAAATATACAACAAAATTACAGTACCAACTATAACTTATACCAGTGAGAACTGGGTACTGTAGAAAAAGCATGAAACAAAAATAAATGCAATGGAAATGAAATATTTAAGGAGAATAGCAGGAAAAACGAAATGGGGCAAAGTAAGGAACGAAGATATCAGAAGCATAACTAATCAATACCCAATAATATCAAATATTAAAAAGAAACAATTGAACTGGTTTGGCCACCTAGTAAGAATGAAGCAAGATAGAATAGCAAGAAATGTAATGGAAATGGGAATATCAAGAAAAAGACATAGAGGAAGACCCAGGAAGAAATGGATAGACTAGATTCAAGAAATTGGAAAGAACAAAGGAAGGTCATTGGGAGAGATGAAGGCATTAGCCAGGGACAGAAAAGAAGGGAAAACATGGGTTCAGGAAAAACTCCAATTAGGATAAGAGAAAGAAAGAAGTGTCCGATCTTAAACCTCAGACATAGATTACGAATCCCAGATTCACTATGCAAGATTCTGAATTGCATGCTGTATGCTCCATGGTGATTCTTTCACTACTCTCCCGCACCTCGCATATGATTTGACCTGTAGAAATATGCAGAATCATGTAAAGGGTCACTTATAACGAAATGTAAAATTTGTCACTGGCTACGAACTCAGTTACCACCGGGATTCAGAATCTTTGCCTGCAGAGGGCAAGGCAATGCCATCGTCAGTCGGCCAGCTTCTACTTTGATTGTCAATTGATATATATTTTTTGTCTGCCTTACATTTCATTGAAAGTAAATGCAACATATTGAGTTGTCGTGAATTGGGACTACAGCTTCTCGAAATACCCAACAGTAGCTTTTGGCATAGTAGCTTTTATATAGGACCATAAAAAAGTCATAAAATTAAACCAAGTAATTGAAAAGTCAGGCATTGTAAAGTATTTATAGATCTTGTTTAGAATTTGCAGCTGATTAATTTGTTCTATTTAGACACTTATCAACAATTATTGATATCATTTATGGCTTGGACACGATTAATAAATAATGTTTACATCAATTTGCGTCAATACGTAGTTAATCAACTTCAGTAATTCGTCTAATAATCATCCACTTTCCGCCAGACTTAACTGAAGAAGTGAGAATATCATGAAACGAGAAATTGCAATCTGATTCCCATTTTTAGCTAAGATCTAACAAACATCATAATTTAACTTTATTTCAAAACATTTACAACCTTGTTCACACCACCAATCAATTCAGGGAATAAATTTACAAGTGTTTGAGTGAATTTTTGAATCAATATTTCCACGCATTAGATGAAGAAATTAATAAAATATTGGAGTGTGTTGGGTAAGGATTTTTGTTTATTGAAAAACGCCGAATATTAGTAAAATGTGATTTTTGGGAAGATAAATCGACCGGTTGCTTCAGTTTTTTATAAAATCAAGTTTATACCTCCAAATAGTGTCATGAAATTTTGAAAAATACGGAAAATACTTGTATGTTAAGTTAGGTTAGGTTAAAGTTAATTCCATCTAGATGCTTTTTGTAGATACTTTGTTATACATCTGTATACATCTGTATACATCTGTATACATCTGTTATACATCTGTATAAAAATCGTTTTATTTTACTTGCTAGATACCTATTGCAAACATAGCTAAATACAAAAACCCACATAGAGACATCCATTATTTCAGAAATTTGATTATTCACTTGCTTCTGCTGCCATTCTAATGATACATTTTTTGTCATTTGATCATGTCTCTAGCTTCCTCATTATCATAATATGCCATAATGTCTACTTACTTAATCATGTTTTGTATCAACTTAATTTTTTCCTTGTTATTTAGAACCATCAATGTTACTTTTTTTTCATTGTTTACGTAAAGAAATATGATCACTCTTCATGGAGTCATATTTTAACGACCAGATTAATTATTGTTTAACTGTTCCTAATATCTTCAGTACTTCAAAGCCGCATTTAAGAAAGTAATTTGCTCTCTTTTTTCATTTCTTGCATGCTACTGTCTATAAAAAATAATTAATTAGTGTCTTTAACAATAAATGTTTAGCCCTTTTATGTTCATAAATGTCGGGAATGACTTTACAAATCGCGAAAACGGCCAATAAAAACAGCATTTGATTGACTTAATGATGAGTGACAATAAAATGTAGTCTTTTATGTCGACCGTTATTCCCATATCTTAAACGAATGATATCACTTACTGACGTTTTTCCTAAAAAAATTCTATAATAATTGCTTAAGCAACGAACGGTTCAAGAAGAACATTACAAAGCATCAAATACAGAAGATATTATAGTTAAAATACTCATATGTACAAAGAATCTATAAATTTATAATTGCCTTTGGAGGTAGATCTTGCCATTCTTCAATACGTTCGTGATGAACGAAATCTCCGCAACCACCTTCCACATTCATTCTATATCAGATAAATTTCAAGATAAATCCAATCCTCAATCTGTTCAACCGGTTGACACATGACCGATATCATCTCTTTCAACCCTTTCGCCCAAGTTTTTGTGAAATTTTGGCTGATTTTTAAATAGGTACTCTATGATGAAAAATGATTGGCTATAAACATTTTGTGGATTAATTTCAAGTTAAATACAATGATAAAACTTCATTTTACGATGTGGATAGTGAAGATGAACCATTTCAAAATAACAGGCAATCATCGGTTCCAGATTATATTGCTTCAGAAGAAGAGAATGAGATATAATCAGAAGGATAACAAAAGATATAATCAGGAGGAGAAAATGTAATAGAATCAAACGGAGATAATGAGATATTTAGCAGAAGAAAGTTCTGGTGGAGGCTAAAAAATTTTCTAAAAAGGAAGAAACAGTTATTTGGACTGTATTTGTCAAATCCGTCAAATACCTTTGTGTCTCAAGTGTTTTACGCGATATCACACTTGAAAAAGCAGTTATATTATTTAGTATTAAGCGATTAAGACAAGTAATATATCAGAATTGGGCAGTAGTAGATAATTATAATTTTGGGGGTGTAAATTAGAGCAAAAGATCTTGTTATTGTGTTACCCAATGAGTTATTTGTTTTGGTCACGTGACGTCGCATTCAAAATTATTAATGGGACAACCTGTATATATGTGCCTTTCTGTGTCCCTCCCGATAAAACAATTCCAACTAACTAGCACACTTGGGGTCTAAAGTGATTAATTCAAGAGCTACAGGTATTTAAAGGATTGTAAGTTGAAAAATTCATAATTGAATCCCCTGTAATTTTCGGCAATCTTACATTCGTACGTAATGATTAAGATAAACCAAATATTGTCTCATTGGCACTTTTGTCATTATCTAGCAAACTTGACAATGGGCAGTCTTTTTTATAAAATTTGCTATGCTACTTTTTAATCGATATTCAATAGGTAAACAAGTTTTTGTGGAAAAAACACAGTTTCATGTAATTTTACTCCATGATATACAGGTCGTTCCCTTATTAACTTTCCAGTATTATTAAAAATTATAATATTGGTTTGTCTTGATCATTACGTACGAATGTAAGATTGCCGAAAATAACAGGGAAATCAATTATGAATTTTTTAACTCCTTTAAGTACCTGTAGCTCTTGAATTAATCACTTTAGACCCCAAGTGTGCTAGTTCGTTGGAATTTTTTTATCGGGAGGAACATAGAAAGGCACAATTGCACAGTTCCTGGGAAGAACAGTTCCTGGGAAGCACAGTTCCTGGGATTAACAGTTCCTTGGAAGCACAGTCCCTGGGATTAACAGTTCCTGGGAAGAACAGTTCCTGGGATTAACAGTTCCTGGGAAGAACAGTTCCTGGAAAAAAACAGTTCCTGGGAAGAACAGATCCCGAAAAAAAATATAAACAGTTTCTTGGAGCACAGTTTCCGTGCACATATAACAGTTCCTGGAAAGTATTACTGTTTATGGATCATAGATTCCTGAGTGGCAAACAAGCCTCTGGGTCACAGTTCCTGTTAAACTAAGAAGTTTCCCAAATACCGTTCATACAGATAATCCATAGTACCTACATAGACAGCTACATCATCAACATCATCGTCTACTTCAAACAACTGTATTATTGTATATTGAGTATTTTTTTGTATTCGTTACTAACCCTTTTTTAAGACTGTAATTATAATCATTTTTTTTATCCAGCCAGTTTTATTTACTATGCAGAAACTTTAAGCTCTTTTCTTTTTAAACAGATAAAAGTTAGCTGACCATTAAATTTGATTTTTTTTCTAATTTTCTCTTAGGAAAGACAACTGGTGGCGCCCTAAAATTGCTTTCTTTTTTTTAGTTTTGCTAAAAAAATTAATTTTTTCTTCAGATCATTAAGGTAACAAAGCCCTGTGAACTGGCTAAGGTAACCTCCAAATTTATTGGTTAGTTAGGCAAGAACCTACATTATTCACTTTCAATTTTGTTCATTATTCTACATCATTTTTTTTAACGTCATTGGACTTTTTAGTGTTTCATTGGCGCTCAACGTCAATCAACTTAAAATTGGTTCTCCCATTAATAATTTTGAATGCGACGTCACGTGACCAAAAACAAATAACTCATTGGGTAACACAATAACAAGAAAAGATGCAACACTTGCTCTAATTTACACTCCCAACATTTTAATTACCTATCTACTACTGCCCAATTCTGATATATTACTTGTCTTAATCGTCGTGGGACATCCTGTATATGATATATGATCTACTTTGAATGAACATTAAAAATTTGCATCAAATTTTTTGCAGTCTTAACAAAAAGAATATAAAAGTTATTTATTATTTTTGTGAGCTCTGATGAGACAAAAACTATTTATTTGCTTTATTTTTATGTTATAAAGTCAATGTGAAGGCATTAGAAAAAAGCGAGTTGTCTAAAATTGCTAAGATCAAATATACAAAGCTATGTCACTTTAGTATAGATAGATATAAATTTATTAGTCAGCAGTATCAGAATAGGGCGTTTAAAATTTCTAGAAAAAAATTCATCAAAACAGTTTTATGTATAATACTATTGTGCTGCTGAAATTATTTCTTATGTGCGCTTCAATTTTTTTTGCACGGGGATTGTGTACTGAACAATAATACTTATTGGAAGATTGTAGCTAACTAACAAAAACAATACAATCATCTGTCATAACTGCAAACTACCAAGAGACACTGAATTTATATGGCGTAACTAATTGCTAATGATTATGATCTAACAATTCACTAGTACATACTCGTTGATGAGTTGAAACATCTTTCAGGAGCCAATAAAAATGTTCATAAGATCATTATTAAATAAGTGTCAACCAGTTGTCGTATTTTAACTTACACAGACATAATTCTCACATTAGCGTAACTATTATATTAGAAACACTAACCTCAAGGCTCTAAGTGAGCCAATAAACAAAACTAACATTTTTTTATGGTTTTTTTATTAATTACTGTTTACAAAATTATCCAATATTGTCGAAGTTTCTTCACTGATAAAACTAACTTGAAATTAACATTATACAGGGTGTTTTTATTCAACTGTCAAACTTTGTAATAGAAACAGGAACTTTTTAGTTTGGAATGATTTTCAAAAAATCTTACCAGTGGCGATTGAATGTATTTATCGTAAATTAAAAAGAATCAAATAATTCAAATATATCCTCACATTTCCATCAATAAAATAATGATTAATGAAAATAATTAATTGTAAATTGAGTGAAATGAATTTATAAAAAAGTTAAATTGCAAGGTGCAGTCTAAATAATTATTTATTTCTTGTTTGATTATATATTACTATTATTAATAGAATGGATGCTGTAAAAACATTGTTTTTCCACTACTAGCTGTGAAGTTGACAATTAATGCGCTTTCTTGCCAACAGAGAAGTTGAATTTCTCCATTAGTAGTCAATAATTTTTTTTATTTAATTAACCTAGGCCAATAATGGACAAATTCAAATCATCTGAGAATCCAGGGATAGTAGTTTAACAAAAACTTGTGGAACATAATTTTGTATACCCAGGACTCACAGGTCACAGGACATAACAAATTTGCTGCTTGAAATTATCTATCAAGATAAAATTATTTGAATAAAAATAGAATTAGTTTAAAATTCGCGCTCAATCAAAAATGACTGATGATATAAAGAGTGCGTTGATAATCTATGGATTGGGTAAGGAGCAAAAACACACAGTGTACTTGTCAGTTAGACGGCAGGGTGAACGCTTGTCGTGGTGCGTTATTGTGTAGAGTGTGAAGAATATATTGAATGCTTTATGAACTCTTACGCTCAAGGTGTTGTGTTGTGGTCGTATAATTGGTTTAGTTAATTCGTTGCACTTGATATTGGTGATTATAAAATATAGGAATAATGATATTCTATTGCTGTGTATTTTAATTGTAAAATCAACAATAAAGAAGTTCATATTCACCGTTTTCCCATTAAAAATTCTTTAGCAAGTAATATTTTAGCATTGAAATAGTGTCTAATGTCAATTTTTTAATATTTTTTAAAATTTGGTTAGTAGTGGAAAAAATTGTATATAATGAAGATATTTATAAGCCTCGCACTTTATTCCGCCCGCTCAATAATAATAGTCTCTACCACGTTGGTGTATAATATACTATTTTATAAGCATAATAATAGGTAATACATATTATTATTATCTGTAACTGATGAAATACTTTTCTTAATAGCTTCTCCGAATAGATATTCACAATCGTAGGTATATATAACCATCAACTTAACATGCTTCCCAGTTGTTCCTCCACAAAGCAGACGATGTCCAAAAATACAAGCACTTAACATCTCACACCAATTATTACCGCAAACTGCTGCAAAAAAAATAAACATAACCAAAATGACTCCCTCAAAACATTTTTAAAAAAGAATCTAAGTTGTTTTATTTATCTCCATGAATGCCGTCCTTTTTTTTGTAAAAAGATATCGAGATATCAGTGCTTTCAAAATCATTTGTATGCACGTTTCATAAATTCTCATTAAAACCTTCATACATTTTTCACAATTATTGTTTTAAAAACCAAACATTGAAAATATATTCTGTTAATCGCATCTTTTGGTCTAAAAATAAAGGTCATTTCCTATTCAGATCTGCATAGTTTCTTATACTTCACAAAAAACTCCGCATCTATAATAGCGAACTATTTGTTTAATTCTACTGAATGTTGTACCTAATATAATTTAACTGTTTTCTGCGTGTATAGTGTATTTAATATTGACGTAACTACTAGATTGCTACAGCTGTTTGGAAAGAGAATATTTGTCTGAGTGTTTTATGAGGAAAAGTGAATCGATTCCATTCAGACACAACACAGACTATCTTCCACGCGACTTCCAGTTGCTAAAATTAAATGTTCTGCATAAATAATGACATAACACTATTTATAGAATTTCGACCGCTGCCGGCGGCTGTTACTGATTTTTATCGTTTTTGTTTTCGCCAAGTATTATCTAATTTGCACTCCTGGAACATCGCTGCATAATTAAATAATTTGTCTTTTTTACTGCCATTTTCAGATATTTAATTCTAGAACATGCTTACTATGTCAGTGTATCAACTTTATTTAAATAAATACCTAAATAAGGTGAACTGAAAATTTAACAAAATGTGGAGATTACTTGGCACTTTCCTCCTTATTAATACAAACGGCTATACTCATAATATTGTCCTGGTTTAATTAAGTAAATTAAATTAAATTTAATTAAAAATTCCACAATAACATAATATATTTATGTTCTTTGATTCCCCGACCTTTATGACTCCTTTTTCCTTATTGTGATGGCATTAAGATTATGAACCATGACCTGTAATACATTACACTTGTTACATGATACGTTAATTCTCTCACGCATTCTGGAGTGAATTGCAAGTGTTGGAAGTTCATAAATTTTGTCTATTTAGTGCTCACTCGAATAATTAGAAACCAAACGTAATAATTTTTTTCTTTTCGGAATGACGCTCAAAAGTTTCTTTAAATGCTAAAATAGGCCTCTGAAAATATGAGCCCTTAATATCAATATTAAGGTGGTCCGCATCGCACTTTTCAATTTCCAATGAGAATAACACAAGAAATGAGTTTTTCTTCTTTTGATAATGGTAACTAATAAATGATAAATTGTACTACAATGCCCATCATAGTTTTTTGTAGATAATTAAACGCTCTACATGTAATTTTTCAGTAAATCAACTCGGTCGAAAGTTATTCAAGGTCAAAGTTAATTTCATTCTCAATTTAGGTTTCAAAACGAGCTGAAAGTTTATTCCTAAGCTCTCAAAGTTGATAAATATATATATATATATATATATATTACCTTTTGCCTTGCTGTAATTTTATTAAATAAAATCATTTTTAAATAATTTGCGCTCGAAAATGGCGGACATTTTATACAAAGTTTGAAGAGTTATCCGTGTATTCATAACTTATGAACAATATTAATCAATAACTCATAACAAATTAAAAATATAAAATACTTCTTACAAGAAGAGTGTAAGTAGAGCTACTTACAAATCCAAATCAGAATCTGAATCAGCAGATGAACTCAGAGGATGGACCAATATTCACAATGTGTGGCTCGATCATTTCATCAGTAATATTGTCAAACTTCCACATCTACTCTACTTTAATTGTATGATTTACTACCTTTTTCAAGTTTTCAGGCTTCACATTATTTACAGCCTCCTTTAAACTACTCCCTTTACCTTATGGTTTTAAAAGACCGAAAACTTGTATTAGCTCGGGTACATTTATGAACATTTTGGGAAATATTAAGATTATTCTGTAATATGTAATATCTTTAAAATGACCTTATTAAGTTTTGCATAAGAAATAAGGTTTTATTATTCTCTCGTACATAAAAATAGACTATAATATGATCACAAATAAAAGTCCAACGGAATGAACAACACATGTATAAAGTAATTAAAAGAAATAAATTCCTTATTTTATAATTTTATTAAAACTTAACATATTTATTAATCCATGTATGCGTTTTATCCAATATGGCTTCTAATTACAGTGCAAATGTTCTAGTAAAGAGGAAATAATTAGACGAATTAAAGAGGACATTACTCCCTTTGAATTACGCAAAATAATTGTCAGTCGTCAGCTCTTAAAAGAACAAATATCCATATCACCGAAATCCACTAATGTGCTTCAGTTACTGTCAATATTTATTTTTAGTGAATTTTGAGCAGTCTATTAATGTTAGTGACAATGACTTCTATCACACCAAAGTGAAACTTTGTTTATATTTGGACCACACGAAAATGAAAGTGTTAAATTCTTACTATAAATAAAACTTCTATAAAATATGCCTTACAAATATTTTTGAATATATTTCAACAATAGCAAACCCTGTGCTACACCAGTGTATATTTTTTTTGACTATAGGTAAAACTGTGAAACAATCTTAGACTTCGCCGCAGTGGTGTTTCCTAGTCTGTCAATATGATATCTATCCATTGATAGTTATTTGCTGATTCTCTTATACTACGAGCTCTGGTAATATTAAATTCAAAGGGGTAGATGGGAACTTTGGATGTTCACTGTACGTAGCCTAATATCAGTTGAATTGGCATTACTGAAATTCACGAAGAAATTGTTAGAAAATAGAACATGATCTAATTTAGTGAGGACACGGAGCCGTTGTAAAGTTATTTGGCAGCAAAGCGTATGTTTAGGGTACATCCACACTATAATGTCGATCACAGTTTGTTCTTGGTCTGGTAAAATATGATCAAGTTAGAAAATGTATGTGCGCGTCCATACTACCATCGCGACTGGAATGGGATTCGAGCGGTATTACTTGACTGTTACATTTCCAACTTGACCATATTTTACCAGACCGACAACTAAATGTGATCGACATTACTGTGTGGATTACATTTCCAAAAAAGAATTAAAATAAATGGAGATATTTCTTTTCAATAGTTACTGCTGTGAATCGTATTGTGTTGGAATTGACGGCCGGATACGAAATGCCTCCCGAAAAAGGGTTTCTTACCTGTCGCTAAAAGGGTCACATACGAATTGCCTCCTAAGCTCTAAATAAATTACCAGCTTCTAATCTTTGTACGAAGGTGAGACGTTGCCAAACTTTCGTCCTTTTATAGAATTTCTTTAATAACTCAATATTAACCATTATTTTTTGGTTTTAATATTTTGATTATTTTGATCAAAAACATAAAGACATGATAAGTATTTTATACATTTATTAAAACAAATCATCAGCAGAAACTTACAAAATTACATAATATTATCATCGCAGAAAATTTAAAAACACCAATTTTTAAGAAAATTACGACTCAAACAATAAAATTCAGTCTGCAGACTGAACTATTCAATTTTATATACAAATCATCAGAAGAAATTTACAAACTTACAAATTATTTTTCCTAAATTTGTATGACACTAGTTTCACAAATTCTAATTTATTTATTGTACCTTCTCTTAATTGTAATATTTTTTCATTTACAAAATTGATTTTTGCTGTACTTTCCTCAACAATTCTTTTTGGTACCGAGACAGAATTTATTTTAATATAGGTATTTATTTGAAATTGTAAAATAATCTCAATAAAATTATTTATATTTGGATGAGGGCAGTAGAAAGACGAGTTATACTTGGAATGGAAACTTTCACATGGGTTTGTGGTTCTTTCTAAAGATGAAGAGTGCTCAGCCCAGAGATGTGGCGGAAATTTCGAATTTTCCGATATATAATTATCCACAAGATAATCACAAAACTGAGTGACCCTTTCATCAACTGGTTTAATTTCGGACAAATCTATTGCAAAAAAATCGCCAACTTCTTCAGGATCTAAGAATGATAGGCCAAAAATATATGACAGAAAATGGGTAATTTCACTTGAGTCAGCACCTTTTTTCTGGTATTCTGGAGCTAAGCCCAGTGCTTGAAGCTTTCTATACCAAGCCTGACCCAAATGAAAACGACATCCACGAAGATCTGCTTCAGGGAATGCCTTACGGATACCATTATGTATAGAAATTTCAAAGTCTGAAGTTATTACTTTAGGGGATACAGGGCAATTGAGTTTAATACATTCTTCTATGATATATTTAAACACGAGATAATAAGAAGATGACTTTTTATCTTCAAGTAAACAGAAGACGAGAGGAATATAATGTCCATTTTTTAAGCCATGTATAGTGAACAATTGGGTGAAAAAGCGAGGACAGTACTCAAAAGTTCCGTCGACATACCAATTGGAAACAGTCGAAAGAAAAGAAAGATTTGAAGAACAGGATAATATAACAATGTGATTATCTTTGTCATTTTTAATTATAAAATTTTCGTTCCTATTTGTAATAATCGAAGTTGAATCGATAGCAATATGAAATTCAGATATACTTTTAGGAAGTTTAATTAAAGAATTAGTTGTTCTAGCGTAATATAAATTCTGTCTCACCCTATAGATATCGTTGGTAGTAAATGTCTCTATATTCGTCTTCTTAAGTTCTTTACATATGAGCTTCATTGGTTTTTCGTTGATATCTTCCACGGCTGCTCTTTTTATCGAATTGCTTACGGCTTTCCTATTGGACACTTCGGCAGACAACTTCTCGTGATTGTGATCTAATATCGACTCAATTATCGAATTGTCACATCCCTGCGTTTTCACAAATGCTTTGCAGGTTTTCTTAGTACATGTCCATCGCTTTACCGTATCTTTGGCCAACATTTTTTGAAAACCGAATGTGAAACCATCAATTGATATTAAAGGTTTGCCCTTTTGACTCGAACACATCGTTGATTCCATTATTTCGAATATTATAACTTAATCCACTTAAACACAATTTGAACTTAAAATTGACAAACTGATACAAGCTTTAAATCGACAAAACTGAGACAAGAACTAATAAACTTGAAGTATTTATACAAAAATTAAGTGATCACATAATTATAGAAAGAATATTTATTATAAACAACTAATTACCAGATTTAGTAGGTGCAAACTACCCTATTCATGGAATAGATTAGAGATTAGAATCGTGTTAGATCAAAACAATTAGAATACTTAGTGTAGGTACATCGGCTTTATTTTTAATGGTAAACAATTTTATTTTCTAAACAAAAATGTACACTGATTAAGTAATCACATCATTATAGAAAGGATATTTATTATAAACAACTAAGTGTACTTCGGCTTTGTTTTTAATTGTAAACAATTTTATTTTCTAAACAAAAATGTCGTACTCTGAAATATTTTGTTAACAGATTTTATGTACAGTGCATAAGAATTAGAAAAATAAAAATAGATATATATTTACCTATTCAAATTATAATTTGGCAACATTGTGTCATTATACAAAGATTAAGCACACAAAATATTACCATAAATGATTAAGGACCCGGAGGCATTTCGATTGTACCCGGGAGGCATTTCATCTATGAAAATAGGTACCTGAAAAAACGGGAGGCATTTCGATAACACCGGAATTGACATACTTAGGCCTATGCAAATAGAAATAAGTAAGTGTTCTTTGATATTAGTTGTATTTGACCTGTCTTCCATAGATAAAATTGGACCATCTTTTTTAGCTTCTTTACAATATTTCTGCAACTTTTTGGTTTCTATTTGAAGTAATTGTATTCTTTACTTTCTTTCTTTCTCTTATCCTTATGCCTTCTCAGGCGTCGGATTGGAGTTCTTCCTGAACCCATGTTTTCCATTCTTTTCTGTCCCTGGCTAATGCCTTCATCTGTCCTAATGACTTTCCTTTGTTCTTTCCAATTTCTTCAATCTGGTTTATCCATTTCCTCCTGGGTCTTCCTCTTTGTTTTTTTCTTGATATTCCCATTTCCATTACTTTTCTCGCTATTCTATCTTGCTTCATTCTTACTAGGTGGCCAAACCAGTTCAATTGTTTCTTTTTGATATTTGATATTATTGGGTCTTGATTGGTTATGCTTCTGATTTCTTTGTTCCTTACTTTGTCCCATTTCGTTTTTCCTGCTATTGTCCTTGAATATTTCATTTCAATTGCATTTATTTTTGTTTCATGCTTTTTCTGCAGTACCCAGCTCTCACTGGCAAAAGTTATAGTTGGTACTGTAATTTTGTTGTATATTTCCATCTTTGTATTCATATCAATGTATTTATGGCTTAGTAATGTTCGATTTAAGGAATAATATGATCTTGTTGATTTATTTGCTCTGTTATTAAGTTCTGCGTCTATTTTTCCATCTTCTGTTAAAATACTTCCTAGGTAGTTATAGGTTGTTACTTTTTCTTATGTTTTGTGATTACATTTCAATTCTTCGTAATTATTCCCCTGTTTTTCATTTACTATCATTACTTTGGTTTTCTCTGTATTTATTGTCATTTTCATCTTTTCTATTTCTCTTGCTAGTAAGTTAATTAGTTTCTGCATTTTATTTCTCGATTTTGATAAGAGTACGATATCGTCTGCGTATAGTAGATTACTTAGTCTGACCGGTACCATGTTCCTGTACCCTATTATCGTGTCCAGATTTCCTCCTTGTCTTTTTATTTCCTTCACTATTTTGTCCATAATAATAACAAACAACAGTGGGCTTAAGCTATCACCTTGTTTTATGCCTTTTTTCATTGAAAACTCTTCCGATCTTCGATCTCCTATCTGCACTCTTAATTTGACAGTCTCGTATGTGCTTTTAATTATATTAATTAGAGCTTCCGGTACTTCTAAGTCTTCCAAAACCTCCCAAATTTTTTCTCTTTCTACTGTATCAAAAGCTGCCTTCAAGTCTATAAATGTTAAATATATTTCTTCTCCCGCTTCAATTGTATTATCAATTAGTGTTCTTAAAATGTATATATTATCATTTGCTTGCCTCCCTGGTCTGAAAGTATTCTTTACAAAAAGCGTGAAAAATAATAGTGTAGAGCACGTGTGACGTATAACAAACCTTTTTTGTGTATTAAAAACAATTTTGAACTAAAGCAAAATACGGCTTAGAATCATCAATCAAATTTGCAATGATTCGGTTATTAAAAGTACCTATTATTAGGAATGTTAAACATGGAAATATAAATCAAGTAATATTGAAGTGTTGAAAAACATTACAGCTGCTACTCTGAAGTGAAAAGTGGAAGTGACTGAATGTTTTGAAGCAAAACGTCAATATTGAAGTTCTGTGTGGTCTGAGTATGTGATGAATACTTGTCAATATGTGATTAAAGATTTTCAGTTGAAATAAATTGAAGCATCTAAAATAAGAGTGGATTAATTTATGAGTAGCCCATTATATACTTGGGAAATATGCACATTATTAACAATTATTTTTTAATTTGTTAATACAGTTGTTCCAGGTCCAGTCACCCATACAAAAACCTTGTTTAAGCTAAATTGAATGTACCGGGTGGGCCAATAAACCGATCTATCGGTTGTAGATCAGTAATTATCCTTATAACATTTGGAAAAATCTCTGGAATCACTTCAAAATGGTGCAAATCGATTGTCATTATCTTTCCAGTCTCTCCTACCTTTCATTCGAAAATGGAAAAAAACGTACTGCAATTTGGTGTAATGATGTTTATGTTGATAACACAGTACCTAAATTCTGCAATTCCAACTAGTTAAAAATTCATAACAAAATTTATTTGGGAACCTTTTTTCTGAAACAATGCTTAAAAAACATTTTTCAAAAACTTTTTGGCAATTTAATTTATACAGACCCACAATAGTGGTGACTCAATTATCGATAACTTATAATCTATTTTATGATAACTACATAGACTATATAATCATTTAGGTGGGTATTTTAACGACTGAATGAATTAAACAGAGAAAATCTAGTTAAATCTGGACCACCCATCAAATTAATTATAGTCTGACTCGTATTTTTCATTTTTCGTATTATTAAAGTCGGAACATATATGCAATTTTCTAGTGGATTGTAGTGAATCTGGTAGATAATGTCTACCTATATTCAAAGATAGCCTTTAGGCAATAATATTGTCAGGGCCATTCATAGCAGGCGTGTAGCGCGTGTCACGCACGATCAAAATGTATGAGAGCCACCTAGTGAAAATTTGCTAAATATATTATGTCAGGTGTTTTTGTTACATATGTTAGCTGCTTGTTTTCTAATATAATTAATTATGTGCGAAACAAATTAATTGAAAACAATAATTTAATTAACTGCCTGACTTAAAGTAATGTATTATGTGGCGCTAATTTTTGGCAACAGATTTTTTAACTTGCAATAATCCATATTGACACATTCGTGCCTCAACATTTTAAGGCATCTAATCAAATTTGATTCTAAACCTGCGTCATCGGTATCCATATTTTCTTAAATGATCTGTCGGGGATTTTATTCGATCAATTTAAAAATGCATTAGTGTAACTACCTGCTTGTATCTTTAACGGATTAAATAAAAAATTCGGAGGACAAAAGTGATGGTCATATTTTGACAGTGTCGCCACAAAAGGGGTAAGCTTATTAATATCGCAAATTCACAACCGGTTTCTAGAAAGATAATAACCTTTATCCTTACATTTGTATGGGCACCTAAAACAGCTCAAAATAGTGGAGGAAGAAGAATATAGATTTTGTGGCATGAAAGAAGAAACCTCCACCCACTTACTTTCTAGCTGCACAGCACTTCAGAATCCTAGGGCACAGCACCTAGGAGATTACTGAATAGAAGAGGGACATTTATCTAAGTTAAAACCTGAAGATATCCTAAAATTCCTCCGGGAAATAGGACTAAAGGAGCTACTAGTCTCTGAGAGTCTCCTCGGAAACTAACTAGAAGTGAAGGGGCACAATATATATTTTAGGTCTGAATGAATGTCACCCCAAAATACATACATACATTATAAGTGTAATAGGACATTATTCTTCGTAGGATATATTTAACAGAAGTATTTATATATATAGAATATTAAAGTATTGCAGCTTTTGAGATTCCAAATACTGGTTCATGACCAGTGAATGCAGTCTCAGACCCTATCTTTGCTAGAGTGTTTGCAGTTTCTACAAAACCCTTCTACTCGTGACCCAATTATTAAGTGTCACCTTGTTGTGGTTTACCATGGTTAAGATTTTTGAAGGCAGTCCCACACTGATCTAGAACTGATCTAGGGACATGCTAAAAACTTAAGTGCTACCATATGCTCGTTACATTCTTCTCCATTGAAGTCAATGTCAGTACGACACTGCTCAGTTATCGACGATGATTAAAAAATTAATTTTCCTGTAATACTTCCCAAACAATAATAAGTAGAATTTTATGTTATTTTTAAGTAGTTTAAGAGCTTATCCTTGTGGCGGGTAAGATCTCAGAATCATCGGATTTTAAATCCTTATAAAAACCATACAATAAATGTTATTTGGATATATAAGAGCTACCACCGATCGCGGCAATATTATTACCAATAAAGCCGAAATTTAAATACAACTCTTAACCGATTCTCGAAAATATAATCGACGTGTCAGCGATTGTTGTTCATAAAATTAATTATTAACTTTATGTTAGTCTGTCTTGGATATGTTTATTTCATTGGGTAAATTTCTTGTATTGTATTTTAAATTATTTACCTGCAAGTAACGACTCAGAATATTCGTGTTTCCACAGTTGCATGCCACTCGCCGCCTAGAGGCACAAAAAACGCTAACGTGTACATTTTCTACATAAGTCAGTATAATCTGTGATTGATTTCTCAATAGTCGCCATCACCTCTGATCTGAGAATATTTATAGTCATTCTGCCTACGTTTTCTTCCATATTATTTATAAAACCCACCTTTCATGATCCTTTATTCTTATTTCACATTTTTGTTATTTCTCATTAAATAATGTATGATATTTTTTACTTTATTGTTGTAAGAATCATTTTCTGTATACAGAGCGTCTAACTACACTAGCGCTTTTGCCATGCTCTAATAGAAACTAGTTTTTCCACTGCTTAAAAAAGCGCTGGTGTGACCGTAGTGACGTCGTCACAGATCTGAACTGAACTGGGAAAATTTCGATAGAAACAACAATTTTCTCACGCTTAAAGCGTTCTAATCGAATGAAATGGAAGCAATACACCGTCGTAATAAAATGATCCTCTTTAATTTAAACATTGCAGTGTAAAATGTAAGTGTAATTTGTCAATAAATGTTATTAGTGGAGTGGAGAACAAAATAATAATTTATCTTTACTCATTTGAAAAGTATGATTAAAAGACAGCCTTACATTAAGTAATGAGTTAATTTGACGGCAGAAACTGTCAATTTATTACAGACTTTACGGTTCATTACTTATGGGATTAGATGTTCGTTCCAGTAGAATTCACAAACCGATTTTAAATCACTGAGTGTTTCAGTCGAAGAAGATATACTACAACGGTTGGAATTATGATACCTAACAATCTTCAGCTATTAAAAATTGATAAAAAAAAATGTCAATATGGGGCATAGTAGATGTAATATTATTATGTACAATACTTGTATACGTTTTAGTTGAGTAGACATATTTGAGAAGGAAATATTAATAAAACGACAAGGTTATTGTCCCCAGCCAAACGTCACTAATTTCGCAATAGATTGTTACACATATTTGATTAAAGTTTAGTATGATTCTGGAATTGCTTTAGGATTTGCAAGAAACTAAAATAATATTGCATTAATCATCTGATTTGGAAAAACTGCTCCACGTTGTTTATAAGCTTCATCCAAAAAATGGTGTCTCTCGGAAAAATAAAGCTTTAAAATAAATGGATATGGAATAAATTCGATAGCGAATAAATGAGGGCGTGTTAGAGAAATTATTTTATCCGTTATCGAATTTATTCCATTTGGCTGTTCATTAGTGCGATAAAGTCCAATATCTTGTAAATAGAAGATATTTAAATGAACTTTTGACTAATCGTAGCCAGCCTAGAGGCTCATATTTTGAAATTAGTCGCAATTGTACAGCGAGTTCCAGAACGCAGTGCCAGATCAAAGTTATATATTTTTAAATGGGAAATCCTGTATTTTACTTCAAATTTGAATTCTGTTTGACTTCGCTATCACAATGATATAATATTGTAATGGGTTATACAGCGTATTTAAAAAGTTCTGACCAATTGTTCTTGTAAATCTTAATGACTTCA
>CAJUYI010000056.1:335662-359808 GCA_910591695.1 Galerucella pusilla
AATTTTAAATTGTGCAGTTTAAAGTATACAGGGCGTTGAAGTCATTACGATTTACAAGAACAATTGGTCAGAACTTTTTAAATACGCTGTATAACCCATTATAATATTATATAATTGTAATAGCAAAGTCAAGCAGAATTCAAATTTGAAGTAAAATACAGGGTGTCCCAATTGAAAAAATATTACTTTGATCTGGCACGGCGTTCTGGAACACGCTGTACTATTGCCACTAATTTTAAAATATGAGCCTCTAGGCTGGCTACAATCAGTCAAAATTTCATTCGAATATCTTCAACTGTTTACAAGATATATGACTTTATGGCACTAATGAATCACCCTGTATGATTGTTTTAGGATCTTTATAATCTATTCAATTATTTAAAACTCAGTAACTCTTAGTGACTGTGATGATGCCTATTGGTATAATTGAAGTATTTCATTATTTCCGGTTTTCTATTAATTCTTAAATCACTGATTTAATAATTACAGTCTCGCGTGTCTGTTTCTGAGAATATCTGATAACTTGTTATGTTTTTTTTCAAATATACGCATTTAAATGCCCTAAAATACGAAAAGAATGTAATACTGCTACCCAAAGAGCCGCTAGCCAGATATATTTTATGGGAAATAATTATAAAAATAATTTAAATAACAAATTATAACTATTAAGAGACTGGTTCCAATAAATATGGATTTGAAGGTAACTATTCAATTGCTTTATAATATCACATGTTGATAAAGTAGTACCTTAAAAATTACTAACTGTTAATATGCATCCCGAAATTTGTAGTGAAATTCACGATATAAAATAAGTTGATTTGTACGCATCCGCTAATATTAATATAAGGAAGCAATATTTTATTCCCTGGTTTGACACTCTTTTTTTCACATTTTATCATGGAGCTAAGAATGCAGATAAACTATAAATTACTTTGAGAAGAATAATTGACTGTTTGAAATTTTGATCAGAAAATTTCTGACCGATGCCAGTTGGTAACCAGCACACATTTTGCATTAGGTCCAGCATCCGGAAGCACGGACGCGAGCTTTGAAGGTAATGTCATTCTCCCCCCCTTCATGACGTCCAAGAGTCTACGACCTTGAAAACGACAGGCCGTTATTTCCGTAGGATGTGAAAGGTTTGCTTCCATGGTTTTTAAGTTTTGACATCTCATCTAACCTCGAAACCGATATGGGTATTCTCATTGTTATTACTGCTATTTGGATAATTTATTTTCATTTCGTGTTTCCAAAATTTTCAAAGATTCTTTGTATCAAATAACAATATAAATCGCCCAAGCAAAATATTCCTTTACGTCCCACGAGATGAAAGCAAACGTAAATCATGGTTCGAAAAAGCAAAGGTTCGAAAGAAGTTACCCAAAACATTTGTTGTTGTGAATATTTATAAATGAATTGAAGGAAAATTAGTTATTGTTTATTGCTATCCGTTTTGTTTTAATATTACTGATTTCTGCTAATAAATATTTTAAATTTGACATGTAAAACCATGCCAAAATCAAATTTTGGCAGATTTTCTTTACTGCCCTTTTGAAAATCATGGCTCCATTTCTTCCAATAATATACACAAACAACTCAAATGTACAACAATATTCGAGAAGTGAATCAAACTAACTAACACAATACACAAACACAAAAACAAAATTGTTCTTGTTCCTGGGTTGTTTTGGCCTTGTCCCAATCTGACAAATACTGCCAACATAATTCCAGAACTTATGGCATCATTTGCCCCAAGGTCAAATTACCATAATATCTTTTTATTAAACTTAGTTACATTTATATTCGAAATAAACATATTTGTTTTGAGATCAAGCATCTGCTGAAAAGACCCACTATTACATGTCTTTTTTTGTTACAGGTAAGTAATGGAACAATTTTTGCTGTAGCCAGTAAGTTAATAATAAATAAGTTGGTATGAAAGTATGAATAGAATTGAGAAGATCTTTTAAGAATGTAGCCTCTTTTTTTGGAATGTTAATCAACAAAAAAATAGTTACAAATTTTACCATTGGTCTGTGGTCAAAAATAGTCCGATTGAACATATCTACAAAAGTGCACATCAAACCTGCATACCTAAATTGAATTTAAAATAAATAAAAGCTGTAATTACAATCTTAACGCTGTTTAAACAACTAATATATCGTAATTCCATCGCCACCTTTAGTCACTGGAGACAGTTAACACGAAGTACTTTGCGTCAACTGATTTATTATTAATAGATCTGTTCGTTGCCTATTCTATGAACAAACTTACGGAATTGAAATATGCGGTTGAACACTAACCAGAAGATTTAGAGATTCCTTAGCTGACTGATATATAGAGGCAAAATATGATAGATTATTCTTCTTTGAATGCATTTATTTTACATGAATAAAAAATCTCCCTTGATTTTCCTGTGATATAAAATATGCCCAAGAAGTTACGCCTAAAATATCAATTGCATCATAATTTTATACAATATTATGCATACCTCAACAACAGGTTGATTTTTTTATGAATTCAGTAACAATGAACAAGCATTAAAATTGTCCATAAATTTTATTTGTTATAAACATATCAATAATAAAAGAAGAATTTTAAGAAGGTTTCATCAATATTCAATTAATATAATAATATACGCTTGAATATTTTTCATATTATAATACCTTATTTACTCATCATTCTACCACAGGTTTATAAAATGCATACCTACACTAAACATTCTATATACAGTGTGGTTAATCTAAATTAACTAAATACTCCAGAGTAGAGAACAAAAACTGATGTTTATGGCTCTAAAAACTCTCCATTTTCACATCCTTTTAAACTAATTTTTTGAATTGATTGATTTTTTTTATTAGAATTTAAATGCCTCGACAACTATGGCCATTGGCACTGTACAAAGACAAAAGGACATATTATAAACACATACACTATCTTAAAACATAGAATATGTAAATTACTCGGTAAAATATCAATCTAGTTTTTATTTTGTGGTAGAGGTTAGTTGATTTGAAGAATTTCAATGTCTTTGGGATTTCAGCAGTGCAGTTTAAAAGCTCTCTCAGGTTTGGTCTTAGGTCTAGGCGCTTGTATGTAATGGTGTATTCCTGGCAGTCTGTGAGAATATGTTTGACGGTTAAAGCACTATTGCAGTGACGGCAGACGGGAAGGTTTTCAGAAGACATCAAGTAACCTGTATCTGGTATGGTTGATCCGCAATCGTCTGATGACAGCAGCTTCTCTCCTGGTTAAGAAATCGAGGGAGAGACAGCCGATTAATGGTTGTATATCGTAAAGGGCAGTTTTGCTGTTGTGCCAAAAATTTTGCCAGGACTCCTTGACGGACTTTTTGAATAATAGTTTTATGTCATCTGGGAGCTGGAACGTTGTTGTGGTGATAGAAGAAGAGGCTTCTTTAGCATGGTGGTCAGCGTTTTCATTGCCAGTAATTCCAATGTGAGATGGGAGCCAGATAAGACAGACTGTTACATCACGAGCTGAGAGAGTTTGATAGATGTCATGGATGTTTTGAACTATTGGATGGTCAGTAAAGATGGTATTGAGTGAATTAATTGTGGGAAGTGAATTGGTACAAATGGCGACGCACTTGACAGGAGAAGAGATTTGCTTGAAAGCTTGGAAGATGCTATACAACTCACCAGTGTGAACGCTACATGTTGAGGGCAACCGATAGGAACCTATTAGCTCGTGGTTGGTTGTGACGGAGCAGCCAACACCAGAAAAAGTTTTTGAGGCGTCTGTATAGAGAACTACGTCATATGGTGTTTTTTCTAATATTTCCAAAAATGCTTTCTTTATAAGTATGTTGGGCGAATCATATTTATTGAACTTGGTAAGGGATGTATTGAATAAAGGATATTGTTTAGTCCAAGGAGGGATATGAGGTTGGGGGAGCGGAGTGGTCATTGAAAGGTCGGTATTCTCAAGTAATAGGAGAAGAAGATGGGCAATAGATTCTACGCTACGTTTGGAAGTAGTGTTGGAAGGATGATGTTGAGATATTGATGTAAACAAAGAGTAAACAGGGTTAGAAGGGTTAGAAGATGTTGATGCAGAGTATGAAAGGAGGAGGGATTGACGTCTTAGGAACAGGGGTGGCTCATTTGCTTCACAGTATAGACTTGCAGCTGGACTAGATCGGAAAGCACCGAGAGAGAGTCGAAGGGCTGTATTGTGAATAGAGTTCAGTGAGTCGATGGTGGATTTGGGGGCTGACATGTAAATAAAGCTGCCGTAGTCTAGTTTAGAACGGATGAGGGATCTGTAAACTCTTAATAAGGTATTTTCGTCGGATCCCCAGTGATAGTGGCAGAGAGCTTTGATGGTATTAAGTCTTTTAAGACAAATGCCTTTGAGTGTGTTGATATGAAGTTTCCAATTAAGCCGAGAGTCGAAAGTTAATCCAAGAATTTTGCAATTGATTGAATTAAATTAAATATACTTAATTAAAAATTCCACAGCATAATATATTTATTTTAACCGTTATCAAAGGCATGGAATCATGGTGTTTTGACCTATCGCTTCAGGATTTGCTGTTGTCTTGATGTATTTCTACAAAACTCAATGAAATATCCTTAAAACTAATATAACCCCTCAAACAGAAGACCAGGAAGGTGCTTCTACGTCAGCCTCAAGTTTAAACAGTATTGAATTGGAATCTGAACTAGAATGTCGAATTCTGCCGATCTAGACACTCTTCATATCGCACTCGTTGGTTTTCTCTACTTGACACTCTTTTACTTAATTGGAAACCAATATTATGTAGTTATTTTATAAATTTAGGTAATAATTGTACAATAAGTATACAAGAATTATTAAAACTAAGTGATCGATCGATGGGATAGGGAAGTTATTGAAATTTATTGATAAATATGTTGAATAGATTTAATAAATAATAAAACGTCTAGAAGGAAATAATGTAACTATACTGGATTTCTATAATATCATGGTTAATTTAAGACACAAATTGGGATAAAAAAACTGATAAGTTCTTTGGTTATGAATCAAAAATGAGATTACAAAAAATTAAAAATCATCCAAAACACTCAGTACAGTTATCAGTAATTTTCCACTTTTTATTGATATGCTGCAGGCAGCCAATAATACAAATAAAATACAAATAAAACATAACACAGAGTCAGATGCTGCAAATGCAATACGCATATATACAGATAGCTCAAAAATGAAAGAAGGCTCAGGATGTGGAGTTTATTCCAGAGTACTAAGCCTAACGATTAAGTGGGGAATGGGAAACAATACACGGAAAAAAAAAGAATCGTCGTATCAAGTAAAATTTATTTTGGATCAATTAAATTAAAGTGTCATATATGCACGACAAAATATTATTTTGGAGTAATTAAAATAATTTCTTGATTTCAATGCAGGTTAAAGTATTGATGCAACTAACTGTTTGTTGACTGAACCAAATATTTAGTCAACTGGACCATTTTCATAAATAATTTTGATAAAATTATTGCTTCAACATAGTTAATTTTTTGTTGAATTGAATCTGAAAAATGATCAAATCAATTGAGAAAAATAATGATTTAGTCAATTTTTTCTTGTTGAACAAATTATAATAAATGATCTAATGAACAAACGTTATCATCATATCAATTTTTTTTTGCTTGGTTCGAAACAAATTCTGCATTCAGGTGAAAAATTATGTTGTTAAATTGAATAACAAAATTACTAAATCAACGAAATTCATAAGCAAATCAAGAAAATTAATTGCTTGCGTTAATTTTGAGAATTTATCCGATAAATTGAATATTTTAGTTGGAAAGTGTAATATGTTGGTTGAACTTGAAATGCAATCAGTTTGATCAACTGATTGCTAATTTTAATATAAAAATTAAGTTGACATAACATACTGAGTGCTATAAAAAAGAAAAGTTAAATATACTTCATAGCATTTTATTAAAAAAAAAAACAATAACCAAATAAAATATTAATTTTTTAAAACATAAAATCAAACTTCCACTATAACTGCATTTCTTTTCAACCGCAATAACTTTTCCATAAATTGGAACCAATCCACTTGCAAATTCACTATAAGGGCATCAGGGAAAATCAAATCATAATATATTGTAACGTTTATTCTAATTTATATTTACATTTAATTTATATTTACAGATTTATATTCAAATACGGTCCTTATTTGATAATTTATATATCACACTAAACACACACTAACTATAATTTATATGAGAGTCACTTAATAAACACTTTAGCGAGGCGCGATTGCTTTCTTTCAGTATCAACACTAACTGACTAACTAACTCCGCTGCGATGCTCGTCGCCTATTTATACTCGCACGTATGTATTTCTAGAAACCTCTCGAACTCGAAGTTTTGGTGGATGCGCCGGGTTTTTCTAGATGTTACGTATTCCAGATCATTCTAGAAAATGAGGCAGAGGAGCCATAGTCGTATCATATGGGAATTTCACTGGGGGCACTAATTGAGCACATTAATGCAGCAGCTCGCGTAACATTGCCCCCTCCTTAAGAGACAGTTCCTCCTGGAACTAACTAGAAAACTGAAACGAGATGACTGTATCGGCAACTGGTTCCCTTGTTACATTTTCCAGTTGCATGGAAGTAACATGCGACCGTCTTCTCTGTTGGCTGTGTCTCCCGTGCTTGGCCGCAGACTAGTACCTGCACTTCGGTGTCTTGGAAGATTACTTCTACCATGTTAAGGATTATTCGCCAATCTAAATGCCTACATTCAATCTTGGGCATGGCTAGCCTATGCACGTCCAATTCAAGCACATGCTCCCTCAAGCCTCGTAATGCTTCCCATACATCCTCGTACGTTGGTCTTTCGTCGAAGGTGTTTCTCGTCACTAGGTGGAAATTGTAGCGGGAGCCATCTTGCAGCTTCAGAGCTTTACCTGGTACTGGTAACTGGTTTTGCAAACGTCGGGCGCCACTCTTCTTTATGAACAGAGATGCCAGTCCGCGTGCATCGGTTACGCTGGCAGGGATGTTTATTGCCAGTGAGTATTCCTCTGGAACGGTAAGCATGTCTTGTCGTCTCTCAGTGGTGACGCCGAATCTTGCTTTTCCGGTACCACCATAAGCACCCATGAACTCTACAAAAGCAGGATCGGCTATTTCCTGAAGCTGGTTTACTTCCTCATCGTGGTCACACTCGAATAGCGCTAATCGGTTACGGTGTACCACCTTTGGCTTTCCGTTTGGGATCTTGCTGATACGATAGATGACATCGTTGATTCGTTTCTTCACGAGGTATGGACCGTCCCAAGCTTTCTGCAACTTTGGAGAAAAACCCTTTTGTCTTCTTGGGTTATGCAGAGAAACTTTGTCACCTTCGTGGAAACCTCCTTCTGTAGCTTGCGTATCGTACCTTTTCTTCATCCTATTGCTAGCGATCTGGAGATTCGATCGAACCAGCTCGTGTACGTCGTCCATTCTTTTTCTCAGCTGGGTCACGTAATCTTCACCAGCTATGTCTTCTCCGGGTCGGCATCCAAATTCAAGGTCGCAGGGTAATCTCATTTCGCGTCCAAACAGAACTTTTGCTGGTGTTTGGCCGGTAGACTCATTGATGGCGGATCTGTAGGCCATCGCAAATAGCGAGAGATATTGGTCCCAATCTCGCTGATGGTTAGATACTACTTTAGACAGGTATTTGCCAAGAGTTCTGTTCATTCGCTCTACCATTCCGTCCGACTGTGGATGCAAAGCCGTAGTTCTCGTTTTCTTCATGCCGAGCTTTTCACAAACATCCTGGAACAGCTGGCTTTCGAAGTTTCTGCCCTGGTCGCTGTGTATTTCCAGGGGCACTCCATATCGGCAAATGAACTCATTCAAAAGCACGTCGGCAACAGTTGCGGCTTCTTGGTTTGGAATGGCATACGCTTCTACCCATTTTGTGAAATAATCCATCACCACCAAAATGTACCTGCTGCCATTTGCTGTCGGTGGAAACGGTCCGGCGATGTCCAGGGCAATGAATTCAAAAGGGCTTCCGACATTGTATTGCTTCATAGGAGCCTTTCTTCTTCCTTGTGGTCCATTGGTCGTAGCACAGGTAGTGCACTTCTTACACCAGTCCTTCACATCTTCGGAACTGTGCATCCAATAAAACCGTTCTCGCACTTTCTGGAGGGTCTTCTTCACACCTAGATGTCCTCCTGACGGACTGTCGTGTAATTTCCGCAGTACTGCTGCTACCCTTGTTCTTGGAATCACTAACTGTCTTCTACTTTAGGAACCTTCATCGTTCTCGATTACTCGCTGTAGCAAACCGTTTTCCAGAAACAGCGAGTCCCACTGGGCCCAATACGATTTCATCGTTGGCGAGTACCTTGAAATCTCCTGCCAAGTAGGTCGACAGTTTTCCTTTTTCCAATGTCGGATTTTCTTCAAGTCGGGATCGTTCTCTTGTTCCTCTTCCAACTTTTCCGGTGTCCATTCGTCGCTGGTCACCGTGGTTCTTCGAATGACAGCTTCCTTAGCTTCTGTTTTGGTGCAGTGAGAGCACTCTGCTGGACATGGTCTTCTAGAGAGTGAGTCTGCATTTCTGTGGCTTATTCCGGCTCTATGCTCAATGGTGAAATTATATTCTTGGAGCCGCTCGATCCATCTGGCGATTTGACCTTCAGGGTTCTTAAATTGCATAAGCCACTTAAGTGCGGCATGATCGGTTCTAATCACAAATTTCTTCCCATACAGATACTGATAGAAGTGCTCCACGGACTTCACTACTGCTAGGAGCTCTCTTCTTGTGACGCAGTAGTTTTGTTCTGGTTTGGAAAGAACTTTACTAAAATATCCTAGAACTTTCTCTTGTCCTCCTTGAACCTGTGATAGCACTCCTCCAATTCCAACATTGCTAGCATCAGTATCTAGTATAAATTCTCCCTCTGGTAGTGGATAGCCGAGTATAGGTGCAGTAGTCAAGTGCTTTCTCAAGGTTTCGAACGAAGTTTGACAGTCTTCGTCCCAGCGAAACTCCCTTGCTTCCTCTGTAAGTCGTGTCAAGGGTTTAGCGATATCTGCAAACATCTTTATAAATCGCCTGTAATATGTACAGAGTCCAAGGAAGCTTCTAACTTGGTGCTTGTCGGTGGGTCTTGGCCACTTTCGTACGGTAGCAGCTTTTTCTTCGTCCACAGCTACACCATCCTTGCTGACTACATGGCCTACATAATTGACTTTGTTTTGAAATAGTTGACATTTCTTGGGGTTGAGCATCAGTTGGGCAGCTTGCAACCTTTTGAAGACACCTTCCAAATTCTTTCGATGTTCTTCGAATGTCCTTTCCAAGACTATGATGTCATCAAGGTACACTAAGCATGTCTTCCAGAACAACCCTCGCAATACGTTTTCCATCAGTCTTTCGAACGTGGCGGGGGCATTGCACAGCCCAAATGGCATAACGGTGAAATGCCATAGTCCAGATCCGGTGGTAAACGCTGTCTTTTCTTTATCGGCTGGATCCATTTCTACCTGCCAATATCCAGACTTCAGGTCCAAGGTAGAAAACAATTTGCTACCGGCCAGCGTATCCAGAGTATCGTCGATTCTCGGTAGAGAATAGCTATCTTTCTTTGTAACATTGTTCAATTGCCGGTAGTCCACGCAAAACCTCGTGGTTCCATCCTTCTTCTTCACCAGAACTACCGGAGAGACCCAAGGGCTGGTAGAAGGTTCTATTACCTTGTCCTCTTCCATCTCGCGAACAATTCTCTCCGCTTCCTCTCTTTTGGCCTGTGGTAGTCGTCGAGCCGATTGTCTTATCGGTTTAGCGTCGCCGGTGTCAATTTTGTGTTTGACAGCAGATGTTCTTCCTGTCTTTCCTCCTTTTGGTACAAAAAGAGATCGGTATTGTAGCAAGAGCTCTCTGATTTTTTTCTTCTCTTGCAGGCTAAGGGATTGTCCAGCCACTGCTATCATTTGTTCAAATTTATTGTTGGCATCATTGGAAGTTGTTGTTTGATGAATTATTGACGCCACTGGTACGCAAGTTCCAATTTTGGTCTCCTTCTTTATAGTTATGGGATGATCATTTACATTTATAATGCGTACGGGTATTTCCTCGGCAGCCATGACTAACCCTTTTCCTATCAGGATTCCTCGACCAACCTCTTTATCATGATTCCATGGTTCCATCATGACTGGTGTTCCTTATTCGACGGTTTCTTGTAGCTTTGCCACAGTGAAAAATTCACTCCTTGCGGGTACAACTGTATCCTCCTGTACGGCTACCTGAACAGTCTTATCCTCGTGTGGGTGAAGGAATACTTCCTCAGAACATACTCTAATCACTCAGTTCTTGAAATCTAGCTGGAAGCCATGTAGGTTCATAATGTCCATTCCGAGTATTATGTCCTCTTCGATATCAGCGACAACGACAGTGTGGGTGAACTTCTTTGCGCCAATTCCCAATTGCACCGGTAGTTCTCCATGGACATTGGCGCTTTCACCTGTGGCAGTCCTGAATCGCAGTCTCGTCGGTAAAAGTCTTTTCCGGGTGTTGACAGTCTCGGGGCGAATAATAGTCCTCGTTGCTCCAGTGTCTACCAATAGTGTATACTTCCTACCATTAACTTCACCATCCACGTATACACTATCATCGCGACATTTCAGAGAGGCTATTAGAATGAGAGGGTCTTTGTTTGTAGCAGTTCTCGGTCGCTTGCACGAACTGCGTACATGTCCCATTTCTCCACAATTCCAGCATCTCACAGCTTTCGGTTTTCCATTTGAGATGCTTTTCATCATGTTGACAAGCTGGTCAAGCTTGTTCTCCACTTCTTCGTCTGCTACAGCCCTCACCTTGCCGTATACTCCGGAAGCCTGTGTAGCTGCTTCGTACTCCAAGGCTGCAGAGAGTACGTTGACCAGTGTCTTGTGCCGAGCCAAGCGTAGAGTTCTCTGCATTTCATGGTCACGAACTCCGTCGATGAATGTCTGTACCCCTAAACATTCCATGACATTCTCCGGTGCCGATGGATAGGCAAACCGCACCAACCTCGCAATGTCTGCTTCGAATTCCTGCAGAGTTTCGTCGCGTTTTTGTTTGCGGTTTTTCAGCTGCGACTGGTACAGATGCTCCAAGTGTTCCAGGCCATATCTCATGTTCAATCGCTTTTTGAGCTGTTCAAAATCTTCGGTCTCTTCCACTGGAATGGTCTGGAGGATATCCATGGCGTCTCATCTGAGGGCAAGAGTTAAATTCAACGCTTTTTCTTTCTCACTCCAGTTGTTTGCCTTTGATGCCGCCTCGAATTGCTTAAGATAGTTCGGCCATGACGTTTTACCATCGAATGTTGGCAGTTTCACTCGGCTGTTAATATCGTTTTCCCTTTTCGGTTTCAACTCTACTTTCTCTGCCAGTTCGTCGTTGTTCGGGGCTTGCCTAGTTGTAATATCCGGGTGATGACTAGCCTTCCTTTCGATTTCTTTGATTTTTTGTTCCATTTCTTGCCCCATTATTTTAATCTTTTCTTCCACGGCAAAAATTTCATTCTCCATATCAGATTTTAGGGACGAAATTTTATTTTCGACTTCAGCGGCAATGTCCTTTTTCATTGACAAAATATCGGCCGAAATATCGTTCTTCATATCAGAAATATCATTCTTCATGGTAGAAATCTTCTCGTCCATGGAAGAGATGTTAGCAGAAATATCGTCCTTCATGGTAAAAATCTTCTCGTCCATATTAGCAGAAATGTTAGCAGAAATTGACGAGATTAGGGTGGAGGACTCGTCATTAAATAAGAATGTTTCTGGATCCAAGTCTTCACTTTCCAGTGCTATTTTCAGTCTTTCAACCAATTCACTCTTCTTTCCGGACGTTTCCAACTCGCGATTTTCTAATTCTGCTTTTAGTTCCGTCACTTTTAAATCACATAGTCTCTTAGCCATTTTTACGTAATTATTTATTTATATTATCCCACTTCTGACACCAATGTAACGTTTATTCTAATTTATATTTACATTTAATTTATATTTACAGATTTATATTCAAATACGGTCCTTATTTGAAAATTTATATATCACACTAAACAGACACTAACTATAATTTATATGAGAGTCACTTAATAAACACTTTAGCGAGGCGCGATTGCTTTCTTTCAGTATCAACACTAACTGACTAACTAACTCCGCTGCGATGCTCGTCGCCTATTTATACTCGCACGTATGTATTTCTAGAAACCTCTCGAACTCGAAGTTTTGGTGGATGCGCCTGGTTTTTCTAGATGTTACGTATTCCAGATCATTCTAGAAAATAAGGCGGAGGAGCCATAGTCGTATCATATGGGAATTTCACTGGGGGCACTAATTGAGCACATTAATGCAGCAGCTCGCGTAACAATATATTGATCTACAAAGAAGTAATAATAAAAATAAATAGAGTTTAATGAATGTTCTAAAGGAACTTAGCATAGGAGCATGAAGGAAATTCTAGAATTTTCCAATATAAATATACGAAATGCAGCCCCAATGAATGTATCACATGTCCCCTTCTCAAACACTGGATTTAGGTAGCACTACTATTACGCTTAGAATTAACAATTTGCAAGTTAATGATGATGAATATAACAAATTTAAAGTGAAGGTAATGACACATTACCTTACATTTCCAATTAGGTAGGTTAGGTTAGGTAGGATCATAGGAAAGTACCGTAACTTTGTAAAAAAGACATTAGGTACTTACTGTTTAAAGCCGGGTTTATTCTCAGTTTAAATTCATGTTTCGTTTAGAATGTGATGTATGCGATTTAAGATACAACTGATTCAAGACAAACTACCCATCATCTTAAAACAAAAATGAAAATTTTTTCGGAAGAAACAAGATAATATAATATTTGTAAATAGAATACATAATTATATTTACCTGAATAATCCGCTAATCCAGAACAATTTCCAGACAACAGGTTATCACTCACCTAACGATCTAACTCCTATCTTAGAACAATATTGTTACGAACTCACTAATTCCGAAGCCGGTCCTGTCGCGATCGTTCTTTCGCAGGTAATATCCAGACTGTTCTAGAAATGTACCAGGCCATACAATGGTTTATCGCGAAATTTCTAGAGATTCGAGGGACTAGGTATATATAGCGGGTTTTCGAGTGAATCGAGGAGTTGTTCAGTATACAGTGAATCGGTAAACAGTTTCAGTATACAGTGAGTGGACAGAAGTGAATATAAATAGTGTTGAATATAAATTAGGACAATTATTATACCGAGTGTAGATAAATTAATAGACATTAAGTAGTGTGTATATAAATTAAGATTATTATAGTGTGTAAGTGTTTCTTTAATAAATCGATAGTAATTAGCCATAGTAAGTGTATAATTTTATCCCACGGTAAAAATCGTTTAAATAAATAAGAAAAACATTACAATTGGTGTCAGAAGTGGGATAATATAAATAAATAATTACGTAAAAATGGCTAAGAGACTATGTGATTTGAAAGTGACGGAACTAAAAGCAGAATTAGAAAATCGCGAGTTGGAAACGTCCGGAAAGAAGAGTGAATTAGTTGAAAGACTGAAAATAGCACTGGAAAGTGAAGACTTGGATCCAGAAACATTCTTACTCAATGACGAGTCCTCCACCATAATCTCGTCAATATCTGCTACGAACGAGAAGATTTCTACTATGAAGGACGATATTTCTGCTAATATGGACGAGAAGATTTTTACCATGAAAAATGATATTTCTACTATGAAGGACGACATTTCTGCTAATATGGACGAGAAGATTTCTACCATGAAAAATGATATTTCTGCTAATATGGACGAAAAGATTTCTACTATGAAAGACGATATTTCTGCCGATATTTTGTCAATAAAAAATGACATTACCGCTGTCGAAAATAAAGTCGAACATAAAATTTCGTCCCTAAAATCAGATATGGAGAATAAAATTACAACAATGGAAGAGGAAATCCAGGAGTTAAAGAGGAAAATGGCAAATTCAGTAACACAAGTCATGTCAGCAGAAAAAAGAAGATCGAGCAAATAAAACCCTGCAAGCCAGAAACACTCCCCAAAATAAAAGATATTGGCAGTTTTGCTCGAGTCAAGGCCCCAACGTTCGACGCGAAATGAGACTTCCTTGTGACCTGGAATTTGGTTGTCGTCCTGGAGAAGATCTAGCGGGAGAAGACTACGTGATCCAGTTGAGAAAAAGGATGGACGATGTACACGAATTGGTTCGAACAAATCTCCAAGTTGCCAGCGACAGAATGAAAAAACGGTACGACACGCAGGCTACTGAAGGCAGTTTCAAAGAAGGGGACAGAGTATGGTTGCACAACCCAACGAGGAGAAGAGGCTTTTCTCCAAAACTTCAAAAATCTTGGGAGGGTCCATACTTAATCAAGAAGAAGATCAACGACGTCATCTATCGCATAAGTAATATTCCCAATGGAAAACCGAAAGTAGTCCACCAAAATCGACTAGCGCCATTCGAAGGAGACCATGACCAAGAAGAAGGAGTAAACCATATCCGGGAAGATCCTGACCCTCCCTTCGAAGAATTTATGGGCGCATATGGAGGTACCGGTAAAGCGAGATTTGGAGTTACTACAGAGCAACGATAAGATTTGTTCACGCTACCGGAAGACTATTCACTGGCACACAACATCCCAGCTTATACCAAAAATGCACAAGGTTCAGCATTTGTCTTTCGAGAGAAGTTTGGACAATCAGAAAAATTTCAAAACAGATTCCGACCCCTGGCAAAACACTGAAACTCAAACAAAACTCACGACACATCTTCTATCTCGTAACAAAGGACGAATTTGAGGATCGATCCACCTACCGGAATGTGTGGGAAGCGCTACGAAGTCTTCGAGACCACGTGCTGGAATCCAACGTGAAGAAACTATCGATGCCTAAGATAGAGAGCAACCAGTTGGATTGGCGAGTCATTAGGAATATGGTGGAAGTGATCTTCGAAGATACCGATGTCCACATTTTAATCTGCAGCTATTCCCCACGTAATCAGTATCCGATGAAGACAGTACCCTGTTATTTCCATACGACCGGAAAGTGTAGGAATGGATCCAGTTGCCGATTTAAACATCCAGTCCCGGCTACACAAGAGTTCCAGGAGGAACTTACTATTAAGGAGGGGGCAATGTTACGAACTCACTAATTCCGAAGCCGGTCCTGTCGCGATCGTTCTTTCGCAGGTAATATCCAGACTGTTCTAGAAATGTACCAGGCCATACAATGGTTTATCGCAAAATTTCTAGAGATTCGAGGGAGTAGGTATATATAGCGGGCTTTCGAGTGAATCGAGGAGTTGTTCAGTATACAGTGAATCGGTAAACAGTTTCAGTATACAGTGAGTGAACAGAAGTGAATATAAATAGTGTTGAATATAAATTAGGACAATTATCATACCGAGTGTAGATAAATTAATAGACATTAAGTAGTGTGTATATAAATTAAGATTATTATAGTGTGTAAGTGTTTCTTTAATAAATCGATAGTAATTAGCCATAGTAAGTGTATAATTTTATCCCACGGTAAAAACCGTTTAAATAAATAAGAAAAACATTACAGGACAATCTACTAAGCAAGAACATTTTGAATGAATCAGATAATCAGTCGATACAAATATGAAATTATTCCGATTGAACTATTGCATCTATTGAAACAAACAAGAATAAATAGTTCAAATTGACTGTTGAAATTGGTTATTTCAGTGATTTTAAGTTCCAAACCAATTCATCTTTTGTTTTAAACAATATAGTGTACATGCTTGATTGAAAAGCAAATATTAAGGTTGAATTAATATTATCATTCGCTTAAAAGGAGTTGAGAAATGCTTCATTTAAAAAAATTTATTTTGAACCGAGCGAATTCACTTGTTTGAGTCAACCAAATATTATATTTGAGTTAATAATACTATTCGCTTAAAGTAAGTTAAAATATATTTCATTTGACAAGTGTATGTTTGAGTCAAGCGTGTTCATTTGTTTGATTTGAATGATTCATTTTTTTGAGATAATATTATAATACTTTGATGTGAATTGGGAAATACTTGACTTGATAAGTCCATTTTTGGTTCAAAAAATTTCTAGGATTAGGTCGACAATTCCATTTTGTTCCGTCAATTTTAATATTTCCTTGGACGAATACATTCAGTATTTGATATGAATGAAATTTAATCGAGTTAATCAAATAAAAGTGACTAAATAAATTTAGTTGATATTCTTATTTTTTATTGTTAATAATCAGTTTTCCATAGTATTTTCAAATAAAACTTCCACGATGATCCTTTTTACTTTATTTCTACACATTACAAGCACACCATCTTCGGCATATTCATACATCTGTTATATATCTACATTTGTCAAGTCATATGTCATTTTCAGTTCTACGAATATAATCTAAGCATAAAATCCTAACCTAGGGTAAGTTCCGTAATACATATATTATCATTTTGGCGTAGAATGCCAACACGCTCCCTCGCAAAAATGAATAAAAAAAATTAAAATGAATGCAAACCTAACAAATTTATAAACTTCAAAAAGGGATTAACTGATGGTAGTCCTTTAGTCAGTATGTCTGCTTGATTATTTTTACTATCAATATATATATTAAATCAATCAAGCCCCTTTTGACGTTATCATATACAAAATTATATTTAATGTCAATGTGTTTGACTCTCTTATTATTAGATGGATTATTTATTATGGCAATACAACCCTCGTTGTCTTCAAACACTTTCATTTTGTCCATATTTAGTCCGAAATCACTCAAAGTCTTTTTAAGCCATAATGCTTCACTAACAGCTGCACATAAAGCAATCAACTCTGCTTCTGTCGTTGATAATGGAACACAATTCTGTTTTCTAGTAGCCCACATAAAAGAACAATTATACAGTTTAAATACAAAACCTAAATCCTAAATTTACAGTACCTTTTAAATATCTGAGAACTCTTTTTATATGATTCCAAGCTTCTTCTGATGCTTTATCCTGATATCTACTATAATGATTAACACTATAACAAATGTCAGGTCGATTCCCTAACATCAAATACATGAGGCATCCTACCATTTCACGAAAAGGTTTCTCAGATATTTTATCTTTTTCTATACACAAATCAAATTTCAGTTTAGGATCAATAGGAATCTGAGAAGGGTTACAATTTTCCATGTGAAATTTTCTCAAGAAATTGATAATGTACCTTGACTGATGAATTTCTAAAATGCCCAATTCTCTGTCATAAGAAATTTCTAATCCTAAGAAGTATTTAAGTTCATGCTTATCTTTCATTTTAAATTTAGACATTAGTTTATTCTTGACTTTGTTAATCGAATCAAGATCTGGACCTGTCAATATTATATCATCCACATACATTAGCAAAAACAATTTTTCAATTTTATTAGTTAATGAGTAAAGACAAAAATCATTTTCTGAACGTTTAAAACCCAAATTAAGCAAGTAATCATTAAATTCATCATTCCAGCACTTTGATGCTTGTCGTAAACCATAAAGGCTCTTATCAAGTTTTAGAACATTTTTGCTTTTGCATTTTTCACCTTGTAGTGGATATATGTATATATCCTCATTTAGAGTCCCATTCAAAAAAGCCGTTTTAACGTCTAGTTGGTGAAAATGAAATTTAAATTGGTTTCCCAAAATCAACAACATCCTGATAGTAGCCATTCTTGCCACAGGAGAATACAATTTTTCACAGTATGATTCTGAATTTTGCGCAAATCCTCTAACTACTAGTCTAGCTTTATATTTTTCACATTCATTATTCTCTAGCTCTTTATATGTAAACACCCACTTTGTGTCTAAAATTTGAACTTAACTTGGTTTTTCTGTCTCATGCCATGTTTTATTTTCTCTTATCGCTTCTAGTTCTCTATGAACTGCTCCTAGCCATAGTTTTTAATCTGCCCTATCTTTCAATTCATTAAAATCTCTCGGTACCTCATTGACAAATTGTGATGCATTAAACGCCATGTACAATTCATAATCTTCTAATTTTTGGGGAGTTCTCTTCATTCTAGTTGGCCTGCTCTCTTCTTCAACTTTATCTTCAATTTCATTATCCTGTTCCGTACTTTCATTTACTTCTATGTCATTTCCAATTTCATCTATTTCCTCTTTGTCAATTAGCTCAACGTCCCTTTTGTACCAAAAACATTGTTCATTAAATTTTACATTCCGTGAAATAATCAACTTTTCTTGTTCAACATTCCATAATCGATAACCTGTAGGCGCATACCCTAACATTACACATTTCTCAACCTTGGATTCAAATTTACCCTTACTGATTTCTTTGGGAATATGACTATAAGCAACACATCCAAATACCCTTAAATTGCTGACATCCGGTTTTGACCCAAACCAAGCTTCTGCAGGTGTTATACCTGGTATATTAGAGGTCAATCCTCGATTTAAAACATAAGCTGCAAATAACACAGCTTCCCCCCAAAATTTCTTTGGTACATTTGATTCCGCAATCATTGCTCTACTTCTTTCCACTATACTTCTATTCATGCGTTCAGCTTTGCCGTTTTGCTTAGGAGTATACCTTACAGTGTAGTCCTGAATAATACCCTTATCTTTACAAAACTCTATAAAGTTGTTTGAGATATATTCACCCCCATTATCAGTTCTTAATTTTGAGATTTTGCAATTAAATTTAGCTTCTACCATATTTACATATGCCTTAAATTTTTTCAATACATCACTTTTCTTTTCAATTAAATATACTATTGTGAAATTTATGACCATTGTAAGATTCGGGTATAATAGGACCACAAACATCCGAATGAATTATTTCAAGTACCCTACTGCTTTTTGTCCTAACACCAAATGGTATCCTAGTCATTTTACCAATGGTACAAGCTTCACAAAAGTCAACTTTTTCGATTTTAATCTTTTTGTCAATTCCTGTAATCATATCATTTTTAATAAGCTTTTCTAAACCCGAAAATCCTATGTGACCATACCGCTTGTGCCACTTAATGAACTCATTTTGTATTGGGTTTTCTAAATTAAAACATTCTAATTCGGATAAAACAAATGAAATTTCATAGAGGTTATTCTTTTTCCCTATTCCTATCAAGTTATTACGTTTATCAATTAATTTGACATGACCCTTTTCAAATACTATTTTCAAACCAAACATTTCTAATCTTTTTATTGGTAATAAATTTTTCCGCAAATTTGGTACATACGTATATTTTTAATTGTGCACTTGACAGTTTTATTATTAACCTTACTATATCCTACAATATTGCCTATACCCGTTGCCAATAAAAATTGTTTTTCCTTTGCTACAGCTATCTGAATGGGTTTATCTAACATATTTAATTCTGAAAAACAATCTTTGCTATTGACCATGTGATCTGTGCATCCAGAATCAATGAAAAAGTCAAGAACATTTTTGTGCATATGATTATTAGCCTCACAATTAGTTTTAACTTGACCAAAAAACAAACATCATTTTCGGTAACATTACATTCATCAACATTATTACAATTTTCAGTTTGTACAAAGTTACTTCGATTTACATATTTTTTGTTAACATTATAAGAATTGTTTTGGTGCTCACCTCTCATAAACCTATTAGTATTACCTCTATAATGTCCTCTAGAGTTTCTGTTACTACCGTTTTCCAAGCATTGCTTTCCATTATTTTTCTTTTCAAACGAACAGTCTCTTCTTATATGTCCCCTCTTGCCACATCCAGAACAGTCTTTATCAGCTGTGAAAGCTCTCTTTTCTTCTTCAGCCAATAATTTCGCTTTTACAACATCATACTTTAACTGGCCTGGCTCCATGTTCTCAATAATCATAATAACTGTTTCGAATGATTTTGGTAGTGTCATTAGTAAGTTACAAATTACATCTGTATCATCAACTTTGGCACCTGTTGATTTTAGTTGCCGTAGAGTTTCTTCAAATTCCAATATAAATTTTTCTAAGCTATCACCTTCTTTATGTTTCATTGATAGCAATTTTCTCTTGCGAAATAATTGCCCTGGGAGTCCTTTCTTCTCAAATATTTCTTCCAGAGTCTTCCACATTTGGAATGAATTCTTTTTATCTCTTAAATATTCCAAAATTTCATCCGAAACATTTTGTACTAAGTATTAAAGATTTCGCTCGATTGTCGCTTTTAATAAATTTCCTTAATTCTTGATCATCTAGACTCAGAGTATCAGTTTCTGTTTCAGTCAGGACTAGCACACCATTTTCTGCTAGAATCATTTCCATACGGAATTTCCAATTATAAAAATTATTGTTACCTTTTAGGGGTTCTAGGTTTATCAGTTTAACATTTCCTTGGGCCATCTCAATTTTTTTTTTCGTCTCGTGGTATTCTCAATTCCAACCTCAAAATTTTCAATCCAACTTTTTTATCCACTATTATTAAACCATCCATTTATCTGGGCCCATAACCTCTTATTTTTTATTGTTAATAATCAGTTTTCCATAGTATTTTTAAATAAAACTTCCACGATGATCCTTTTTACTTTATTTCTACACATTACATGCACACCATCTTCGGCATATTAACTCTCATCTACAATTTGTATCCAAGTTATAATATCGAGCCCAGCCGCTTGAGAGCGAATTTGTAGCGTGACGTTGCAGAATCGCCCAATCGGAGGGAACGTCACGTGAACTGTCAATTATTGAAAGAATGAAAGTAACAAACATTTTAATTTTTATTAGTTAACATGTAGTGGTTTAGTTCAGTATTTTAGTGTATGAACGTTTAATTGTTAGTTGTATTATAAGACAATTGATATTTTTGAAAAGTAGATACCTAGGTACTTAGTATAATATATAATATAAGCAAGACCTATGGCATCTCGTAAAAGAACTTGTTGTGTTCCTGGTTGTACCGATAAAACAAGTAAGAGGCATCGTTTCACCAAGAAGCCCAACTTATTAAATATTTGGATGGAGAATATAAACAATCCTGTTTTAAAGGAGAAAACTCCAAAACAACTTTATGACAATTATAGAGTGTGCCATCAGTATTTCGACCAGGAGTTCCATAACACAGGATTTCAGAGAGAGTTGAAACAATGTGCATATCCAACTCTACTTCTATCTGGTAAGTAGATAATAATTCGAGTTAAATATAGTTTTATTTACCTTTAAATTTGTACATGTTCACATTAGGTACCTGCATTAAAAAATATAATATAAAATCTACAACTATGATATATAAAATATAAGAATTGCAATAAATTAATCAGAACGAAATTAACTTACATTATAAAAACAGCTATTAACTTAACCTATTAACCTCGTTTTTAAACTTATCGTTGGAAACAATTTTTTCATGTAACATGGCAAGAAGTTATATAGTGTAATGCTATATTGTAATATGTAGACTTTTTATATGTAGATGACATATGCAACAACAAGATCACTATTTCGTGAACTGTTTGTTTCAAGAAAATGTTATAGTTAGCTCTGACGTAAATGTAACACATTTAATGATGGAAATGTTAATAACCTTTACAATCCTTTACAATTTTCTCGATAACTGAGTTGTTGTAAGTTGATACAATTATTTGATTTCACACTGTTACGATACCATCATCCACAATAGTGTCTTTGGAAACTCCATCTACATCTGTAGAAGATACACCTACATCTGTAGAAGTTCCATCTACATCTGTAGATATAGAAAAAAAAATTGACCAGAAGTAAGTTAATGATTCAAAACCAGAATTTGCATGAAAGTTTCTCATTCAATTAGTTATTGGTAATTTCTTGTTCTTCTTTACTTATCACTTGAAAATATTAAATTGTTACTAAGTGGCTGAAGGTAGAAAGACACAATAATTCTATTAAGTTATTTATATTTTTATAATGTTCCAGTTTCTTCAAAAAGATGTATATTGAAAGACTTTAAAGTCACACGTCAAAAACAATTATATATTTATATTATATTATATTTATATATTATATATTTTATGTATATATTTAATATAAAATTGATGAACAACTTCGAAGTTTTCTTTAAAAACCAAGTTTCCAAAAATATTGAAATTTTTATGCCCGATTTCACTTACCGTTTCGTAAAGTTAGGTAATACCTAAATCGGATTTGGGAATTTCTGAATGCGCGTGGTGGAACGTAAATTGCGTTTAGAAATTCCTAAATTCGACTTTGATATTACCTAACTTTACGAGACGGTAGGTGAAATCAAGCATTAGTTATTTCATATTTCCCGCTCTTTTAGTTATTCTTCTTCTTGCTCCTTTTTTGGGCTATATCCTGAGGGATAATTTACCCTTTTCTGTGCTATCGCAGCGCGCGGCGGGTGGGCTCAGTACTAATATATTGGATCTGAGAATTAGTAAAGGAGTTAGCCTGCTAGAGGGTGTACATCTGTTATATATCTACATTTGTCAAGTCATATGTCATTTTCAGTTCTACCAATATAATCTACACATAAAATCCTCACCTAGGGTAAGTTCCGTAATACATATTTTATCATTTTGGCGTAGAATACCAACAGATATAACAAATATTTTTTTTCCGTGTACCAGCGTGGTTCAAACAGAACTGGCTGATATCTCAATTGCCGCAAAAGAACTAACCAGAAATGGAATTTCTGGCAAAAACATAACAATCTGCACTAATAGTAGACAAGCCCTATTAGCCTTCAACAGACAACGTGTTATATCGGGGCTAGGACTAGAGTGCCACCAAGATTTAGCTAACGCCTCGGCAGATAACAATATTATCCTGAGGTGGGTTAAAGGGCACGACAGGAGTAAAGGTAATCGCATTGTCGATTCTTTAGCCAAGGTAGCGGCTGGACTAAAAATTTTAGGACCCAGTGTCACCTACGGCCTAACGACTTCGACAATTGCGGAACTAGCCAAACGTTACACCCATGCTCAATCCCTTAAGAGACGGGATGGAATCAAAGGATGCAGTCTTGCTAGGATCACCCTGGGCGACCCTGGGAAGCTGGCACCGAAGAAAAATTTGGCGATGACCAGGAAAAACCTAAGCAGGATGTGTGAACAGGAACATGAAACTGTCAGGCATGTCTTATGTGAGTGTCCGGAGTTATTGTCGATCAGAGAGTGTCATATGTGGCCTAAGTGCTGTGAGCCTACACTCACCCTTCCCACTCTACAGATACAGATACAGATTGATATATGAGCTTAAATTATATGATAAAATGGTTTGATTTTAGCGAGCATAACTGGAATAGAAGAGAGAAATAGAGCGTCAATAAATTTAATTAAAAACGAATTGTTTATTTGTTTAAATTTAAATTTTGATTGTCAAACAAGCTTTAAAACATTTAAATCTAGCAAAAAATTGTAAGCATGTACTGAAATCACACACAAATAAGTACGTTTTTAAAGCAATAATAACAAAAAATTTGATTAATACTTTTGCTTCCGAAGATTTAATTTTTTCCTTTCCAAACCATTTATACGTTTTTTTGTCAAAAAAAGTTGGCAACCCCAGTGACAGGTGTTCTCACAAAATTGTCAAAGTAATACCTGTCTCAATAGGGTACAAGCATAAATTTTGCTATTGGTGGGAATTAACGCTTTATCAGGTCTCCTAACACCTTGCATGCCTATTTTTTCAAAAAAATATAATCTTTACTTTTAAAACGACTTTGAAAATCATAAAATTTGAAAGTCCGCCAAAACGCGCTTTACGTCATAAAGATGGCTGCCCCATGCAGTGACGTCATTTGTTTACGTTCTTATTCGTGTATCACGCTCTGAGTTCTTGTGACCTAATTTGTTTCTGAAAGCTTTAAAAATGGATAAAGCCGAAAAAAGCTTTGGATTCCAAGTATTGCATTGTTTCATAGTGTAATCAACGTCTATTAAAACTCCAAACAAAATATTTGTTACTTTACCTGGTGGCGCAAGCAAAAATACACTTAAGAGAAGGGCATTATGGTTTCAAGCTATGCGTCGAAACAAAGACGATATTTCGACAAATACTACTACTTTTGAGTTAACTGTATAAACCCTCACTTCGTGGAATCTACTCATCATATGGTTTTGAATGAAACTAACTGTTTCTAAATGACTCCACGATATATTTGAAAAAATGTGTAAATTACAAGTAAATTATTGACAATTG
>CAJUYI010000056.1:374808-420001 GCA_910591695.1 Galerucella pusilla
CCTTATTTCCTTACGTGGTGATATTCTGTACCCTCCACGATCGCCGGTGCTTTCTCCACTGGACTTTTTCTTGTGGGGCTACTTGAAAAGTGTCGTGTACACTGACCCTCCTCCCGCAACCACACAAGAACTGAAGGATAGGATTGAAGCAAAAATCAACAGCATTCCCGCCGCAATGTGCCAACGAGTATATGCGAGCTTACGACGTAGATTGGAGGAGTGCTATCAACGCGACGGACAGCATTTGGACGATATAATCTTTAAACAATGAAATCCGCATGTATATCCATCATTTTTTCTGTAATAAATATTTTGTAGCATCTTCCAGTGGCGGGTATTTTTTATTTTAAAACTGAAATGTCCACTGAAACACCCTCAGTATAAAAACACACACAGCCTGAAATTTGTAAACATGAATTTTTGAAAAAAAAAAGATTTGCGCACGCTAATCTGACGATTCGAAGGAGATGCTTACAATTCAGGAAAAAAAGCATGAGCTTGCAAAAAATGTTTTAGGGACTGTCGATATTTGATATTAGCAAAAACTGGGAATTCATGTTTTTTTTGTTCCATATCTCAGCACTTTTAACAAATTTATAAAAATCATCTTACTTCATATTATTGTCCACATTAAGATGCTTGAATGGAGCTTTTTTTTGGTTCCTTCCCAGGAATACTTTATCACCACTTCATTTGTGAGAAGTTTGTATATCAGTTTTTTTCTACACTCTTTAACAGTTATTGCACCTGGCCTAACTTAACAGGCGGTAAAAAATGGCCATTGCAAAAGAGTCTGTAACCAAAATTGTGGAGTTAAAATTAAAAACATTATTTGCCATCAATGGAAGTAAGTAGAAATTTCATTTTACCTCATTGTACGTCAGTCAGACGAGGGGGTTAACGCTTCTCGTGCGTTTGTGAACGCCGTGGTGTAGAGTGTGAAAAATATATTAAATGTCCATTTGTTGAAAATATTCCAATCAATAAATACTTCCTCCACATGTTCACTAAAAGACTGTCAGAAAGTATAAAAATGAAAATAAAGTACTTAACAGCAACCATATCAAAGTTATCGGCATGTTAAATATTTTAGATCTTTATCTATGTTGTACTTCGACTTTTATGGTGCCAGCACTCTTGTTAAAGCTCGCGCTGTAATGTGAGGGCACCCATTGGTCTCATTACATGATATCTTGTCTTATATGTCTTTTGATGGCACTAAAACAAACTTAAAGCATGTTAAACCCACACTCGGTTTTGTATCTATATTTTATATTATCATTAAAAATCCTTACGATATAAATTGATATCATCTAAAAAATCATTAGTTGAATATTAAAATGAGAAACAACATTATGTAAAATTTTAAGACGAAAAACGATGTATATATAATCTGGAAAATAATGCAAGAAATAATATATTTCAGACAACTTATTATATGATAATAGGAGGTGGCTAAAATACATACAATAATAGTATGTTATGATATATTAGAAGAATAAGTGATACTTTATGTGCCGAGTGTAGAGAGTCATATACTATTTTTTCTTCAAACGTGCATAATATTATTCGAGATAAAATAATAAAAGTAAACGAATTATTATTTTAAATACTTTATTTTATTGCAATGAATTATTTGCTACTTTTTCTTTAGTGCGGCTCTGCACAGTAAATCCGAAAAATTTCATGGTTTTATTGTATCTTAGGCCTAATTCAAGTCAAGTCAGTTTCTTAGATCGTGAAAATAACTATACCGTTTAACAACTCTAATCGATTTTATCTGTGAATCGAATTCGTTATAATTCCAGCAGCTAGTTTATAAGAATGAACTTTGAATGTAACAGTCTGGTCATTGATCCATTTTTTGAGTTTGTTTTTTTAAACATATTTTAATATCGTCGTAATCATTATAAAATTAGATCAAACTTTGTAAGCTTCCTAGACGCAGAAATGGAGAAAAAAAACCAAATAAATCAAAAATTTATGTTTCTTACCGTTCGATTTTTGAACTTTTTTAATGGCCTAGTATTACACACGTTCCAGTTGACATACATACACTTTTCCAACATAAACATAAACGTTAACATACATAAACAAATTTCTTGAAACGTGCATATCAGTGTTATAAAATCCAATAAAACGGGTATAATTTTGATAAAAAATCACTGGAAAAAAAGTTTAAAATCAAGCTCTTTATGTACAGTGTGTCCACGGATAAGGTGCCCAAGAGGAGAAACATCTTTAGTTTTAGACAAAAATGTCATTCTTGATAAAAAGTTTTGCTTGTTCTGAAACCCCATGATATGAAACAAATTTTTTCATATCCTGCTCAATTCTATAGTCACTTTTATGGAAAATAATAACCTAGCTAGTTTCAATTTTATTTGATACAAGCAAAACTTTTTATCAAGAATAACATTTTTCGCTAAAACTACAAATAAAAATGTAGGGGGCCGGAAGCTTTTTGCGGAAACAGCTCCAATGTAATATTGCAAGAAATAGGTAAAGGCGAAAAAAAGAGAAAATCTGAAGAAAATCTGACCATTGGAAATAACTGGTAGGGCTTACATAATCAAATATTTTTCTAGGTGACTATAACCTGTTGAGATCAAATGAATTCATAAAACTGCACTAAGAGTTTTAACAGGGATCCAAACGGGACATTGTCGCCTGAATGGGCTCCTGAAAAAGCTCAAAATAGTGGAGGAAGAAGAATGTAGATTCTGTGGCATGAAAAAAGAAACCTCAATACAAATACTGGCACACAAATACGCAGCAATTCAGAATCCTAAGGCACAACTCCTAGGAGATTACTGGATAAAAGAGGGACATTCACCTAAGTTAAAGCCTGCATATATCCTAAAATGGGAAATAGGACTAAATAAGCTACTAGCCTCTGAGACATTCCCCAGAAACTAAGTAGAAGTAAGGGGAAGGGCAGAATAGATCTTTTAGGTCTCAGTGAATGTCACCCCAATAAACATACATACATACATACAAGTTTGCAGGAAATTTGAAAACGATAACGTTTTTGAACTGAGATGAGACGATACTTCCCATGTAAAAAATTAGGGGTTCCAACTGTCACTCGAAGGGGGTTGAAGGTTGTGATCACATTTTTCCGTTAAAGAATGTCAATTTATATGTCAAATTTGATTTGATTCGTAACCGAAATATTGAATTTATTCCATTTGCCTTTTCTCCGCTGTATGTAAATCGTAATGAGATACATTTCGCTTTCTGCTAACATTGTATGTCAAGTTCAGATATAAACTTGTAAGAGTTCAAACAAGTGTTCTGTTACAATGACTTTATCCTGCAAACGATCAAACAGGTTGTCTTACTTAAAACCGCAACTCATTGATATTTATGGATTACGTTATTTAAATATTCAAACTGATATTGAAATAAACTTGGTCTATTGGTCGCAATCTATATTCAAAAATATTAATAATTTATGTTCGGTAAATGGTAATTATTATTCGATAGTTAGATAGGAAGTAGATATTTTGAAATTACTATCGTTTTGCATAATTAAGAAAATTACTTATCGTTTTATCGTATTAATCAGTGGTCCCATAATTGTCGCAAATGATGTCAATTACTTTATAAATTCAATATTCATGAAAAATATTTTTATTTATTTCCGCCACGACCTACACTTGATTTTGAATATACAAAGATGGATGAAAAATAAAAGCGAAAGCTAGTGTCTTTGTTTTTTTCAAATACATTTGTCAGATAGAAACATTGTAACAAATAAAGTATTATTACAGTTTCCTGTAATATTGTCGTATTTAATTAAGCGCGTTACCAATAGATATCACAGAATAATAATTATTCTAACGCTTTATAAGTTTTGAAAAATACTTTTTAAAGATACTGACCGTTCAACTAAGAGCAACAACTACTTCCCGGGCTATAGGCACCGACGGATATTGAATTTAACTTTAAAGTCAAACGGGGTTGGCATATCTACAAGATATTTAACACCAACCATTCCGGATTGCAATTAGAAGGGACAACATAACTTGTTGATCGGTTTCGGCGTATTTGCGCCTCATCAGTACAAGGTATATGTTCTCCGTTTGACTTTGAAGTGTAATTCAATATCCGTCGGGGCCTATAGCCCGGGAAGTAATTGTTGCTTCTTAGTTGAACGGACAGTGTACTTGGAAAATATTTTTCAAAACTTATAAAGCGTTAGAATAGTTATCATTCTGCGATAACTATTTGTAACAAATAATTTGAGTTCTAAAGGGCCTTATTTAATTTTTTAATAATGTTTTATGAAGATATTGGGTTAATTAATGTAAAGTTCATTCAAAGGTTTGTGGCACATTGCTTTTAGTGATTTGTTATTCGCTATATGGACTTAACAGCTGTGAATATACGAGACGTGAGTGTTTTCGGATAATCAATTTGTTTATGACACATCACCTAAAGATCAAGACCTCTCCAACGTTATCTCAGCTCGCTTTTACACGGTCCGAGCTTTCCGTAGCAGCTAACAGTGAAGCAACGAGAGCCCGCCAAGATCGAGACGTAGAACCCGTCAAGATCGAGACGTGGTGCTTCAGTTTGCCGGTGAACACATTGAGACTTTTATATATTTTTTTCTGACATCGGCGAAAAAGAAACCGTATAGGCTTTGGGTCAATCCGTTATTTTACGTTTATGCTATTTCAACATCTGATCTTTACTGCAGAATATTTACTTTCCCTCGGAAACAATACAACATTTCACTGTATATTGCCACTGGTCTGGATGACGGGGGGAAACTATATGAAAAATTATTATTTCAAAGAATAGTAAATTACAATCAAACATCGACTTGTCTCGAAATTTTTTCATATTAGGTACTATTTATCTAGCTAATAATGAATTTATGGGTTCCTTCATGGACGTATAATTTTCTTCGTCACAAAATTGATATCCACAGCATTGTGTGTGTATTTTGATATCATCACACAGAATATTTACTTGAAAAGATATTTTTTCTTTTGGTCAAATCTGTGAATATGATGAATGTATTGATCATATCAGAAATGTTTTATTAATAATTATTTTCGATAAAAATAGTGTCTAAATCATTTTGTTTTAGTTCATATCGGTGCATTATACATAAATCTGTCGAAACATTTAATTTCTACTATCACCAAGAAAACAATTAGCTCCAAATTTATTACACAAAAACTGCTTCTATTTAAACAAGTTCATTCCACAAATAAACTATTATTCTTATTTATTATAATTATTACAGATAACAAAAAATTAATTTATTCAAGATAAAAAATTCCCTTCGAGACCCAACACGGCAATCTAAAAAAGGGACAATAAATCCAATAACATCTCTATTTATAACCTTTCCAGGGCAACCTAATCAAAATACTAGCAGCACGATATGTTGCCGTTAACCGGGTGGTCTTTGAAGTTTTAAGAGATACAAACCACTTCTTATCGATTGTATACAAAATACATAGAACTGGCAAAACAAACTACTCTCGACGAATACAGTCAATCTTTGAATTTATTGCAATTTTATGCAAACTCTCCGTAATTCAACAACAGGTGCGCACAAAACATATCTTTGAATACTTATAAAAAAATCGGCATATTTTAACTATATTACAGTTTGTAAGGAGAAAATGGATATATCTATAAGAAAAGAAGTACGAAGCACAGATAACAATACCCAGAAGTTTATGACACATCTTCGAAGAGATAGAATAATCTTATTTTTACTCAGTTAATCCTCTTAGATTTTTTTGTTAATAAGTCTCAGCCATACGTTATCAGTTCTGTCTCTATTATTTGGTTTTCTCCTGGTGGCTCACCGTTTTTGTTGTTGTATTATCAGTAGTAATATCCCTAGGGTCTTGATAATACCGAGATAATTTTTGAATGCTGAAAGCGTGTTGCTTGGACCGAGGAGATAACTTTTTACTTTGTAGGTATCAAAATATTGATTGTCAATCTGACGTTTAATAATTTTTAATACAAAATTTATTAGTTTTAATAAAACAAATATTATTCATTCAGTTGTGAAAAGTACAATTGGTGAATGTTAAATTGGGAGAAGAGTATGCTGAAGTTGACGGATTGTTAATTTCTACTGTTGAAGAAATTCCTCGCATGGTGTTGATTATTTTACCATGGCGTTCTTGGTTAATATTCAATATTTAATAAAAAAAAAAACACCAAACTGAAAACACCACATGTAGGGTATTATCGCTGTAATCCATAGGTGATTAGATGAAATTTGACAAATGACACATGACACATAAAGTAATTTGATTGAATTTAGTAAGAAATTATCTCTGGAATCTCTTTTGCTGCTGGTGGCAATATTTATCGTCCGTGTTTACAGTACTAGCACTAATTTCGTTTAATTGCTATTTTTCAGTGTCTGTACTTTCTTTATTGAGTACTCCTCCTATGCTTTTACAGTTTTATCTTGGCCTGTTATTAAATTTCCTTGTATCTTCTTAACACACGCTGTTCTCTTTTATGCTACCCCCTATTTCTTGACTTCCTGATATAACTTCTACCTTTCCTTGTTTACACATTGTTATTGCCTTTGTTTTAGACTGCTTTCCATAGACTCCCTTTTTTATCTCTGCATATCCTATTTATTATTTTTCGTACTCTTTTGTCCTTATCTATATCTGTCTGTAAAATACTGGCTTGCTTCCTCTTTCCTATTTCTTCGTCTAACCTGTTTAATTTAAATTTTTTTTAAATTATTTATTCAGCTACTTGCTCTATATTTTTCCATTCATCATTTATGTTTTGGTTTTGATCTTGTTTCAATTTTCTTTTTACTCCTTTTACGTATTTTCTTTTAATTGTCCTATTTTTCACAAGTTATCCTACCTGCAACTTATTTTTTAGTTAATCTGGTATGGTTTTCTACTACCAAGAAATAGTCACTGTCTGCATTTTCGCCTCTATAGCTTCACACAATGTGTAATCATTCTAAATAATGAATATTTGCTATTTCCACAATATTAACAGTTTCATTGTAAATTTTGTATTCATATTCAAGTTTTATCAATTTTTTTTATATAATAGTCCCGCTACCATTGAATCCGAACACTTTTGTGCTTAAGCGTTAGTTTATAGTACTAGTTTTTTTAACGGAATACATAATCCTACTAGTTATGCATATGTACCTACTTTGTGTATGAATACATCTACTTAAGTTATCTTGTCATGGCGTCTTGTCGGAATAATATAATAATTTACTCCAAGTGTCCTATACAATATATGACGCTTATTTAAAAAGAATCTGCAGATTCTAAAGTCAAAGTTATAAAATAAAAACCAACCAATAAAAACAGTAGAGTAATTACGTGTCAAGGGGGATCATTTGTATAACTGGAAGTAGAAGACAAGAAGACTTTTCTTTGCCACAGTTTAATGAAGACTCCGGTGTATTGTTGACCTTAGTTACGTCTTAAATATTTCCTAAGATTGTATTATTTTTTCCGGTTTTCTAAAAGTTAAGCAGTTTAAACTAGTTGGTTAATAGTTTAGAGAACGTATATATTCAGAGGCGGATTAAACGTGGAGAGCGCCGTAGACAAGCAGCCCCTATATTAAAAATAACTTGTACTAGTACCTAGTTAAAAATGTGTGACTGTAGTTGGAGTTACTACATTTTTGTGGTATAGGTTACTGCAATTTGGTGTTGACATTTTTTTAAATCGAATACACCCTCAAAATCGTTAAGTTTGAAAGAACAAGGATTTCCATTGCAACATTATAGCTGGTAGTTGGATGTTCTAACATTGCTATATTAAAGAAAAGACGATCTCTCCCATATAAAATTAGTAGCAATAATTAGGTAGGCGTAAATGAAATATGGAATGAAAGTGAAGAAAGCAATAGGGATAGATCGAGCATGGAAAATTTCAATCACAGATCATGTACCATCGACAAGGTTATTTGTAAGGCTTAAGCTTTAGTCAGTCCGATCCGATAATATTATCTTCTGTGATAAATTGAAACAAATGGAAGTTGTACGCAAAAAGAATGCTTTTCCGCAAATAGCTAGGACATTCTTTATAAAATTTCTTAAAGAAATAGTCAATATGTCCTATCTGTATCTGTAAGAATTTGAAGGGTGGGTGACCCTCACAGCACTTAGGCAACAATTGGCCCATTGTGCATCCTTCTGAGGTTCAGACTTCCTTCTGGCTCGTCATCCAGCCTACGTGTTTGAAGTAGGCGATAACGTCGCCGGAAGTAAGCTCCTTCATGCTGGCTTTTGTTAGCCTGTACTCGCCGAATACAGAAAACCTAAATTGAGAGAGTGTCGGACATTCACAAAGAATGTGTTCGACAGTCTCATCTTCTTGTTCACATCCCCTACAGAGTGAAGTGTCAGACAGACCCAGTCTGTAGAAGTGTTTTGGTAGGTGGCAGTGACCGGTCAGAATACCCGTGGCTGTCCGAAGGTTCTGTCTGTTAATAGTCACGTATTTTTTGGCTACTTTGCTGTCCGGATACTGCAGCAGTTCCTTGGCAAGCTTGCAACCTTCTGCATCGTCCCATCTGCCCTTAAACTTATCAAGGGAGTGTTCCTTTATTAGGTCAATCATAGCCGACGCCGCCAGACCAATGAAAGTGCCAGGTCCAAGGACGTATATAAGGGGAGAGTTTTGGAGGTTCAAGCCCTCCCCATAGAAAATACAATAGAGGTACCTACAAAAATTTTTTATTAGCATACTGCCGCAATATGAGTATTCATCGGGATATGGCAATAGAAATAGATTCCCCAACAATTGTGAATAATTTAGCTGAAGAGGTTAAATTTACTTATGTGAGATTGATTTCCTGTTTTGATAAAAGCTTCAATTTTCAATCATCTATCACTTTTTAAAATTGGTGCTCCCAAATTAATATACAGGTAACATCTCGGCTGGTATGGGAATGCGGCGAAGAACTAAGAAGACTGGCGACTCGGAACAGTGTAACATTGTAGTGAGTCCCAGGACACAAAGGAATCGCTGGCAATGAAAAAGCTGACGAACTTGCAAGAGCAGGATCGTCAACACTGATGAACGGATCCGAACCATCTGTGGGCATCCCCAGATGCTCCACTAGGTCATGGTTAAGAGGGTGAGTAAAAGAATAATCCATAAAACTCTGGAAGAATACGCCCAGGCAAACACATGGAAAGAAATTTATGAAAGAAACATCAGAAAAAGTAGCAAAAGAACTGCTCTCAATGAGCAGGAAAAAACTACGCACCATAACGGGGTTTCTTACAGGATACTTTCCCACAAAGGAGCACCTGAACAAAATAGAACTTATAAAGGACACCTCACATGCAGGAGATGCAAAAAGGACACTGAAACAGCTCTGCACATATTATGCAACTGTGAGACGCTGGACCACAGGAGGCAAAAACTAAATGGAAGACCCCAAATGACACCAGAAGAATTCTACAACCAACCAGTAAAGAGCCTGTATGAGCTAATACAGGTAGCGGATTGGCTGAATAGGCTGTAGTCAGAATGTTAGGAGAATCCACAATAAGCCCAAGAGGTTGAGGTGGTACCAGCGAATGGACGGCTCCTTCAAAAAATATATATACATGGTTATTACCATTTCAGCAGAAGGGGGCAAAACGAAAAACGATGTTTAAAAATACTTTTAGATGTAGCCTAGTCAAACAAATAATTTAAAAAAATTAACATTATTTCTTGAACTTGAAAAACTGCTTTAGGTCGTGGCACTCGATTTTTTTTGCCTTAGGAGGCGCCTTCAATAAAGCTTTCCCCTTCTAAACCTATCAGATGAAAAAAACCAAAACCCTCCCCATGTAAAAGCTATAGCTACGTGACTGGCCAGGTCCCAAGAGTTTTTGGGAGGCTGCTTTCCTGGCTAGTGAGTCGGCAATGTGGTTACCTTTCGATTTACTGTGCCCCTTGATCCAGCCTAGAGTGACTTCGTTGTTGCTATAGGCTTCGATCAGGGACAGGTGACTCTCCAGTACTAGGCCTGATGTGATACGTGGTCTGCTCAGGGCTAGTAGTGGTTGTCTACTATCCGTAAGGATGTGAATTTTATTACCTGTGGTGTTTCTTTTGGTAATCTCTTTTGCGGCGATGTAGATAGCAGTGAGCTCTGTTTGATCAACGCTGACATTACAGCCCATCGCCCATTTGATGTTTAGATTCAGAGCTCTGGAGTAAATTCCACATCCTGAGCCCATATTGGTTTTAGAGCCATCCGTGAATATGCGGAGTGCGCCTTCTTCTGGTGTGTCTTGTGTGTTATATTTAATGATTACCTTGTAGGGCCTGTGGAAGGCATATTGTGGTGAGATTGCGTCCGTATTTGCCTGCAGCAGTGAGACCTCATTGAGTGCCTCACGCCATAGGTTACGTCTCAATCTACCAGATCCTACGTCAGGTTGTATACCGGTAGAGCGTAAGCGTGTCATGGTCATCAAAATAACCTCCTTGATGTGTATGTCAAGGGAAGTGAGACCAAGGATCCCCTCCATCGCTCTGGTTGGTGTGGTTCTCATGCCTCCTGTTGTATTGAAGCATGCTGTTCTCTGAATTTGATCCAGTTTACGGACGACTGTCAGCTGGTTTGCTTCAACTCCCCAGGCAATCGCGCCGTACGTTAGCATAGGTCTGATGATGGCAGTGTAGATCCAGGCAGTAACCTTGGGTGACATTCCCCAGGTACGGCCGATGGTTCTGCGACACTGTTCATAAGAAATGTTTGCTTTTTTTACTCTGTTTTCTAGATGAGAGTTCCATGTTAACTTACTGTCAAATGTGACACCTAGATATTTCACCTCTGATGAGAACTTAAGTTCGGTATTTAGGAGCTTTGGCACTTGATATTTTGCAAGCTTCCTTTTTTTCATGAAAAGTACCATTTCTGTCTTCTTTGGATTAATTGACAGTGAATGGTCTTTGCACCATTGTTCTATGATATTGAGTGCCTTTTGCATTAGAGCACAGAGTATCTCCTCAAATCTTCCTGTTAGCAGAATGACTAGATCATCTGCATAAGCTATTGTGTAGAAGTTGCCATCATTGAGGCGGCTGACCAAGGAGTCTAAGACCATGTTCCACAGTAGTGGTGAAAGTACCCCTCCCTGTGGACACCCTTTTACAACCAAGCCTTTGATGGTGACATCGTCTACGCTGATTTTTATTACTCTTTTTGAGAACATGTTATATATCCAGCCATTTATGGCTTGGGGGATATTCTTGAAGATGTCCTTTAGGTGTTAGTATTCTACATAAATGATTGAAAACACATTGTTTATAAGGAATTAATTTATATTTTGAAAAGATCAATACATTGCGAAATACATTTTAAAATTAATTTGTTATATCTACAGTTATTTGACAGTTAGTACAATTATTGTTAATCGGAGGAACATTATTAGAACTATGAGAAACATTTTGGACAGTGGTAGGGCTATTTTGTTGATTATTTTGTACTGTGAATATTTTATTTGCCACCTCAACCTTATTGTTAAGATTTGATTACTTCCATTCGCTGTAGAATTTACCAAGTTCAAATAAGTAGCAACTATTTTAGGCATTTTTTTGAATTGATGAATTGATGAATCGGTCACTACTCACTGTTCATATTTTCTGGTCGTAACGAAACATACTTTCATCTGATTAATTACAAATGATCTAGGTTTGTTGCCCCTAGGTACGTGCCTAGTTTGTCTTAAGGATAATCCGTCTCTGTATACGTATTCATTTACGGGTTTGTTGTAGGTAATATAATAAGTCATCAACAATTTCTACGTTTTGTTATCTCGTAAAGTAGATCATTGATAAACATTGCTAGTTTAAATAAAATGGAAGTAAAAGACCTCCTAGGGCAGAATTAAAAAATTAAAATTGAAAATATTATATGGGCGTAGTTAAATGGTACTGACTAAAAATTGCGAGGTCATGACAGAGATTGACACTTAAAAAACGAAGAAATTACCATTGCACAATGTATGTTTAAAATACCTATTTGAAAAATAAGTCTGCGTACTGCATAGGTAGTTGGATACAAAATGAAGAAAAAATGTATTGTAATGTGGTTTAAAAGTTAAAGTAAAATGTAATATTAGACAAAAACATTTTATGAAAAGGTATAGGTATTCTTCTGTCAATGGAATATTTTCCATAAACATCTAAATCGAGTAGTGAAACACTGATAAATACTGTTCCCCTTTTCATAAAAATAAAATAAGTCTTAGCGCCCTATGTACGTTCACCTCCTGGAAATATTATTATATATTATAAAAAAATGAATAAAACATTTCTTGTTTATTTGTTTGTCTATAAATTAAACAAAGTAATAATATACTACTTAGTAATATATACCACATAGTTCATAAATTCGTTATAACATAATATTATGTTTTAGTTAGAACACAAGTTGATGTTAAAATTTGTTTAAATAAGAATTAAATAAACTCCTAGTTACATGTGATAAATTTAAAGAAAATAAATAAGGGCAATAAAGATACTTTTAATATGTAGATACAGCATTTTGTATATTTTTTTAAAAATCATAAAATATCTTGTAGCATAGGAAATTATAAAAGTTATCATTATTGTAACTCTACGAGGACCATTCAATATATAATTTAATATACGTTCAAATTGTACTCACAACATTTTCAAATATTGTTTATTATATCCCATGGAAGCGCTCATTTCCTTCATAATTAATCCAACTTTTTCTGCGTCGCGCTGAACTCACTCTGTGTGAATACATGCTCCAAAAGTATGTTCTTGATCTACATTTTCCTCCCAAGACTCCTTCCTTCTGGGGCCTTCTATATGACATTTTAATTTCGGCTCCATATGTAAAAAACACTGATTAGAGACCTCGACACATGAGGAATTTTCATCTCAAATCTTCCAAAGGATGAACAGATGAAGCCCATTATTCTGCTGTCTTCACATATTTGCTGCATACGATCATGGCTGCATTCTCTTGTTAAAAAATAAGATCAAGTTGGTATAAAGATAGTCGGTACTGAAATCAGCGAGAGCTTAGAGTATACTGAGATAGTTGTCAAAACCTTTTTTCATAGTGTACAAAAACGAAAACCGAAGGCATATGTCGATATATTTAGTTTTTAGTTTAGCTCATGTTCATGAGTACTTGCGATTTTTTTATTCAAACGATCCAATAAATCTAACTTTTTGTTTTCATTTTCAGCAATACTGCAACGAGCGACAGTCGGTATCGGCCAAATGAAGATTCAAGGAGTAGCTACCTGTCAGTATTTGTGTATGGCTAAGTGTGGATTGCTTTACGGATCGGTAAGTAAAATTTTCATACACAGAAATTGTGTATTTAAAAAAAAATTCTTATATATACCTACTGAATTTACTATTTGGACCCTTACTTTGTGGAATCTAGTCATGTTACTCTTACAAATAAAACTGTTTCTAATCAATTCAACTATTTAATGAAGATTCTAAGAAACGTATTGATAATTATTATCTCGATATTGACATATCATAGACAGGAAGACAGAAATTTGGAACTCTTCTTGCTGTCCAGGTATTTAATAATGTTTGTTCGACAAAACTTGATGAGATGACAATTGCGACATCCTACCTTTCCAGATAGTCTGCCTTTTCGTTGCAATCCATACCAGAGACACCTCTTACCTACCTTAATTTCCTTTTTTCTTTTTTTTTTCATTTCTTTCTATTCATGATTGTATACTTTTTATGTATCAACTATTTTATATTGTTTAAAAATACAAGATCTGCTCTCGATGAAAAACTACAGTAGAACTATTCATTTAACACCTAGCCCTGTAGTTATTTTAAAAGATCGTTCTAATTAATTTTTACAAGTCACTAGAGCCTCATCAAGTTGTGAGATTAACTTGTCTGCCACCACCTATTGCACCTATTAAGAGAACCTATTAAGTTTCTACCGTTATAATGTTTTATAGATAATTAATTGGAGTATTGAAGGGAAAAGTGTTAAGCATTAGGTCCATAATCAGGGTTATCTTCATTAAGATATAAAATGATTGTTATTTAACAACATTTTTTTGAACCATCAATTTCCAAATACTTCAAAAATTAAATAAATCCTGATGTGTGTATAGGCGTTGTGGACCGAAAATAACCAATCCAATCTCATGGTAGTTGTCACTCACAAAGTGGTGCGTTGCAAGCTCAACTAAGTGATAGTTAGACAGTTGATATTTTCACAGATAATGTATTTCTGTTGCCGCTATAACAACAAATACTAATAACAGAATAAAATAAATAATTAAAGAGGCTCCCACAACAAACGTGATTGATAACGATATTGATAACGGCAACAGATAGTCGCTTGAAATATTCATAGGATATTCACTTTAAAATGAATAATTAAATCAAAATCAAATACATATTTAAGGGGGGGTCCCATACAACAAGCGTTATTCTTTTTGGTCGTTTTTGCTCGATATTGATAACGGCAACAGATAGACGCTTGAAATATTCATAGGATATTCACTTTAAAATGAATAATTAAATCAAAATCAAATACATATTTAAGGGGGGGTCCCATACAACAAGCGTGATTGTTTTTGGTCGCTTTGCTCGATATTGATAACGGCAACAGATAGACGCTTGAAATATTCATAGAATATTCACTTTAAAATAAATAATTGAATTAAATTAAAACAAATATTTAAGGGGGGTCCCATACAACAAGCGTGATTTTTTTTTCCTCGATGTTGATAACGGCAATAAACAGGTAGACGCTTGAAATATTCACAGAATATTCAGTTATATTACTCACTTGAAAAATAAATAATTAAATTAAAATAAAATTAATATTAAAGTGGGACTCCCATACAACGAAGGTCATTTTTTTCATTCCTTTCAGCTCGAGGATAGACGCTTGAAATATTCGCAGAATGTTGAGTTATATTATTCATTTAAAAAATATCATTTAAAAAAATCATTTAAAATATAAGTCCGACTCGCATTTTGCCCGTTATTTATCAACTTTCTGATCTTGTGGAACATGTTAATAGTTACAGTGTTACTTTTATTTAAATAATAGAAATATTATTTATACATGGGAATTAATTTCCAGTAAGCTGGAGAAAATTTCCAATACCAGTTTATCCTAAATTTGGTTGCAACTTAAAATCCCTTTTTTCGACGTTTCCCTTTTAGGATCAATCGGTGTCTTGAATGCTTAAAAATGTACTCAATTATATTTCAAACTTGTGTTTTTATAAATAGCATATTAGTAACTACTAACTATATACAATATACCTACATTACTTCACGACATTAACATATTTTTAATAGCTCAAGCGTATAAAATAGTTTTCAGTCATGGAACGTTAAGGGCAATTAGATAATTTAACGTATATTACGACTGCAAGAAAGGTGAGGATGAAATATGAGACATTAAAAGGGCCACCCGCCTTTGTTTCTCTTAAAATAGACGTACACATCCATAGATCAACTTAAATAATAGTAAGTACCTTTTAATCGAACAATTATTTACGTACACAAGAATTTTCATTATTAGCCACGTTTATAATATATACCTGTATACTTACATAATGCACGCATCTTAATAAATAAGCCAAAAATGTATGGAACTAACGAGCTCATTAACGTATAGGAGGAAATAATACAAATCACTACATATATAATAAAGCATCAGCGAATTCCACTATAAGGGAATAAGAAAAAATCTGAAACGATACAAATATCTTGAGAAGAATCGAGAGTTTGCAAAACAAACAGGTGCTAGACTTACTGCTAAGGTTACTCGAGACTACTTCATTTATTAATAGAAAGTAGCAATAGAAACTACTATCCAAAACACTAATGGCTTTTGTTAAATTTGACAGATTTTAGAGGACTTTCTTCCGAAATCAACCAATTTTATCTACGACAACCCAAGCGACATCTCCCTAATAAAAAAAATTATACATTACAAGCTTGATGCACCAAATGTTGTACTGGTAGTGAAAAATAGAAGTCCATACTTGCAGGGGTGAAGGTGTTAGGGGTTTGGGTGGGGCCGAATTGGTATACATTGTCTAGCTAGCATAATAATAATATTGCTGAACTTTTACAAGCAACCATAACATCTACTTGAAAAAATCACTATTATTGCCAAATTATTTTACAGAAGCCGATTTTTAGCAAGTTACTGATTATAAACAGTTGAAAGCATTAAAATTTTTGTCCCAAACGGTAACTACTAAAATGTCAAATCAGTGACCACGGTAATATCTTCAATTGCCCTGTTCAAGAGGTGGCAGTGATTCTAGCCCCTCAATATTGTTTGGAAATAGATGTGAGGTTATGTTTATTTATATAGGAGTAATTTGAATTTAAATTGGCAATTCTGTAGACCTCTGATTGGTCAGATTCAGACCAGTTTCACACAACACTCCTTAGCATTGACATCAGCTAATAATTTCCATTTTTGATAGTTCTGACAGATAAATAAATGAATATTGGACGAAAAAAACAAAAATATTCATGTTGTTTTCCAAATTTCTCAAGCAGTGGGTACACTATTACTTTATATTTTTCTTAAAATAGTAGTAAAGTCAGTTTACCGAGTATTAAAGGAATACTGAAGTAGAGAAAAATGTGCAGTGTAGAAAATATTGGTGGAATACCTGCGAGTCTGAAAAATTGTGATTAGTGAATAAAAAATGTCGTTCGAAGGACAAAAATAAGATCTGTGTGGGACAAAATTTCGCATACTTTCTTGAAACAAATTGAATTTATCTGTGTCACCCTTTGAAGATTCGAATGTAGGTAATATTTATCTGTTACATACATATTTAGAACGAAATCGTCAAAGTTTATTGGAAGAACATGCCATGGAGGATATAAAACAATATAGAAAAGAATGGGTTTGGTAGAAGATACATTATTGGTTTCTAAAGACAAAAAGAAGGAAGAAAGTATCTCACAAGTATTTGGAAAATGGTTTATTACACTTAATCCGGCAACATAAAGATAACTGTTGGAAATGTTTAAATTAATACTGCATTATTGCTCTACTAGGTTATTAATTATGTAGTATTGTTATTGCCAGAACAAATTATCAATTGTCATATTTTTTCAAATTTAATTAAAATAAATATAATTCAAGTAACTTGACTATCTGCAATTCTCCACCATCAACAATGACCATAATTTGTTTGTTGTCGATGTAAATCTGAATTTTCTTATGTAGATTCAAAGGTATTTATTAACCATTTTGTGAAGTGTTTTGATTATTATTATATTCAATATTGTAATACCGTTTAAATCATTTCTTCATGTTACTTTGTAGTAACTTTATTTCCAACGTTTCAACAGCACACCGATATTGGTTGTAAAGAATGATAGAATTGATAGATAATAATTTTATATAGGTACTATATAGGTACTAGTCGAAACGATTCAAAAATTAACCTATTGACTTTCTTTTTAAAGCATTAAGTTGTTTGCTGTTTGGTTTTTTAAAACAGCCGTAATAGAGTAATATGGATGTTGTAATATTACAGTTTAGAATTAGAAACGAAACAGGAAAAAGTCTTACATTCTGTTCAATGCTTAGGTACATCTAAAGAATATACTGCATATCAGAGGAGAAGTCGACTTATGACTAATGTCTTCGCAATCGAGGCATATTTTATATGTTTGGAATACGACTGTTGACTACGTTTTCGGAACACTCCCTTTAGTAACTAATCTGGTAACTTTTAGTGGTGTAAGTAAGGCTTTTCAAATTACTCCTCCTGGTTTTTAAATGAACATGGTGTACTGTCACTACCAGTAGCTCGGTAAAAATAGCTTTGAGGAGTTATCAACTGAAATTTGGTTTAGATTCATCTTCATTACTTTTTAAACAATAGACATTGTGTTGGTCATATTTAAAACCGTACTTAGGTGAAATCTAGCACTACTTTGTTACAATGCACTGTCAATGGTTGAGGTTTATAATTTTTTTTAGTTATTTATTTGTTGCATATTTTACGGACTAATATGGTTTAGTAGGTGCAGGTGGAAACTTATTAAGTAGGACGACCCAAAAAATACGTACAAAGTTCAGTTTTAATAATACTGTTTAATCATTGGATTATTTTAATGAGATATTTCATATTTTTGGATTTAATTGGTAAACATGTAACTTGTAAAAATACCCGTTTGCATGATTTAGTTTATTTTCAATTTATTTTTAATATTTAAAAATTTAAAAGCTTGTATAGGTTTTCTGACTAAACTATTACTTGTAGTCCAAAAACCAATTCTTCACATTTAGAAAATTGGTAAAAGGTAAACGGTTCTTTAAAAGATTTTAATTTTATAAAATACTAGAAGACCCGACAAACGTTGTTCTGTGCTAAGTTAGCATCATATTATAGAAATTTTGACAATTTTTGATAGAATGTTTCCCTAAATATCTACTTTGCTTTTTTTCCACTTTCTCGTGCAAGCAAATTGGTTTTTGGGAATTTGACTCATTTTTTTCAATGAGCTCCTTTGCAAAATGTCAAAATCAGATCAACCGTTCAGTATGAACCCAATTGCAGCGTCACCTACTGGTACCAATTCTGAATCTAAACGATACTGTTACTTACTCAAACACACACACAAAATTTCATCAAAATCGGACCAACCGTTTATGAGAAGTTCAGTATGAACCCAATTGCAGCGCCACCTACCCCGGGACATTTAAAAGGTCAATTGCTACTAAGAGTATTTTAATATTATCATTATAAAGAAAAACAATGGTACCAACTTAAAAATAAGATTAGAAATATGTTGAGGAAGTTAAGAAATTCCTGTTTGATATAGTAATTAATGATCTGAGAGCCTCATGACAGGCTTGCCCTCAAATACCACTAAAAAAATTGAAGAATACCGCCTAACGCTTGTTTCATGTAAATTGTCCGTTGTCTTTCGTCGATTCTTCTTCAGACCGTATCATTCCCATTTGAGACTTAATCCTCTTATATCGAGACCGAACTGTCACATAAACCAACCATAAAGATCCGCAGAGCGTAAGATTATCAGAATTATCTCATAAATTGGACTCGTTGGAAATATATATCTTTTCATTTCCTCACATCACCTGCTTTTACTTGATTGAGCCATACATGGGATTTCAGTTCGTTATTGTCCTAGTTATTTTTCGCGAATTAAAACAAATTACTGATTGTAAAGCTAAAAGCAAAGTATTTTATTTTTCAAGGGAACGGCTCCAAGTACTCTAAATAAAATTTGTAAGTATAATGAAGTTAAGTGTGAATGATGTTGATAGATCATTCTGTACTGGCAATTTAAAGATTTTATTTCAAATATTTCATAGGCACTGTAAAGGATTCAAATATATCAGATCCATCACAGATGCGGAACGAAAATTTACAGTTCCATCACTTATGAATTTTTTTGAACGGATTGTTCGCTTCGGCGCCGGTACTATGACGGGACGGACCCGAAGTGTTTGAATCGACGTTAAAATCAAACAAATTAAATGAACCTAACATTTGCACTCGTCGCTTAAATTATGACCAGGGACGTATATAAGGAGGGGGTTTTAGGGGTTCAAACCCTCCCGATAGAAAATACAATAAAGGTACAATAATTTTTTATTAGCATACTGCCGCAATATAAGTATTCATCGGGATGTGGCAATAGAAATACATTCCTCAACAATTGTGAATAATTTAGCTGAAGAGGTTAAATTTACTTTTGTGAGATTGATTTTCTGTTTTAATAAAAGCTTCAATTTTCAATCATCTATCACTTTTTAAAATAGGTGCTCCCAAATTAATATACAGGTAACATCTCGGCTGGTATGGGAATGCGGCGAAGAACTTAGAAGACTGGCGACTCGAAACAGTGTAACACTGGATGGGTCCCAGGTCACAAAGGAATCGCTGGAAATGAAAAAGCTGACGAACTTGCAAGAGCAGGATCGTCAACACTGATGAACGGATCCGAACCATCTGTGGGCATCCCCAGATGCTCCACTAGGTCAAGGTTAAAAGGGTGGGTAGAAGAACAATCCATAAAACTCTGGAAGAATACGCCCAGGCAAACACATGGAAAGAAATTTATGAAAGAACCATCAGAAAAAGTAGCAAAAGAACTGCTCCCAATGAGCAGGAACAAACTACGCACCATAACGGAGCTTCTTACGGGAGACTTTCCCACAAAGGAGCACCTGAACAAAATAGGGCTGTATAACGGAGACCTCACATGCAGGAGATGCAAAACGGACACTGAAACAGCTCTGCATATACTATGCAACTGTGAGACGCTAGACCACAGGAGGCAAAAACTAAATGGAAGACCCCAAATGACTCCAAAAGACTTCTACAACCAACCAGTAAAGAGCCTGTATGAGCTAATGTAGGGAACGGATTGGCTGAATAGGCTGTAGTCAGAATGGTAGGAGAATCCACAATAAGCCCAAGAGACTGAGGTGGTGCCGGCGAAGGGACGGCTCCTTTAAAAAATATATATATATACATGGTTATAACCATTTCAGCAGTAGGGGGCAAAACGAAAAACGATTTTTAAAAATACTTTTTAGCCAAGTCAAACAAATAATTAAAAAAAAACTTAACTTAACTTAACATTATTTCTTGAACTTGAAAAATTGCTTTAGGTCGTGGCACTCGATTTTTTTGCCTTAGGCGGCGCCTTCAATAAAGCTTTTCCATTCTAAACCTATCAGATGAAAAAAAACCAAAACCCTCCCCATGTAAAAGCTATAGCTACGTGACTGATTATCACCTAATTGTCCAATAAAATTATCTCTTTATATATTCATTTAATCTGGAGGGCAGAATGTACTTGTTTCTATTGGAATCACTTGTTGAATTAGAGTTTACAATTCAATTATTTTCATTCACAAAGTGTACCAGTCAGACTATTTTATGATACATGTTTTTAGAAAATGGATCCAAAGTATAATAAAAACTTATACTTCATCACAGAACTATCCTTTTCTCCGCAATCCGGTGTAAAATAAGATTTGTGATAGAACTCAGTATCGCCTCCTATAGAGGTCAAAGTTATACCATGTCGCACGAAGAGAACATATCTATGTACATACATCCAAGATAGATAAGATCACAGATTCAACCCCCATTATAGATTCCTTGCTTTAATTTACTGACAGCGGGATAGTGATTTCCTTTGACAGGTTTTATTTGTAACGCTATTGCAGATTCCCAGATAAAACTAACATAATGCCATAAATGCGATCCTGATGTTTCAATTTAGCACGAATGTCAATATCTAGTACCAGTTGTATGTATTATGGACAATTACGTCTACTTTAATTCCTAAAAGGCCATTTATACGACAGCTTATCCATTTTACAACTTAGAAATTTATTTTCTTCGGATAGTAAAGAATATTTCACAATATTTCGTTGTTTCGACTTCTGTCCTGGATTTAATAACACAAGTTTATAAATCCCTCATTGTACTGTAGACAGTAACAGATCCGTAGTCGGTAAAATTTGGATACTAGAACATACATTTTCACATCTATATTTTTGAGTATCTTGATGTAAACGATATGACTGACTCCATTATCGCTAGCTTCTTATTGATGGTACAATATTTATATCCCATTTGAAAAATAGCTCTCCACAAACTTGTTAGTTATATCTCTTCTTTCAAAAATGTTTATTCCCTAATTATTCTGTTAATGAATTAAATTTATGTTTTTCATAATAATAATACAGGAATTTCCATTATGAAAAACATAATAGAAATTGCCGAAATAAAATTATGAAATACATAATAAAAATTCATGAATTAAAATTATGAAAAACATAATGGAAATTCAATTTCCATTATGTATTGAGGTTGCCTATACTAATCTAATGCAAGTACCTGAAATCGCATAATAAATGCATTACTGCAGAATAGGCAACCTCAATACATAATTTAAATTGTATTTCTATTATGTTTTCAATAATTTTAATTCTTGAATTTCTATTATGTTTTTCATAATTTTAAATCGGTAATTTCTATTATGTTTTTCATTATTGAAATAGGTGTATTATTATCATTAGAATCATAATTGAAATCAAGTATTAAAATTATGAAAAACATTATACAAATCAAGAATAAAAATTATTGAATAAATAATACTGTAATGTTTTTCTTATTTATTTAAACTGTTTTTACCGTGGGATAAAATTATACACTCACTATGGCTAATTACTATCGATTTATTCAAGAAATACTTACACACTATAATAATCTTAATTTATAAACACACTACTTAATGTCTATTAATTTATCTACACTCGGTATTATAATTGTCCTAATTTATATTCAACACTATTTATATTCACTTCTGTTCACTCACTGTATACTGAAACTGTTTACCGATTCACTGTATACTGAAGAACTCCTCGATTCACTCGAAAACCCGCTATATATACCTAGTCTCTCGAATCTCTAGAAATTTCGCGATAAACCATTGTATGGCCTGGTACATTTCTAGAACAGTCTGAATATTACCTACCTGCGAAAGAACGATCGCGACAGGACCGGCTTCGGAACTAGTGAGTTCGTAACATTGCCCCCTCCTTAATAGTAAGTTCCTCCTGGAACTCTTGTGTAGCCGGGGCTGGATGTTTAAATCGGCAACTGGATCCATTCCGGTCGTATAAATAACAGGGTAATAACAGGGTACTGTCTTCATCGGATACTGATTACGTGGGGAATAGCTGCAGATTAAAATGTGGACATCGGTATCTTCGAAGATCACTTCCACCATATTCCTAATGACTCGCCAATCCAACTGGTTGCTCTCTATCTTAGGCATCGCTAGTTTCTTCACGTTGGATTCCAGCACGTGGTCTCGAAGACTTCGTAGCGCTTCCCACACATTCCGGTAGGTGGATCGATCCTCAAATTCGTCCTTTGTTATGAGATAGAAGATGTGTCGTGAGTTGTGTTTGAGTTTCAGTGTCTTGCCAGGGGTTGGAATCTGTTTTGAAAGTTTTTCTGATTGTCCAAACTTCTTTCGAAAGACGAATGCTAAACCTCGTGCATGTTTGGTATTGGCTGGGATGTTGTGTGCCAGTGAATAGTCTTCCGGGAGCGTGAACAAATCTTGTCGTTGCTCTGTAGTAACTCCAAATCTCGCTTTACCGGTACCTCATATTCGCACATAAATTCTTCGAAGGCAGGGTCAGGATCTTCCCGGATATGGTTCACTCCTTCTTCTTTGTCATGGTCTCCTTCGAATGGCGCTAGTCGATTTTGGTGGACTACTTTCGGTTTTCCATTGGGAATCTTACTTATGCGATAGATGACGTCGTTGATCTTCTTCTTGATTAAGTATGGACCCTCCCAAGATTTTTGTAGTTTTAGAGAAAAGCCTTTTCTCCTCGTTTCTAACCATACTCTGTCCCCTTCTTTGAAACTGCCTTCTGTAGCCTGCGTGTCGTACCGTTTTTTCATTCTGTCGCTGGCAACTTGGAGATTCGTTCGAACCAATTCGTGTACATCGTCCATCCTTTTTCTCAACTGGATCACGCTAGATCTTCTACAGGACGACAACCAAATTCCAGGTCACAAGGAAGTCTAATTTCGCGTCCAAATAGGATTTTCGCAGGTGTTTCACCTGTGGACTCGTTGATGGCAGATCGATATGCCAATGCAAATAGGGAAAGGTACTGGTCCCAATCTTTCTGGTGGCTGGAAACTACTTTGGACAGGTATTTTCCTTTCGACCATTCCGTCTGACTGTGGATGCAATGCCGTTGTCCTCGTCTTCTTCATTCCCAGCTTAACACAAATTTCCTGGAATACATGGCTTTCGAAATTCCTTCCCTGATCGCTGTGAACTTCCAATGGCTAATGAATTCTTTTACCAATACATCCGCGACCGTTGTGGCCTCTTTGTTCGGAATCGCGTAAACTTCTACCCATTTTGTAGAATAATCCATCACAACCAGAATGTATTTACCACCATTTTCTGTCGTCGTAAATGGTCCTGCGATATCTAATGCAATCCTTTCGAATGGGCTTCCAACATTGTATTGTTTCATGGGAGCCTTTCTCTTGCGATGTGGTCCATTATTCGTAGCACAATTCGTACACTTCTTACACCAGTCCTTCACATCGTCGGAGCTGTTCATCCAATAAAACCTTTCACGGACTCGCTGAAGGGTTTTCTTCACTCCCAGATGACCTCCTGATGGACTGTCGTGTAACTTCCTCAGTACCTCAGCTACTCTCGATCTCGGGATAACTATTTATCGTCTATTTTCGGAACCATCATCATTTTCTAAGATTCGTTTCAACAGGCCTTCTTCCAGGATAAGGGAGTCCCACTGAGCCCAATATGCCTTCAGTGTTGGTGAAAATCTTGACACTTCTTGTCAGGTAGGTCGCCGGTTTTCTTGCTTCCACTGCCGGATCATCTTTAGGTGTGGATCATTATCTTGATCTTCTCTAATCCTGGTGGGTGACCATTCTTCATTGCTGATTGTAGTTCTTGAAACTGCAGCTTCCTTAGATTCCACTTTGTTACAGTGGGAACAGTCTGGTTGGCATGGTCGTCTAGACAGGGAGTCGGCTTTTCGGCGACTCACACCAGCTCGTAGGAGTTCTTGGTTTGCTGGAGTCCTAGGGCGCTTACACGAGCTGCGTACATGTCCTAGCTCGCCACAATTCCAGCATCTGATATTCCTCGGCTTTCGTTCTACCATTCATTTTACCAAGTTGACTAACTGGTCAAATTTATCTTCGTCACCATCTTCTTGAACGGTCATACCTTTGTTATATTCTGACGCCTTCGTGGCTGCTTCATATTCAAGAGCAGCAGTCAATGCATCGACCAATGTTTTGGGATGGGCTAAACGAAGCGTCCTCTGCATATCAGGGTCACGTAAGCCATCAATAAAGGCTTGGATGCCTAGACATTCCATCATGTTCTGTGGTGCCGATGGATAAGCAAATCGGAAAAGTCGGGCAATATCCACTTCATACTCTTGAAGGGTTTCATCACGTCTCTGCTTTCGATTCTTCATCTGAGATTGGTACAAGTGTTCTAGACGTTCGTAACCATATCGCATGTCCAACCTCTTCTTCAGCTGCTCAAAGTCATCCGTTTCTTCAAGAGGTATCGTCTGAAGCACATCCAAGGCATCTCCCCGAAGCGCGATGGTCAAGTTCACTGCCTTCTCCCTGTCTGACCAATTATTCGCTCTAGCGGCTGCTTCAAATTGTTTTACATAATTGGTCCACGACATCTTTCCGTCGAACGTTGGGGCCTTGACTCGAGCAAAACTGCCAATATCTTCTATCTTGGGCAGTGTTTCTGGCTTGCAGGGTTTTATTTGCTCGATCTTCTTTTCATCTGCTGGCATGTCTTGAGTTCTTGAGTCTGCCAATTTCCTCTCTAACTCCTGGGTTTTCTCATCCATTTTTGTGATATCACTCTCCATTTTCTCAATATTTGATTTCAGAGGGGAAATTTCATTTTCGACTTTAGCGGCAATGTCCTTTTTCATTGACAAAATATTGGCAGAAATATCGTCCTTCATAGTAGAGATCTCGTCCATACTAGCAGAAATATCGTCCTTCATGGTAGAGATCTTCTCGTTCATATCAGCAGAAATATCGTCCTTTATGGTAGAAATCTCATTCTTCATGGTAGAAATCTTCTCGTCCATATTAGCAGAAATATCGTCCTTCATAGCAGATATTGACGAGATTATGGTCGAGGACTCGTCATTGAATAAGAATGTTTCTGGATCCAAGTCTTCACTTTCCAGTGCTGTTTTCAGTCTTTCAACCAATTCACTCTTCTTTCCGGACGTTTCCAACTCGCGATTTTCTAATTCTGCTTTCAGTTCCCTCACTTTCAGGTCACATAGTCTCTTAGCCATTTTTACGTTATTATTTATTTATATTACCCCACACCTGACACCAATGTAATGTTTTTCTTATTTATTTAAACTGTTTTTATCGTGGGATAAAATTATACACTCACTATGGCTAATTACTATCGATTTATTCAAGAAATACTTACACACTATAATAATCTTAATTTATGAACACACTACTTAATGTCTATTAATTTATTTACACTCGGTATTATAATTGTCCTAATTTATATTCAACACTATTTATATTCACTTCTGTTCACTCACTGTATACTGAAACTGTTTACCGATTCACTGTATACTGAACAACTCCTCGATTCACTCGAAAACCCGCTATATATACCTAGTCTCTCGAATCTCTAGAAATTTCGCGATAAACCATTGTATGGCCTGGTACATTTCTAGAACAGTCTGGATATTACCTGCGAAAGAACGATCGCGACAGGACCGGCTTCGGAACTAGTGAGTTCGTAACAATACAAAATGGATTTGTATTATGTTTCTCATACTTTTTTTCTTCAATTTCCATTATGTTTTCAATAATTTTAATTGTCGAATTTCCATTATGTTTTTCATAATAATAATACACGAATTTCCATTATGAAAAACATAATAGAAATTACAGATTCAAATTTATGAAAAACATAATAGAAATTCAAGAATTAAAATTATGAAAAACATAATAGAAATTAAATATCCATTATGTATTGAGGTTGCCTATCTATTTTTACTATCCGATTTCAGGTACTTGCATTAGAGTAGTAAAGGCAACCTCAATACATAATGGAAATTGAATTTCTATTATGTTTTTCATAATTCAAATTCATGAATTTTCATTATGTATTTCATAATTTTAAATCGGCAATTTATATTATGTTTTTCATAATAGAAATTCCCGTATTATTATTATGAAAAACATAATTTTAATTCTTCTACAGAATAATTACGGAATAAAAATGTTTGAAAGAAGAGATATATATTTTTTTCCTCTTTTAAAACGATGTTATTAAATACCAAAATGGCACGCCATAGCTATTCTTATATTTACACAATCAGACTAAAATATTGATAGATAACCATTTATCGTAAAAATACTTTCAACTTGAAAAATATATCTTCCGAAGCACAAATAAATAATAGAATAATTAAATATTTTAAGAATTAAGCCTCCACCAGCCAAACACTTCATTTGTACGATAATCATACTGTGCTATTGCTTATTGTTAACGACTACCTGCTGTGGGTTTTGGTCTTGAATCATCAACTCAAAACGAAACATCTTGGAATGGAGTATAATAGAAATTTATTTTAATGAATTTACTTGAGTTTATTCTTTTTTAGATACCAAAATAAGTGAGATATCCATGAACAACAAAAATATAGATGTAGTAATATCCAGAAGCTATCGAAAGAGTCATCTATTTGCCTATGCTGTATGCATATAATTTCTTGTTCAATTTAAGAGAACTGTAACATCTTTACTTTTCTAAATCTTGTTTCAGTTTTTAAAACAATGAAGTTATTTAAATTGGCCAATCCATAAACCGAACGTTATTTTATCTCATAAAAGAAAGAAAACCACTGTTTATATAGTTAACATGGCCAATAAAAAAGTGCATAACTATCAAAGTCAGTGTTTTATGTGTGATATAAAAGATATTCGCAATAACAAAGCCAAATTTTTTAATATGGTAATAAATTTAGACCATACGTCTTGGTTGTAATAACGATCAATAAAATTCAAATGTATCTCATAAATTTTCTGATTATTAAAACAAATATTTTATTTATTTTACCAAATCCAAAATCCAAAAGCAACAGTCATAATTTGCCGACGATGGTTAATATGCCATATTTTTTATTACAATATTGTTTTTCTCTCTTATTGAGGTCGCTATGACGGCCATGACACGGGTACCTTAACATGAAGCGAATATTCCTTTGTACATCCCAGTTGTCGTTAAGGTTCTTGAAAGTTGTTATATCTACCTCACCGGCAAAAAAAACTACCTAAAACATTGCTGAAGTTCGTTGTCGTAATTTTCCATCGATTTCAATTGTTTCTACGTCAAATTGTAGATAAATTCTTTAGTATTAAAACAAACTCCAGAAAAGTTTTCCAAAAAGTTGTTAGCTTATTTATACAGGGTAAAAAAAACCATGCATTTGTAGTCAGTCCAATTTCTTAACACCCTGTGGAGCAGTTCGGGAAAATTTGTAGACTTCAGGCCCTGTTTATTATAAAGACTATCCTTTTCACCATCTTTCACTATTTATTTCACCTTGATATCTTTATTTCTTTTGAAGATACACGTTCAAATGAAAGCCTGGAATCAATAGCAGCACTTACCGAATTATTATTTATTTGAAAACGGAGCTCTAAATACTCAACGTTGCATACAAGACGTTCTTCAGGAAGCTGTAATTCCCTAAGGCCGCATGTAATAATAGTATATTATTAAACGAGCAATTTATGATAGCCATTATTCACGCTGGGTGACGTTTGCGCCCCGAGCCGCAGGCGAGGGGCGCAAGTCACCCGAGTGAATATTGGCCATAAATTGCGAGTAGAATACTATACTTTGTCCACGACCATTGATTTCTTTGTTAAATAAAAGTCAACTAACCTCCAGTTCATGAAGATATAATATGTAAACATATAGTTATCTTTCGATTTTTCTGGCAGCAGTCCTATAGTCGTTAATTTCGCCGCTTTTTTTTATTTCAGTTGGTGTACAAGAACGTTCATTTCCACTATCCGAATTCAATAAATTCATCGTTGCAGTAATATAGCAAGTTCGTAACAATTTGGTTTTACTAACGTCAAAATTAAATAATTTGACATATATAGAGATGGGCGATACCGTGTAAAGTATCAATACAACGTACCGTTATAAATATATTGTTTTGAAACACTTAATACCAGAAAATGTCGTTATGAAAAGTATCAATACTAAAGATTTCGATATTTTATCGATACGATATATTTCAGAAACAAATTTCCTGAGCAAAATACACAGATTTAAAAGTTTATTTCATATTGTACCCCCATCTCTAGTCGTGAATTATGAACCATAATACACTACAGTGTATTATGAACCATAATTCACGACAGTTGATATATGGGTACCATATACCTTTAGTTAGGAGGTAAAATATTGACTTATTATTAGGTGGTCGTGAACAAATGTTGTTAACCAACCCGAAACACTTGACGAGCAAGCTGAATATGACGCAATTCCTCGAGATCGCATTATTCGTCTTATCACAATTTGATGCTTCGGCGATTGCGTGCAGTTAATACCGCTAAAGGTGGGTATACGAAATATTGGAAAATGTCAATTATATTTTTCTTTTTGTTTCAAATTACTGTTGAATATTAAAGCATTACAAATGAAACTTTTTCCATAAGACAATTCCAGAGTTTTATTTTAATACTTTATAATAATAATTCAAAAGAAATAAAGATATCAAAGTGAAATAAAAACTGAAAGATAGCGAAAAGGATTGTCTTTGTGTTAAACTGAGCGTACAATCTACAAATTTCCTGAACTGTTCCACAGAATGTTAAGAAATTCGGCTACAAATCCATGGTTTTTTTCACCCTGTATAAATAAGCTGTCAACATTTTTGGATAACTTCTCTGGAGTTGTTTTAATAACAAAGATTTTATCTACAATTTGGCCGAAAAACAAATGAAATCGACGAAAAATTATAAAAGTTCTTGGACAACTTTAGCAAAATTTAAGGTGGCCGAGTTTTTTTTGCCGGTGAGTGTATATATTGTTGCTACTATTTTTCTCTATTCAAATTTCATTTTTTTTATCATAACTACGGAAAGTACCTATTACTACCCAGACAGCACAAGTACGTACCTAAAACGTTTTCAGGATGTCCGTTATTAGACATTCGATGTCCCAGGTACGTCCGTTCCAGAACCTTAGCCGTCCTCAAGACGTCCTGAGGACATATTTTGTTACTAAACCATATACGTCCCTGGGAACTCCTAATAAGAACATTACAAGTACGTCCCTTAATGGACCTCCCAAGTACGTGCTCTAATTTTTTTTAATGGACCTCCGTATAGGATCTTTTTAATAGACACAGGAAAAATTATTGAGAATAAATACCATAATATGTCTATTATACATTCATTAAAATATATAAGGACCAGAACAGAATAATTTGCAAAAATTTCTATGCCTTCCACATATTAGTTCAATTTTTGTAGGAAAATCAGGATTGAGGTTATGAACTGTTGCATCTTCCATGGGGCCATTTAAAATAATTTGTCGGTGAGATACATCACTACTACTAGAATCAACGTCGATGTCTTCAGCACAGAATGCCGACCCCGCCGGTATACGGCAACTTTAAGTCTCTTGGCACGCATATAGTATTTTTTCATGAATTCCATGTTAATAAATGGGATAAAATGATCTTATTTTATTCACACTCACGTGGAATATGTACCACTGGGCTTAACAACACATTATATTAAATATCACAACACTTAACTATACCAAATATAATAATTTATACTCTTGTCTCTAATTATATTACACACACAGAAACGAAAAACAACAAAGTGGCGACTGACATAGATGGTGGGAGCCGAGATGGCGAATGTGCTGTCACGCATGCGCATTTAATGAATAGAAATAAATGTGCTGAATTAAAAAAAATAGAATGAGGTAATTATGCATTTTTTGGTTATTATATGCCTAAAAATTGTAAATAATTGTGGTTTCTAATAACGATGTGTATTATTTTCCAATTTTTTTTTCTAGTTTGTGCGTCCCCAGGACGTACATAACATAACATTTTAACTCTTCCTTTTATATGATCTCTATTAGAGCAACAACAAAAAATAGACCTTGGGCGTGGTTATTTACAATTTATCCTAATGCAAATACATTGTATAGACTTATTTACGGTTTTTAAAGGTTGTCCAGAATCAATTGCAGAAGTTAAAGCACCTGAATCCGTATCTTTGTACGTTCGACAAAATTCTACCACGTATTTCATGTGATAGGAGTGGATTTGTTGCGTTCGAGCAGTATCTTCGAAATCTCGAATGTTCGACTTGCAAACGAATGAATTTATATAAGTTGTATGAGTCCCACAAGGAAGTATGTGAATATAATCTTGCGCAGAACATCAGAAAAACAAATAAACATAACCTTTGGCTGTAGCGTGTAGATCATAGCAATCATTATATACCTACTATAAGTTTTTTCCTGTCTTTTTGGGCCTCGTTCAACTTCACTTAAAAAAATGGAGTCAAAAAACACAGAATGAAAATAAACACAAACTTGTAATCTTCTTTCTCTCACGTGCTTTTTAGACCACTCTCTACACTATACATCACATAAAAAATGGCACATATTATGATCTACAAAAATATGTTCGCCAGAGTGCTTGGAAGATATTGCTATTGAACTTTCGATCCGGGTGAAATCATTCGAACGAACAAAATCCATTCGACTTTCTCGCAAAAAGTCGAACGTTCAAAGCATGGAGGCTATATGTATAAGGAGATCGAACTCCATGTAATCCAATTTTTGGTCATTTTGGAGGGCGCCAGTGTAAAACCCATACCATAACATCTGATAGAAGTACAATAAGAGCCAATCATAAATTTCGAGCTCATGCTGTTTTATTGGCTGCTAGATCTTTTGTCAGTTCGCGGTTTACTTGTGAGCTAAGTGAGGTTAGGAAATAGAAATGATGTTTTGGACTGTTTTGGATGAGAAATTATTTGTTTGTTCAGTCATAATAATAATCTCAATATAACAGTGAATGGGCTACAAAAACAGAATACTGAAATGGTTTAACATTTGTAGGATGAAACCCAATCTAAAGTCTTAAAACTCGATCAAAATCTTCATTCTGTTCAATAACAATAAAAAATTAACGATTTAAATACTTCTAGTTCTTACTTTGAGTTTTTGACATTGGTAATGTTTACTTTTTGACTACTGTCATGTATAAAAAGTAAGGTTATTTTCGTTTGTGTTTTAAAATGGGTACATGAGCTGCAATGCACGACGCCGCGGTGAAAAAAGAAACTGCTCAGATAGACAATTTTGAGGACAAATTTTGTCAATTTTCCCGTTCGTTCTCCCTATCTAGTCTCCATGGTTCAAAGATCTGGGACCTGCAGGCCTATTCTGTAACTTGCGACTGCCGATAATTGCGCAATTGTCGCTGTCAAACGCGGGTTTCGTATTCTCGAAGAAGCAACTGCGACAGCGATCGCAATTTATTTGTTAACTGCCTCTAGTGACCAATTGGTTAACTAAAAAAGTGCATTTTTCAGTTGTTCATGTGAAAAATACGTATTCTGTAAGCAATTACAATTATAGTAGTTGTAGTTGAGTTGCTTGATAATTAAATCAAGTTTTCCTAATAGAAATGGAAGGTAAGTAATAAATTATAACATTTTGTCAATAATAATCATGTTTTATTTGTACAAACAGTAATTTAATGGGCTTACTAACTACCCTCAGAAAAATTAGTTTTTTTTTGTACTTAGTAACGGAAGAGATAATAGTTATTATTTGTTTTTACGTATTTAGTAATTGTTATTAAATTTTGGGGTAGTTGTGTCCACTTTTCTGAGGGCAGTTAGTAAGCCCATTAAATTACTATTTGTACAAATTAAACATGTTTATTATTGACAAAATGTTATAATTTATTAGGTACTTACCTTTAATTTCTATCAAGAAAACTTGATTTAATTATCAAACAACTCAACTATAACTACTATAATTGTGATTGCTATTCAATCAACTCTTCCAACTGGCTATTGAAAACTCTGTGTTCTCCAATTTTCTGTATGTACGTCAAAAACAATTAATAGTAGGATAAGTACAACCACAAATGACACAATAAATCAAAACTGATGTATTCACTAGGTACCTAATGCACTATTTAAAAATAAGAGAAAATAAAAATTCTTTCTGAAGGCAGATGCCATAGATAGCTAGGTACATACACTCTTATCTTTATTATGTTAACATAAACAATCACTAATTAGTTAATTTTTGTTTAGGCTATGATGGTATGATTTATATGCGCTGTAAGAATAAAATATCTATCAAATGATATTTCTAACATGTTCGTTCTTGAAAAAGAAATACCTACAGTCTTACATAAATGAAAAAATAAATTGACTTGAAATCTCTCTTTCATTATATTCAAGGATTTAAACTCCTATATATTTTCTCACATTTCACCATTATGTGATTTTTTTAAAGTAAATATTCAAGGATTGAACGTTGACATTTTGCGCCTACCTATATCACCCATACCAAAAAATACCTAGAAGCAAAGAAGTATTTGGAAATCAATTTTCAACTGCCTTTAGTTATGTAAGGTACTGTTTCGTAGGCTTCCTTGGTTTTTCATGCATATTAAATATTTTTTACATGTGTTTTGTTCATCAGCTGATTTTACAAACAGTTTATGTTACGTTGATTGCTGCCCGATTGCAAGTGGCGCTAGTTTTATGACGTAAAAGTGCATCTTGACAGCAACCAGCAATTGCGACGCGACTACCTTACAGAATACCAAATTTTGCAACTGATTGCGCGACCGTTGTGCAACGGTTGCTAGTTGCAAAATAATTGTTGTTTTTACAGAATAAGCCTGCTGTTCGTCTTCTTTTGATTAGGAATCTGCCGGCATATGCAGGTTAAAATAAAAGGTCGGTATGCGTGCCCTAATTTATTTATACTATTTCCCCCTTTTTTAATTCCTTTATACAGTTTTATAATTCAACATAATTACCATAATTTTATATTCCATATCAACTTTCTAGTTTCAAAAATAAGTAATATATTATCCTGTATATACTTTATTTATTAGGTATAGACAAAATAAACGATGAGAAAAGACTGTCACATAATGTGTACCACATAAAGCCAAATTATTCCGTTCAGACAATATGGTAAGTCGGTCCCGCTGGTTGTAAGGAAACAATGTACATCAAAATACTTTAAGAGGTATTTTATACCTTATAAGGGCACCCAATTCGAGATACCGAGCCCTACTCAGTCGGTACGTAATAAAAGTTTATATTACACGTACCTACCATGTCATAATAGTGACGTGACACCTTTTAAATTACCCACGAAAATTATGTACCTCCTTTAACGCCTACATATTTAAGATTAGTGCTTTTTGAAGATAAACGACTTTAGAAAGTGAAATACGGGTTTGTAAAGCTTCTTATCGTTTGTCTTACAATTTATTTTAATACAATTCAGCTTGAAAATGAAAGTTATAGTTAGCAATAAGATCTAAAACACAAACACTAAACAACGGTGACAGCAGTATTTGCGATGTTGTCCTGAAACAGATGCCCTTTTAACCTCAACGAAAATATCTGCAATTTTAGTATATTGTTGTTCATCTGAAAATACCAAAATTTGTGATGGTATTTAGTGGAATTTGTTATTTCGAGATACTCTAGTTACTTATACTTTTTTCATGTTATTATTAAATATAGGTAACTTTAATTAAAGTGTGTTTCACGGTCCAAAAACTATGCAATAGTATATTACACACCGAGGTGGGAAAACTTTCATTACTGTCGAGAGATTAGTTAGATAACCGAGACGCGAAGCGTCTATTATCTCGAGACAGGGGTCCTATTTTCGGATGTCGAATGACATTTGTCGTATTCGACATATATCGATAGAAATTGTCGCACAACATTGGCATCTGGCACTCTCAAATTCGACATATAAGTCGCATGAGATAAATTTTGTCGAATAACATGAACTGGCAACACCGAAATTTCGATATTATATCCACAAAACAGTGATTATATCGTGTTCCATGCCACTTCTCTTGTAAAGTTATAAAATAATGAAATGACAGTACTGACAGTAGTAGTTATATGATCTGTGATGACAGTAATGATTTGGTTATTTGTTAGAAGTTAGAATGTACAATGTACAATGTACTTACTCAAATGTAGAACAAGAATAACAAGATAAACATGGAAAGTGAAACCAAAAAAAATTATTGCACCCAAAAACGAACATTGATAAATTTAATGCAAGAAAAAAAAATGAGCCTTTTTTATCTGGAAAATTTTACCTTTCAAATTGCAAGGAGTAAGTGGCAGAATACCTTTTCTTCAAGAGATAATGCACTTGAACGATTCCCCTGTTCTATTAAGGGTTCTAGAATAATGATTAGCTCTCTAGCTAATTCTTTAGTTAATCTGAACGTTTTAATAAACTTTCTGTCAGATAAAAATGTAAAAGCAGTTCCATACATTCCTCGTCTCTCTCGAGGCTGCTGATATATTTCTTGATTTTCTAAATTTTCAATAGCAATTAATAAAGCTGCCATCTTCTCTCTACAAAAATTTCTGAAATAGAACCTAACAAAAGTATTAAACAATGTTTTGAGTGTTTTCACTTTTGACATGTATAACGTTAACCTATAAATTTCGCAAGTACCTAATAAAATTCTAGCATTCGACATAAATTGTCGACTATCTTTGACCATTCTACAATTTGTCTATCAAAAATTTGCGAAGGCGACATTTGAGAATAAGAATATTCAGATTTTATTCGACAAAGAGGATTTCTCGCATGCGACAAAATATGTCACGGTTTGAGAATAGGGTCCATGAACCTTCTTACCGAGGTTTGTATACTATTTTATTTACAACTATCATATCTCAATCAAAATTAATAAATCTTTGTTTCGTTCTGAACACACCTGAAATATTACATTTGACAACTGTCGCCAATATAAATAAATGTCAGATAAAGTTGGATGGATATTAAGTTCGCGAATAATAAATTGAGAAAAATGTCCTCCGAAGGAAGAATTGATGGATTGTACCCCTCCAGAAATAGTTATTATAATATTTATCAATGTGTTACATTTTTAAATATAAAAAATATTCATCTAAAATACATAATATTATCGATCACAATATTATAGAGGGCGGGAAGGTGTGGAAGGTGTGTAATATAACACTATCTAAACTTCAATGACGTTACTAATGACAGCATTGCATATTATATGGTTCTGAATAATAGTATATTACATTACTAATGTGGAAAGTGATCCATTTCACAAGAGTGGTTGAGCTAAACCTCGTATGACATTCCCACGAGTGTGAAATGGCACTTTCCACAATAGTAATGTACATAACATATTGAATTAATTAATTAATTGGAAAAACAAAATAGCAACTTATTGCAATATCATTGTTGCAATGGAGCTCACAATAACGTTTTGGAGATATTTGTCTCTCTCCCATATTTTTTCATCTGGTTACTTGCAGAATCGTCATTATATTTTTGACAAAGTTTCGCAAGTGTGGTTAGATCTCCTCCTGTGTCTACCAATATATTAGCAGATGAACGACAAGTGTATTTTCCCTGCCTGAAATACCTTAACATTTATATACTTTATAAATACTGCAATTGGTACAATTGTTTTCAAATTAAATTAAACACTTCCATTCATAATTGTATGCAGCTACCCTAACCTAACTAAAGTTAATTTCAAAATTACAGTTAGCTTCTATTAGCTCCTATATAAACCTATAGGTAGACAACGGTCGCCGCAACCACAAAATGTCTTTCGTTAAAACGGTCTAGTGGCCGGAGTAGAATGCAATGAGACTTCTTGTCGCAACAATTCAACTACTAATTCATTTTGCATTGTTTTTGTATCATATGAAAATCAGCGTATTTACCGTAAATTCGTACTTTGCTTGTTTAATTTTGTATCAGTGACAGAATGACAGAAGTTACATTTGATATGGGTAGATTCCACAAAGTGAGGGTCCATGCAGTAAATAAAATTTTATACTTCGAATTATGTCGCTGCATAATCGAAACTGTTGTATATTTGGTTGCACTAGCGATAAAGGGAAAAATCCCGATTTATCTTTCCATAAATCCCCTTCCACGGGGGAGTAAAAATACTTAAACACAATCAAAGAATAAGCAAAAGTTTTACAAAACACAGTGAAAATAACTAAAAAACTTACTTAAATATCAAATGGCTTAGACGGCAGCTGATTTATTTACTCGCTGCTAAGATGACATTGACATTTCAGAGCGCCATCTATGGACTTCTAGTTTTCCCAATTTCTTTTTTTAGACAATTATGCAATGCATGTAGGTACACGAAATGTTGGTTGTCTAACGAGACATAATTACATAACATGCACAAAAGTGATATTAGCAGCTCTGGCAGCCAGTAAGCTGTGTGTAATATGTAGTTTTTACATGTGGTCGTAAGAAAAAATATTTATATATATTCATTTTGTTTCAGAGAGAGTTTGGAGACGAATGCGTTTTCAATGAGACCATCGAACAGTCCAACTACAATACGTACTCTTCCAGTAAATACTCAAATGAAAAAAGGACCTTTTACCTGGCGCTGAACCAACGGGGTCAATCCAGGAAGGTGGTCCTGCGAGCTCGAAAACCGCTGGGAAAACTATCATCATATACTTTAGTACTCACCAGAAATGTCGCGCCAGAACTACATCCGATGAGGCACCACGGCCATGTGTGTCCACCCGTACCCCATACAAACCAAAAAACCCATCCTTCTCACCAGCGTTGTCCAAAAAAAAGAAAACGTAAGAAGAAACGAAAATGTTCGAATGACGAAAACGACCCCGAGTTTTGTCAAAAAAGACTAAATGTTTCGAAACATAAGGCGCAAAACCGAAATATTCATAAGTGCGACGAAGAAAAAGACAGTGAATTGTGCCAAAGAAACGTGAACAATAAAAAGAAACAAAATAAGTTAAATAGTGACAAACCTTTAGTGAGTGATCCGAAAAGGAAAAAGAAAATCAAAAAAGGTGTCAGAAAAAGAATCGATAACGAGACAACCACCACAACTATGACACCCACTACTACACCTACTACTACCACCCCAACTACCATACCAACTACTACACTAGCTGAAGATACCACTAATGATGAGGACTATGCATTAGATGGATATACTCACGCGGAATGGGAAGACTCCACTGCTCTTCCTGACATATCCATGGCTGTCTCCGATGCTAAGCACATCAATCATCCCAATATAGAATCTGACTGACTCGCGCTTCTTTCTCTTTTTCTTTTTATTTATTCTCTTATTTATTGTACGTAAATGTAAATAATTATCTGTAAGTCAATATACCTCATTGCATAGAGCTTTGACTTTTCTCATTTTAATTTTCCTTCTGTGTTAATGAAGACTGAGTCACATGTGTCTATTAAAGTAAGAGATAAAATATTCATTTGGAGTTTTACTATATTGCTTCCTATGAAAACATCAAACTCTTGAATTCATCAAATGCAAATTTTAGCACTCCATGAAATGTTTATAAACGAAAATCCAAAGATCGATTTAAGAGGTATCCGCAGCAAAGCTGTCGAATTACCTGTCACACAATTTACAACATCAATCGGCTTCGAGAATTGTATCTGTCAAAATGAAAGGCGAACAATATTGGGCGGAGTAGAATTCGATGAGACCTCTGGCGGAGAAAATTGCAACTAACGTAACGAGTAAAATAATTCGTTTTGCATTGTTTTTGTATTATATTCAAGTCAACGTAATTACCGTAAAGTCGTACTTTATTTGTTTAATTTTGTGTCAGTGACAAGTTTAAAACTGTAGTTTTCTATTTAACTCAACTGTCATCATTTCAGAGGTAATCTTCTTATATAATCAGAGATATTATGGAAGAGGTTATGTTATTCTACTTTTTGTTTTCATTGCAGATCAAAAAGAAAATAAGTCGGTATTAGAGATTAAAAATATTACTCAATACAAACCTACCTTCCCTGCAACTTTTGTAGATATAATTGTATCAAAAATAAAATATAAACACGAAATCAGACCTAAAACTAGACAGTTAATTGAACGCTTGTTGTACTTTTCACTCAATACAAACTAACTTTTGTCGATATAATTATATCAAAAATAAAATAAAAACACGAAATCAGACCTAAAACTAAACAGTTATAATTGAACGCTTGTTGTACTTTTCACAAATATCAACCATACCTATTACTCCAAAAATAAAAATATTAGGAGTCAAAATTTAGTTTAACAACACAAAATACTAAAGCACAATCAAAGAAAAAGCAAAAGTTTTACAAAACACACACTGAAGATAACTAAAACAGCAAAATAAAACCACTTAAATATCAAAGGGCTTATACGGCAGCTGATTTGTTTTACTCGTTGCTAAGATGACATTGACATTTCAGAGCGCCATCTATCGAATCCAATTTTTCCCAATAATGAAAAAAAAAACAATATTTCTTATTTTCACCAAGCGAACTATGGATAATCACTATAATTAATAGTAGATAACATCCAATTGGAAAAAGTTTCGATTATGTGTCGAGCAGCTGCTACCTGTGTACAATTTTATAATTTTCCATAAATACATCAATGTAACAAACGTTAAAATGTTTACTTAAGTTATATCCAGTTCACATCAAGTAAGCTAATTGTTATAATAATTATTACTCTCCCATATTATGAAGAACATCGCTATATACATTTCTCTACCGCTCACATCTGAATGTGAATTCCACTATATAAGACGTATCAAATGTCATTGACAGGCAGAAAGTACGACCTTTCCACCCGGTACCAAAATAAAAGTCAACAGTTCTATATTTTCCAGCTTTGAAACCAGTCAAAAATGACGTCTTACTATACATATACCGAAAAACCAATCAATCATATGGACACCAAAAATAGGGCGGAAAGTATTTTTTAACAGCCCAAGGACGGAAAATTTATAACGTCACGATTTTTGAAGATGTTCATCTTCTCTCAGTTGATGACTTTGACGTTTAACGTGAATTTTTTACTTAAACGTATAACAACCAGATACAACAAAGATGTTGGATTTGTAATGTTAAATAAGCTTACAACAGATATTTAAATGATTGCGACTTGTAAGTGGATAATTTCAAAAATACAAAGGTTGTATGTGAGAACCTTATAGTTAATTTTTTAAAAGCTGGTGTACCTAATCAATTATTCTTCAATACAGCCTATAGCATTTACAAAGTGAACAAATATGTCAACCTGCATGACGATTGCTTTTACTGTCTTTTACGTATACCTAAAACAAAACTCACGTAGTTTTAAAAGAGCTCACATTTTTGTTCAAGTTTAAGACAAACATTACATACATCAGCATCAGACTAACTCTTTGGGATTAAGTTGATTGAGCTCACAATCAAGAGGCAAGAGGTGGTAATCGCTTTTTGCCATTTTATCCACATCACATTCTGAACATATGGCTTTGCTATAGCTAAAAGTCTTATAATGTAGGCATATACAAATTTAATCAATCAATGTTCAAGAGAAAGAAAATCGTTCGGTATAACTGATTTTGATAGTATTTACAACACCTACTGTTCTGGTTTTAATATAAATACAAGTGTTGCAATGCCATCTATATTCAGTAGCTTTAAGCTAGCTTTCACATATGATAGATTTCTACCTCTCTCTCTCTTTCTCTCCGTATTCGATATTATATAAAAAATGTAATGAATTTAAAATGTACCTATCCATTTTGAGCATATAATTTATTACAATAAATGTACCAATGTAACAGTAAATTTAGTATGAAATATAATTTAAACTTATCGATCTTTATTTATTTCAAGATAACTAGTTTGGAAATCGGTCTGAATAACATATCAGAAAGTAAAAAAGATGAAACATTGATTTCTTAAAATTACTTTTGAATAAGTAAGTAGATGGTAGCACATATCTTTTATTAAAAGTTTGACTGTTACCAGTGTTACTACCCGTTTCGTGTATATCGCTTACTTGGAAAATGGATTAAATACGGTATGTACATGATTCAGAATCAATTGATGAAAATAAATAAAAGCGAGGCATATTTATAAACTGTGAATATTAACCGGATCACATCACATTCCGTATAAAGCTCAAACACTGGTTAACCAATATTAGGAATGGAATACACTGTAAACGTCAATGTCATACACTGTCAATGTCAATGCTGTCAGTTCGTCAGTTGAGTTTTAGTTGTAAGGTGCAATGAAAATACAGGTTAATGTATAGAGATTTTAATGCTACCTCTTTAAACGAAGTGTTGTGATCAAATGTGATTTATAGTATAGATTTCAGTTCATCTATAATCTTAAGATATTTAGAATCTGTGAGCGTTCTTCAGAAATGTCGCAAATTGGAAGTCCGACAGCAAACGGTGAAAGAACCAGTATTCACGATATGCTAAAAGATACGCCGCCAAATGAAAACAAAACAAATACATTGCCATCATCTTCAAGTAACTCAAATTTACCTCGTTCAGCACCTACGAGCTTATCAACTGGTAGCAACCCTCCATCATTACTGAATTCTCCTACATCTAATGATGATTCAACTTTATTCAGAAACAACTCATCTCGAATAGAAAATCTGAAAAACTGGTCTATATCTACTTACAAATGTACGAAACAGATCATGTTTGAAAAATTAGGAAAATCGTCCAGAACAGTTGATGCAGGTAATCAAATATTTATTTAAATATGAATGGAAAAATGAAGATAAATTCCTGAAATGAAAGTAGGTATTTTCATCCCTCAATACATATAATGGTCATTTAGATTTAAAAAAGCACAATATTTGTATCTGTTATTAATTTTTATACCACACGTTTCTGAACATTTACATTTTTTGTGATGACTTTGTATTTTTTAAATGCTTCAACATTTATATAGAAAAGCTTTTATTTTTAATAAATTTCATTGGCTAAACATAGTTTACATTAGTATTTTTGACAGGTTTATATATTGTCTGCTCATAATGGAAAACTAAAAAAATTGCAACAAAAATATAAAATACAAATATTACTATTTCATTAAGGTATTTTAATGCTGAGCTGTTAATTCAATTACTACCAAATAAAACTTTTTTTTTCAATGAAACACTGTACAGTATTGAAGATTTAAAAAATCCACTATTCAAACCCCCCAGTAGATTGTGTGTGTGTGTGTGTGTGTGTGTGTGTGTGTGTGTGAGAGAGAGAGATGGTCTCGGACGGTGTCCATTAACCACAGGGAGTATAGGAAGTTTAGATATTAATCTGAAGGAAAAGTCTATATTTCAAGTTTAGCATCATTAACAAAACATATAAGTCCCCCAGTAGATTATCATTTATTAATTTAGGAAACAGGAAACCAATTTATCTTTATCAACCACATACAAACTATTCACTCCAGTAAATTTAATAATGAATGATAAAATATAATATATTAGGTGCAACAATTTTTCAGTTTGGACTAGATTTACCCATGTTGCAGCATCTATAAATGATGAGAGAATGTCACAAGTACAGTTTTATTTAAAAAATAATTATACAAGTATTAGAAAAAGATGTTAACATCATCATATTTACAACAAAAAGACTGTAGTTTGAGGTTATCAGATGTCATAGATTGTCAAAATTTGACATTTTCTGTAGTCTTAAACTTCAAAACATTATCATTAATATCATTAATTGTCTAGTTGTTGAATTTTTTGTAAGTGCCAGATAGGTACAAACATTTTTAAGAAATGTAATAATTCTTGATAAGGGTGCTTCCAAAAATAACAATATAAAAAAGATTATGGTTTAATTTCAAAAAAATAACAATAAGAATATAGGTACGCTTGAGTTTAAAACAAAACAATCTATTGTTTTAGAATTGATTATAGTATTGTATTCAGTACAATTTGATCCTCGGAACAGTGAAGACGTAGTGTTTTGAGTGTCGAATCGACTGTGCTAATTTAAATTTAATTAGAAAACAAAAAGCTAGTTTTAAGTGTTGTTGAAAATATTAATAAAAAGAAAAAAAACAGTGAATAAGTGAATCAGGAACATTGGCGAGGTCCCTCCCCCCGACAAGGGGGGCACAAGCCATTTAACACAAAATAAACCCGATCATCTCGAAGAAAATAACACACATCTAGGAGAAAATAATACGGTCGTTAACAGCTTCAGACAAAAAAGTAAGGTCTTTAATTTGCAAAAACCCAACCTGTATTCGAAATTTGTCTATGTATTTATAGAAAAGGTGAATGACCAAAATATTGGTAGACTACATCCGATGGCAGTAGGTCATGTTCTCCATAAAAAGTTAAATATTAAAAACATTAGTAAAATAGACAGAGTTGGTAAAAATAGAATTAGGGTCCAACTAAAAAGTATATATGATGCAAATAAACTGGTAACAAATGAAAATTTTATACATGAAAATCTAAGAGCTTATATCCCAAATAATTTATTAGGTATCACGGAAGGGGGTAATTAAAGACATAGACACTAGCTTTGATGAAAAATATCTATTTAGCAATTTTTGTCTCCAGTATCCATAACAGAAGTGTATAGGGTGAAGAAAAGAATTATTAATAACGGTGAAACAGTGTTAGTCCCAAGACAAACAGTAATAGTTACTTTCGAGGGGAGCATACTCCCTTCCCACATATATATTAATTCCTTTTCATGCCGTGTTGATCCCTTCGTACATAGAGTAACTCAATGCTTTAAATGTTTAAGATATGGACATGTTGTTAAGCAATGTCGCGGTTCTGTTGTGCTGTGTATAAATTGCGGTAAAGAGAAGTATGAAGCACACAGTTGTAGGGACCCCCAAGACAATTGTTGTATATATTGCAAAACAAATACTCACAACTCAATATCAAAGACCTGCCCGGCGCATATTGAACAGCAGGAAATCAAAAAAAGAATGGCAGAAGAAAATATCACATTTTTAGAAGCAAAACTGTCCAACAATACTTCCTACGCAAGTGCAGTAAAAACAGATAACAGGTTTCAAGCATTTAATGTTTTTAACGAACAAGGATTTCCAGCACTTCCCACTGCAAAACAAAAATATCCCCAAAATAGAAATCGTCAAACACTACAAGTTACTCAAAATAATTCAAAAAACCAGATAAAACCCCTCTCCCAATCCAGTCAACCACAGAAAAAACGTAAGGCATCCTCCCCAGCTTTGGAGACCCAGTCCCCACCTATGTTTCCTTTTAGATTTGGCCCTACTAATTCCATTAAATATCCCTGTGAAAAACAACTTGATGGGAATACTTTCATTCAACAATTCTTCTCAGTATTTAAAAAAATCATAAGTGAAGTAAATTCTTTTGATGAACTGACAACCATCAGCATTACCGATATAAAGAAAATAACAGCTACTCAATCAGATTGTGTTATGGAAGATTATGTCCAAGACGAATACTAACGATCTAAAAATTCTTCAGTGGAACGCACGCTCCGCTGTAGCAAATAAACATAGTTTAAGTAAAACATTATCGGACTTGAATATAGATATCGCAATAGTATGCGAAACCTGGTTCAAGCCAAACACCCCATATAACTATTCAGGCTACTCAATAATCCGAAAAGATAGATTTGACGGAATTACAGGTGTTGCAATTTTCATTAAAAAAAATATACGGTTTAAAGAAATACCTCTAAATAATATTGCGGACGGTATTCAGACTTGTGCCGCAAAAATTTGGTATAACAGTCTAAATATTACTTTTGCTTCCGTGTATTGCCCACCAGATGTGAGATTGTCTGTACATAATTTCATCCACCTTTTTGAGAGTGTATCCGACGGTTGCACTATTATAGATAGATAGATAGATAGCTTTATTGGTCTTACAAATATTACAGTTTATGAAAGTTAAAATTTCCTAAAATCTTCACTAACACAACCTGTTTAGACACGTCAACAATAACACATACAAACATATATATAAAAACATTTCATCCAAAATTGACTAACCCAGCCAATTACAGTTAAAAACATCATCTACTGAGTAAAACGCCAGACTCTCAAGTGCATGCCCTACAGTATACTTCAACTTTTTATAGTTTAACCTTGTCCATTCAATTGGTATAGAGTTGTAAATTTTACAATAAATAAAATCCGTTTGTTTAGAGGTAGTTATATGATTTACTTTGGGTAATCTAATAATATCCTTACTCCTAGTGTTATAGTTATGAATATTTGATCCTGTGTTATATTTATGTTTATTTTTATGCATATATAAAATAGTTTCCAAAATAAAGAGGCATGGTACAGTCAATATTCTTAATGATATAAACAATGGTTTTGACGTATGTGAACTTAGCGTCTCATATCGCAGCGTCCCATAATTTGAAAAGCGTTCTTACAGCGTCCAACATAGTTCTAGAGTTCCTGATACATTATAT
>CAJUYI010000057.1:5894-20547 GCA_910591695.1 Galerucella pusilla
ATTATTATTATTATTATTATTATTATTATTATTATTATTATTATTATCAATTATTATTATAAATATTAATATTAGAAACACAATTTTGTTGCATTTTGTGAATTACTTAAAATTGCCGGTCCAGTGGAGTTATTTGGTGTTAACTGGTGAGTGAATGACGTTGATGAGGATGGCATCGTTTGCAGGTCACATAAAGATGACGATGAGGGTGACGCCAACAATTTTAAGTCATTTGTAGATGAAAGAATTTCATTTGATATATTTTTCTTATATCAAACCCGGGTGGTTTGATAGTTGTTTTGTGACACTTCTCTAAAGAATTTACAAGGTTATATCAAAATATTTTCATTATTTTATATTTTCAGAAAATTAAAAATGCAACAAAAAGCTGGAAAACATGTTGATTTTATTTGATGGACTATTTATTCACCTGGTGTAAGAATAGTTATAATAAATTCCGAAGTAAAAAACTATCTAATAAGGTCAAAATTTGCATAATTTTACTTTCCCGCACTAGTGCGGGAAAGTGACACTTTCAAAGCTAAAATGCGTGCGGGAAAGTGGGTTAAAGCGCACGGTAGTAGAAAAACAATAAACCAAGCGTTTAGAACAAGTGGTATTTAATAGTGAGGTTATGCAGATTTATAATGATAGATCGTGTTTGAGTTTAGTTGGTTTTGCTTCAGTGTACTTTTAAAGTTATTTCAATTGTTGAGCTTGCATATTTAATAATATATAAATCGGAAATACAAATGAGAGTAAAAGTAAAATATACCAACAAATACTACATTAAAGATTTCCCCTGTATAAATGTAAATTATCCCCTGTTAAAGAAAAAGAAGAAATTAATATTAATAGTCTCTTCTTTTCGTGAATCACAGCAACAATGAAGGTAAAGTATCCCTTCCAATACATGTTTATTTTGTCGATATATACAGTGCTCGCCAAAATTATACTGAAAATGGACTTCACAACTACTATTTTCTTGTAAATTCTTCGAATAGCCTGAAAAATTTTATTCATGAATTATTTTTCTATTTCCTAAGGCATACTAAAAATATCAAAAAGCATCGAAAAACGTTTTTCAAAATAATATATATTTATATTCTTAAATAGGGCGGCCAGTATACATTGAATTCACATCGATGACAAATACTTGTTTACTTCGAATGGCGTGACTAATCGACTAATGAGTCAATTTTAAATCTCGCTTCAGTAACGAATTAAATTTGGAATCGGACGGTCGTGCCGGAAGTGTATATTCGTAATTTACGGGATTATAAGTGTATTTTCGAATTTTCGGGAGTGTGTGTGTGTGTGTAGAAATTATTTTTGGTAGTGAAACTATGTGTGTTATCGAGATTTTTGGTAGTGTAGTTCAAATTTGTGGTCGTCGTATCAAAGGATTATAATTCAATACATAAGGTAAGTCTTTATTTTATTATCTGGTAGTTACTAGCACTAAATAAATACCCTATATCTTTATTTTCCATATATTTTTTTCCAAAAAACATAGGTAAAATATGTTGTTTTCCAAATGTCGTTCCTCATTTCTCTAAATATTGCCCTTCCTTGAATTTTAGAAGCTGATTATTTCTTCAAAAGACATAGGTAAGCTATGTCGTTCCTCATTTTTCTAAATATTGTTCTCCCTTCCTTTTACAAGTTGGTTATTTTTTCAAAAGACATAGGTAAGCTATGTCGCTCCTCATTTTCCTAAATGCCCCTCTTTTCTCTCATAAGTTTTGGTTCTCTTTTCCACAGACATTGGTAAGCTTTTCATTTTACCTGCTGGAAACATGTATACCATCTTTGGTGGTTTACGATTGACTTTTTCCTGCACGGATGTACGTAGTATCACACTGTGAGAAAGTGCTCGTTCCTAGGTTGTCGGTAAGCCTCGTTTCCAAAGCGAGTAGTCATCCTCCGATGGGGCGAGTGCGCCTAAGTGTTTTCCGTTTGTCGAATGGGTATGGGCTGACAAGTAGGGGGAATAGTTGCCCAGTATGGGCTATCAAAATATCGTGAATGCCAAAGTGGTTACATGCAAAATGACTATATACCTATACTTGGCAGGTTATGGACCAACAATTTTTTTGAGCGCTTCCTTTTCAGCTCACTAACACTCTCTCACAGGCTTCAGAGATTCCAGCGAATAGTTGATGAATTTTTTAATTTTGTTAGAGTTTCTGTTAGAGAAATTTTATCAGCGATGGATATGCTCTAAAGAATTTATACTTTGCATGTTTAGAATTTACATGCTCAAGCTTGAGTGTAGTAGGGGTTGGTAGAATAGTGGTAAAATTGGGATGTTAATATGTTCATTTCAGAATGTCTTCATGTATATTGTTAAGTTTGTATTTATTTGTTCCTGTTTGTATATTTTTGTATTAGGTACTGCACTTTGCTAGTAAAGACAAACTTCTATCATCAGGGTGCAGCCGGTAAAAAACATCATGTAAGCCGGTGGGGAATATTTTCTGTATTTTCTATTTTCTGACCGATTGATTATATTTTCTACTGGCTAGGGCCTCCTTCCAAGCATGGATGAAAGGAATCCATCAACGAGAAACAACTTCCAGTGACAATTATTAGTTATTATACCTATTTGTTTAATGCTTTTTGTACTCTGTTAACTTCAGTTTTATCATAGAATATGTAATTGTTTGGACCATATTTGCCTTTTTTATGGAACAGCGAGATTGTTTTTGGGATAAGTTACGATTAACATTGACAGTTCTTACTAATCACCTCTTTTCACACCGTTTATTTAAGATTAAAAAATGTAGTTTGGTCAGATTGGTTTGGTTATTTTGGTATTATATTAATTGATATTTGCAGTTATGCCTGCAAGACAAAAAAAGTTGCTATTATCTGCTATTTATTATATCAATAAAACGCAAAAAACAAAGATCTCAATGGTCAAAAAATTGACCATTGACCATGAATTTAAAACTGAAACTAAGAAGATAAAACCATGTTATTTCTTAATTTAAATCTCAATTACTTAGTTTCTTGCATGAACATCTTCATTACAGGCACATTCTCATGCAAGAAACTAAGAAATTGTGATTTAAATTAAGAAATAACATGGTTTTATCTCCTTAGTTTTAGTTTTAAATTAATCTTAGTTTTAATTTCTTCTTGCATGAATCCACCTAGAGTCTAAAAGAAAAGAATACTAAATAGCTAAATAATTTTATGTTTTAAGAAACAACTCAAATTTTTTGTACCTAATGATGGGCAGAACACAAATATCTAATAAACACATTTTTTTGGTTAAAAATTGATAGTTGATAACTAGTTATTAACCAATGACCGGTTAACAAAATTATTAACCGGCTAATACCCATCACTGTAAGGTTAATTAATAGTTGTTTGTTGTTTAATAATTATAATTTTTCATCGTGTCTATTATTTTACCACCAAGGTATTGTCAACTGTCGTGGACATGCCCTATAAAAATGCTTTCAATTTTCCTTTGCACCTATCATAAAAAAGAAGATAACGTTAGGTTATGTTTATTTGACACTAATGACATTTAGCATGATATCATTCACAAATCACGGCTTTTCTCGTCGTTAAAATTTGTAATGAGAAGGTGTAAAACTTTTTACCAAAGCTTTATATTATAAAATTACAATAAACAAAAATACTCACTATTTTCCCAGTATTTATAAGCCAATATGGAGGCATACGATGTGATTGTTAACCAACCTGTTGTGATAGATAACGTAAGAGAAATGATCAGAATTTTATTTTTACTTAAAATTTACTATTTTAGGGAACGGGTGTTATAAAAGCTGGGTTCGCTGGCGGACAAATCCCAAAATGCCGGTTTCCCAACTAGTAAGTACTAGGTATTTTATGCTTCAATCACTAATATGCATATTTATAGTGTGGGAAGACCTAAACATACCAGAGTAATGGCAGGAGCTCTGGAAGGAGACTTGTTCATTGGACCTAAAGCTGAAGAACATAGGGGACTACTGTCAATTAAATATCCAATGGAGCATGGTATAGTTACAGATTGGAATGATATGGAAAAAATTTGGAGCTATATTTATAGTAAAGATCAACTTTCTACATTTTCTGAAGAGCATCCTGTGTTATTGACAGAAGCTCCTTTGAATCCTAGGCCAAATAGAGAAAAAGCAGCTGAAATTATGTTTGAAACATTTAATGTACCAGCTCTGTTCATTTCCATGCAAGCTGTACTTAGTCTGTTAGTATCAATACATTAGAACATTAGAGAGTATTACATTTTGTTCGAGAATATCAGATTCATTTGATCACTAAAAAAGGAAACTGTTGAGTTACTATTTTAATGCAAAATAACCTGTTGATGTTTTGCTTTTACCAGATTTTGTCTTCTATTTGTTGTTTATGTAAAATAAGAGTTCTGTCCTAGGTTATTTTTTACTTTAACAAATGCTGAAATTTAAAAAAAATCCCAAATATTCTTGTCACAAGTAATACAGCAATAATATTGCAGAAGAGAATAAGTATTTGACAAAGTATAAGTACACTATTGCGGCATTTAATTATGTCAATGGGCTTGTTGTGAACAATAGGATTCCTAGTCAATGATAAGTTGATTAACTATGTTAAAATTTTTTAAATTATCACCTATCTATCAACTTTTGCCCTACTAATAGTGATTTTGAGATTTCTTGTGCCATGAAGAATCTAAGTGTATTTTTTTTGTTAGGTATATGAAAGATGAAAGAATGACCTTATTCTTGTTCAAATATTATATAGAAAATTATATTTCAAATAATTTAGTGAGAAGATAAATTGGATATTGAAAACATTTGTTGCTATTCATGGAAAATGTAATACTACCTGGGAATTTAAAAATAATCTTATGAAATTTTGTAGATATTCTACTGGAAGAACTACTGGTGTAGTTCTTGACTCAGGAGATGGAGTCACTCATTCAGTGCCTATTTATGAAGGATTTGCTCTTCCTCATAGTATTATGAGATCAGATATTGCTGGAAGAGATGTGTCTAGATATTTAAGGTAATTGCTTTATCAAATACATAACAAATTACCTAAAAAAAAGTTTGGAACTTATTTATTTATTTCAAAAACCTATTACAATTACAATAATTCACAAACATTTTTTATAATTTTCACAATAATTACAAATTATTTGTACCTAAGTGAGTTAACAGTTGTTTGTACAAAAACATCTCAAATAATTAATGTTTGCTTATTTTCTATGGATCCATGTATAGAAAATTAATATTAAAATATACATTATAATATCAGCACCGAGACACCATACACATATTCGGCCCTATTCCGTATCACGTTATGTTATTTGACGACCATCGTTAAGTGTGAATTTCTGTAATATAACGCATTGTCTAAAAATACCGATTATGTATCATCATGCTCATAGTTATGTCAACGAGAATCGTTATTTATCATCGTTAAAATAACTGGACCAGTTTGACAGCTTGTTATGACTTAACGATATCGTTAAGTGGAACAAATGTCAAAAATCTAATCAGTTTTTGCTATATATTCGTGGTGATTTGTTATTTTTTGCAACCAAACATAAATAATAGGCTGCTTTTGGATGGTCCTGTTTTTTTTATATTAACTTTATTAGCTAATTGTTCCCACAAATTGTTAATTATTTTAATCTCGCATGGTTTGCTCTTCCCCCTTATTACAATAGGACGATTTTCTAAAAATTCCAACAGCATGTCATACTGTGGCTTTGTTGTTTTTGGAAGGCGTACTTGTTCTACCATTTATAATTATATTAAGTACGCTTAAATATAAACTTTCCTCGCGTTATATTGTACAAATTGCACTTCTGTCAGATGACCCTTGTCCCTGCTTCTGTCATATGTTTTGATGGTATGTTAAATAAAGGTTATACTTTGACGGATCTAACGGGACCGAATCCATCTCTTTTTACATTCACTGAAGGTGTATCGTTCCATCTCGCTTCGTGAGAATCAAAACTTACTTCTTTTTTAACATATAATTTCAACAATATCATTAATGAAGCTTGATTGGTTATCACAGAACAGTTAACAATATAGTTAAATACGATCGTTATTTCAACATAACGGACCATCGTTAAAAATAACATACATGATACGGAATACGGCTGATTATGTACTGAGCTCGGTACTGAGATACAATCGCTTATAAGCAATCGATTAATAATCGATTATCATCAATCCTACATCAACAATCGATTAATAAGCGATTGTATATAATCGATGAATATTCGAATATTTCCAATCAATTAAAAGTCGATTGTTTCCAATCGATTAATAATCGATTATTTTTGATCGATCAACGATCGATCATTATTAATCAATCTATAATCGATTATTATTGATCGATTATCGTCAAGCTGTAGTTGTAGAGTAGTAGATGAATTATTTCGTTACAAAATTCTGTCCTCGGTTTTTTTCTTCAATCTATCGATTAAATTAAAATCTCCAGCATTTTTTTTTAGTTTAAAACGGACGTTCAACGCTTTTGCTAATGTTTTGACTTTATTCATTTGTTTTAAATTGTTAGGTAATATATTAAAAATCTTAGGTCCTATTACAGATAAAAATCTTTGATTGCCATCATATTTATAAATAGGTATTTGTAACATTCTGTTTTTCTTATTTCTGGTCAGGTAAAGATGATCTACAAATGTTTTATTTTTCAATTTGAAGTAGAACATAGAAGTAGTATAAAAGTATATAGACCTTACATTAAGAATTGTTTCACTATAAAGATGAGCCGTTGCAAACATTCTATATTTAAAATTTATTATTCTTAAAATATAATTTTGGATTGTATTCAAAGGCTCTAAGTTATTTTGATATAGTCCATCCCAAACAATTATTCAATAACGGATTAAGGATTCAACTATGGATTGATATATCATAATTGAGTTTGTTTTCAAAAATGTTCCGTATTAAATAAAATTTGTAGATCAATTTTCTGATTTTACTTGTCAAGTACTGAATGTGATCCCCCCATTTTAAATTTTTATCAATTAATATTCCAAGATACTTAGTACTATTAACTTTAATATTAAAATCAGAATCAATGTTAATCTGATTGTATATTGCATCATTTAGAGAGAATGCGATGTAAACTGTTTTTGAAACATTCAAAGTTAATTTAAAGTATTCTAGCCAGTTTTTCACCTTTCTCATGCCAATCACGACTGATTGCCCAACTAGAAAGAGATAAATGGATATATTTTTGTAGGCTGCTTTTACGAAAAGAAGGCATAATATTCCGCACAACAGCAGAATTCGAATCAGTTAGAACATTAAAGGAAAAAGCTTGTTATTTATCGAACAATCCAGTTAAAGAAGAATCTGTTGAAACTGAACAAATTAACTATACTCTTCCAGATGGTACTGTTATAAAAGTGGGACCAGCAAGATTCAGAGCTCCTGAAATTCTCTTTAAACCAGATATGATAGGAGAAGAATGTGAAGGAATACATGAAGTATTACTATTTTCTATACAAAAGTCTGATTTGGATTTAAGAAAAGTTTTGTTCAAAAATATTGTTTTGTCTGGTGGATCAACCTTATTTAAAGGCTTTGGAGATAGACTTCTTTCAGAAATTAAGAAAATGTCTCCAAAAGAAACACAAATTAAGGTAAATCTTTGTTATTCCCTGAAATTGTAGTCATTCTGTTAATCCAATTGATGTTTTGGTTACTTTGTTATGAACTTTTGTAGATATCAGCTCCTCAAGAAAGGTTGTATTCTACATGGATAGGTGGTTCCATTTTAGCATCTCTAGATACATTCAAAAAGATGTGGGTCTCAAAAAGAGAGTTTGACGAGGAAGGACAAAGGGCTATACATCGAAAAACTTTTTAAATCTAATTTAGACCCATGGATTATTGTGATTCTAACTTATTTTCCACATAATATTATATACAAACATTTAAGCTCTAAATTATAGATTAATAATTATTTTAAATATATTCATAGGTTTATTTTTTTTCATTTTGTGTTGTCTTTGTAGTTTTTTTTATAAATTATGTATTTAAACTTTGCACAATAATATGCAGCTTTATCGGCTTCTTTTATAAAAAAATATATATTACAGTTTAATTATTGCTTGTTTCATCAAACCATTTATATATGCCTGTAAAAAGATGAGTTAGAAATTATTTCGTCATGAAGATTACAACCATATTAGTTCAAAACCCTTGAGATTCATGGTAAGCTTCTCCTAAAAGTTTCAGGAAATAATTTCCTTGTTAGTTTGTTTTTATAATTTTTGAAAGTTATTCAAATAATAGCGAGAACTTGTATACAGCCCTGTGCAAAATAAATTTCAATTATGCATAATTGCAGGTGGTACAGGCAAACTTCCTATGGTACATATGGTAAAGTGTTACCCAAGTGTGCCATATAGTAGCATTTCATCATGAAGATTTAAGAAATAATAGGAATTATGCCTCCTATTCTCTTTGAAATGTCTCGGATTTTTATATGTTTAAAATTCGATTTGGAGTTGTTTCACACTACCGCAAAAGTTGTTTTGGATAATATGTAAGGTTGTTTTTTGTTGAAATTTAGTACTGGACAAAGTAGATGAAGTATGGAAGTTGAAAATTGCGAAGATATTGTGTATTTTTCAATTTATTGAACGTAGAATCGAATGAATATAATGCTCTGCGGTTCGAATTGTGCTTAGTGAACAAACAATGATATCAGTAATCACACTGGCAATGCTCATAACTGATCTGCAAAAGCTCACCAATTGTTCCATCATAATCTGACAATCATATCAAAAGTGACTGTACAAAAAGAGGTCAGTTTTTTTAGTGACATCAAATGAAATTATCACTCTTTACCATTATAATTACTGTAATGTGAGATGCCATGAAGGTGATATTGAAATTTCAATATCATTTTTCAATTTTAAGTGACAGTCCGAGCGTTGGGAACATAGAAAGTTCCGCCAACAGCTATAAGCATGCTAATTCAATCAGACCAGCCATAAGTAGTTCGAAACCGAGAACAATTTGGACTTGCATCATAATGTAATGTAAGTTGGTATAATAACTGCGATTGATTAATAGTGAAGTTGAGAAATTATTTTGTTTTGACCTGTTTGGCGTTTGCAACCAAAACGCATTATACATCATGGTCGAAATCAGGTTTTACAGATTTAAAAAATGTCGTGCAAAATTGCTCAAACTCTTTTTCAAGTAAGATATAGTGTAGGTTATCTGCCTTGGATATTGCCTCTTTGTTTGGATAGTCATGAGTCGCCACTGATACTATTGTAACAGTACAAATCAACTTAAAAATAGTATTGTAATATGATGAAATGAAACAATTTAATTTGTTAAAATCTTCATTATATTAAAATCTAAGTTGTGACGCGTTTCACTAACACAGTAGCTTTCTCAAACGAATCGTTAGTTACTATGTTAGCGAAACGCGTCACGACTTTAATTTTAATATAATGTAGATTTTAACAAATTAAATTGTTACATTTCATTATTTAGTATGGATCTACATCAAGTAAAACTAGTAAAAGCCTCATCTATTCAAGTGTGGTAATATGTTTATCAAAAGAAGTGTAACACATTCCTTTGGGTAGTACTTGTAAATTACAAAAACATGTGAAAATTGATATTTTTCATGATTTAGAAATTTTTCCTTCCAAGTCCATGTATATACCTAGTGTATATTGGTAATATAAAAAAAAATTATCAATAAATAGTACGTTTTAATTGAATAGACATTAATAATTAAAATATTGCTGTTTCTAACCCTCTCACATCTTTTGGATTGTTTATTTCATCTTGAATAATAATCTGGTTAATTCTCAAATATGTCTGTGGAACTCTGTAGAAATGTATACGCATATACTGTTTCCTTCTCTTCTTTCTAAAATGCGTTTTTGTATGTGATAAAGTTTTTTCAATAACTGTAGCTTCCACTCGAACTAAACCTTGTTCTACAATTGGGGTGCCAAATAGAGTAAAATCAGCTGCTCCGGCTAGTAGCACTTTATCTAAAGTAATTTTGTCTCCAACATCAGGTGGCCAATATCCTTCTATAACAATTACGTCGCCCTCAGTAATTTTGAATTGTTTACCTGCAACATGAACGACTGCAAAAAGTCGTCCGTGGGACTTATTGGTTACCAAAGTATTCACTTTATTAATAATTTCTTTAGAATTCCTTTCATCTGCATTACTGTTGACTATTTCGAAAGGAGTTATAGTACTAGAATAACGTTGCACAGCTGGCACTAATGATAAAGATGGTATATTCTTATAAATTGTGTTAGAAATATTTAACTGAGAACATCTATAGACTTGTGAACAAACGCGTTTTAAAAATTGGGCCATTTTCTTAACAAAAGGTAAAACAAATTTATTAGGTTAAGAGTTTCATTCTTCTTTTTACCTTGTTGAGTGTAGTCCACTAAGCATAGCATGTCGGTTACTTTCTGGCCTCAACAGTCACTCGACCTGACTGGGTCAACGGGGTCCATGGCAGTAGCTCTATAAAAAAAGAAGAATGAATATGTATCCCAAATATTTTGACATATAAGATAAAATATAAACATAACAATTTATTACAACTATGACTATATACAACATTTATATATTTGATAAATCAGGAATTTTATTATATTATCAAGAATGGAATAGATATAAACAATCAGGAATGACTAAAGAAGAGGTAAATTCATTTTTTTTCAGTTTAAAGCTTTTTCATTATTGTAATTTTTTCAAGGAAGCTAAACTTATGTATGGAATGCTATATTCTATAAAATCTTTTGTTAGCAAAATATCACCTATAGATCCCAAAGAAGGATTTCTATTTTATAAAACATCTAAATATACTCTAAATTATTTTGAAACACCCTCTGGATTAAAATTCGTCCTTAATACAGATGCACATTGCCAAGGAGTCAGAGAAATTCTTCAACAATTATATAGTCAAGTAAGTATATCACAGTTTATAAACTCTAATTTTGATTGAAATTCAATTTGTAAGTGCTTTTTTTAAACTCAGGAAAACTGTTTCTCATTTTTAGATATACGTGGAGTATGTAGTGAAGAATCCACTTTGTAAATTGTCAGGGCCTATTGAGTCAGAACTATTTAAGATGAAATTAGATGCATACATTAAACAACTATCAATATATCCTACAAAAGCAGCCTAGGTGAAAACATTAACCAATTATTATTAGATATCTATTATTTGTATTTGTTAAATAAAATTCCTGTTTTTTTTCCAATTGTATTATCTAATGTTTTTATTAATATCCAAAAAATTAACCTGTTTGGGTCTGACAATTTTATTAACAATTTGGTCATATAATCTGAAATTATCGACAGGGAAACCCAAAATGTTTTAGATTAAAATAAACAAATTTTATTCATCTGGGTTCCTTCTTACATTATCATTACAAGTCAAGTACACTCCAACCACAAAACACGAATATGAGTGTATTAGGCAATAGTATATATGGATGAGAAAATAATCAGGCGATACCGGAGCTACTCTGACCACTGCTCTAGTCTGGCAAAAAATTTCAGGGTGGGAAATGGGTAGTCAACGGATATCAAGAAGGAAGACATTCTTTAGCGATTTCACAAGGTTATTTAAAGGAATAAGTTCATTTCATCGATCCTATTTATGCGTGATACAGTTAAAAAATATAACTATCGAGTCGATTTAACGCTATGACGAGACGCCAAAAATCCTGAAATATACTTTTATTGGTTATATAATGCAATCATGTTTACTATGGGAATGCAGACTTTTAGCTTTATACACAATTAAGTTACAGGAGGGGTTTGAACATATGTTATGTCCAGGTTTTAAGCATGAGTATGAGGATATCTTTGTTTGTTTTTGCACGATTTGGCAAAGGTACTGCCATTCCCACAGGTACAAGTTTATCGACATTTTTCTATTTAAATCTGGTAGTCTTGATATGCGTAGCTGTGGTGACGGAAAAAAGTAACGTCATTTGTGACGTACATAATCATAATTTAAATTTCTAGTTTCGGCCAAATTTTGAAATTCTAGTGAAAATCACCACAATTAAGTATATCAAAAACTAAATTCGGCCAGTAAAAATCTACAAGTGAAAAAATGGTAAGAGAAATATTATTATACCTCTCACAAAAACGATAAATTTTGTCAATATTTTCGACAGAATTTTTTGCTAAATTGTCTAGTCAATTGGTAAATAATATATTCAATAATTTTCTACTCAACATCTATTCTAAACGGTATTCATCTATAAAAATAATAACAGTATTAGACGAAGGACACTCTTTTTTTAATACTATATATTATTGTTCATGCTCTCTGGTATAAATATAGGATATTGGATTAATCCTCATCAACCATATATGGTATGTTTGAAGGTGTAATTTGTGTGTCTGAATCTGGACTTAATTTTAATTAAAATATATAGAAACTGCGGTTTTAGAGGGAATGTATTTCGGTTCATATTGGTCAAGCTGGAGTTCAAATTGGCAATTCTACTTGGGAACTATATTGTCTAGAACATGGAATTCAACCTGATGGAACGTTAGAAGTGAGCAATAAAATCGTTTCCGATAATTGCTATGGAACGTTTTTTTCTGAAGTGGAAAATGGAAAACTGGTTCCTAGAGCTGTAATGGTAGACTTGGAACCAACTGTCGTCGGTAAGAAATCGTTTTAAGCAATTATAATGAATGTATACCTATTATTCTCGCCAATTTCGAAATTTTCTTGTATCATAAAAATTGAAATTAGACTTTCAACGACACAAATTCTTTATTCCTATACATTCAAAACCTAGTTCGGTTGAAAGTTTTGTAGTACCTTCAAATATTAAAATTGGTATTCTGCATTTCAAAATTCTTTTAATTGTTTGTCTACATTGTATATAGGAACCGATATGGAACACTGGAATGTTTCTACTTATCATTTTATTTTTAAATAACTATATAATATTGAATGTTCCCCATCTCATTAGATGAAGTTCGTACTGGACAATACAGGAAACTGTATCACCCAGAACAATTAATAACCGGAAAAGAAGATGCGGCCAATAATTACGCTAGAGGTCACTACAGTCTTGGAAAGGAAATGTTAAATATTGTGATGGAGAGATTGAATAAATTGGCTGAAAACTGTCACGGTCTTCAGGGATTCTTCGTTTTTCATTCGTTCGGAGGTGGCACTGGATCTGGATTTTCCTCACTCTTGATGGAGAGATTATCCAGAGACTTTGGAAAAAAGAGTAAACTGGAATTCGTAGTTTATCCCGCTCCACAGGTTTGTGATGTAAATATAAACATAAAAATATATTTTCAAGAGCACAAACCATAGAGAAATATAATATCATATTGAAGTGAAATGTGATTTATAATATTTTAAACTTTTTTCCTTATGTTAAAAGTCTTGGTAGTTCTCACGACCGAATTGACTCATGCGCGTGTCAGTTGCGCAGAGACGCTGTGCCTTATACCACCTATACTCCAATCCGTCTCTTTTATTTTGTCTATGGCGCAAACTATCATTACTTCTAAAAGATGATGCCACCGGAGTTGACATCTTGTCGTATTTCACAAATTAAACGGCATTCAAAAAAACCTTCAATTCAAACTGTTTTAGATATGTACGGCAGTGGTCGAGCCTTACAATTCAATATTGACTACGCATTCCACACTTAGCCATTCCGATTGCGCTTTTATGGTAGACAATGAAGCAATCTACGACATTTGCAGACGTAAACTCGGTATTGATAGACCAGATTACATCAATCTGAACCGATTGATCAGCCAAGTAGTTTCTTCCATAACTGCATCTCTGCGTTTCGACGGCGCCCTAAACGTAGATCTAACCGAATTCCAGACCAATTTAGTTCCATATCCGAGGATACATTTTCCATTGGCGTCATACGCTCCTGTAGTATCGTCCGAAAAAGCTTTCCACGAAGGCATGTCAGTGGCCGAAATAACTGCGGAGCTATTTGAACCCACCAATCAAATGGTCAAGTGTGATCCTCGAGAAGGTGAGTTATTTCGTCAAATCATTAACATATATGAATGAATATTCAAGGTTTATTTGTTAAATGCTTTTTAACTCTGTAGATACCAAATCCTTTAGCTGGATATCTCTTCCACTTTATCCAAGTTTCCAAAATTATTTTCAGTGTAATCCAAGTACTCAATCATTTTTAGTAACATTCTATACTTGATGCTATAGTCATTTTTAGAGATTTTTAACTTGAATTCGTTTATTTTTAGTTATTTCATTTGTTTTCAGTTTAGTTTCCCATTGTTTTCAGATATTTTCACTTGTTTTTAGGTCATGTCCATTGTTTCCACTTGATTTCAGTTATTTCTAGTGCTTCACCTATTTTTACTAGATATCGATTTTAACTTGTTTTCGTTAATTTATTTTTTCGATTTTCACTTCATTTTGGTTCTCCTTCAGCGATTTTTACTTGACCTCTGTTATTTCCATTGATTTTCATTTGATTTAACGATATATCCTCCTTTTTCCTCTGTATTTCAGTTCATTTCGTTTATTTGGATCGATTTCCACTTAATTTATCTCTCAATTTACGGCAATTTTCACTTGATTTCTGTTATTTTGATTGTTGATCGAT
>CAJUYI010000057.1:24419-36763 GCA_910591695.1 Galerucella pusilla
GATTTAGAAATAATTGAATATGGCATATCCAGACAGTTATATATAAGGAACTATTATTTTAATACATTCGATCCTAAGACGTTTTTTCTTAGATTTAGAATGACGAAAGTAACTCTCAATTTTCCTGGAGAAATTGTTAATTTTCTATGACATTTTTAATGTCAATTTTTGCTAATAGCGATAAAACACCGTTCCGGAACCGTTTTGGAATCATTTTATACGGAGGCGCAAACTTTGCACAGTCCCAGAACTGATAGAACGGTTTTAGGCGTACTTTATTATCGTTTAGCGACCGTTTTGTTTATGTAATAGTAACGGACAACAGACGAAACAAAAGCACTGATAGATTTGTATAGCAATTATTCAAGAAAGGTGGGTATAAAAGAAACTCCCTCATCCTCACTTGATTCTTCCAATGGAAGATTGGTATCTCCTTCGTCATCCATAGGTATTTCCTGAGTCACAAATGTTTTATTTAAGCTCATATTAAATTTTAAGGGAGGTTTTTACTCTTTTTATAACGTTTTATCTCTTTAATAATTTGGTTAATACTTAATTTTTGATTTTCGATCACAATAGTTGAGTTGCGAACAAACCTTCATTTACGTCAATCTATAAAACAACAATCTTTGAAAACAACTGACAAAATACTTACTAACAACGCATGTCAGTACTCACAGTTCCTTCTTTCGATCGAGTATCGAAATTACCGTTCCGTAGCGGCTCTAGAACGATCACAAAATGGTTGGAACGCAAATAGAACCGTAATATTACCATCATGAATAGCTTGGAACGGCATTAACTATATGCACTTGCGCAGTGCCATTCTAGAATGGTTCTTCGCGAGATTGGAACGAACCTAATAATATCTGATAATAATGATTTTTCACGTGTTGTGAAATTTATTCCACGAGATCGTTTTACTCATCAAAACGTCAAAACCAAAGATGACACCAACTAATACCAAACGCATAGATCAAACGACTGCCGTTAATTCCTGACAAGATCTTATTTTTCAAGGAAAGAAAATTGCAGCGTTGTCAAATGGAACCTCCCCAAGAGAGGTACGGCGCGAACGAAATTCCAGTTAAATTATAAGTGTCACTTAGCCCTAAGTGTAATTTTTTATTCCCTCAAGTTGCGGGACATCGTATTTCCAACTGTCACTTGTCAAAAGACATAACTCTTATTTCGATTACCTATGGTCATAGCGTTTCCCGATATGATATTAATAATAATAAAAAGTGAAACTCGAGAAGATTATTTATTCATTCAAGAAGATAAATATGATAAGTGTTCAGTTTTTTAATTAGGACGTACGGAACCTTGAAAATAATGCATTCAAGATATAATAAATAACGAAGGAAAAGGAATCAACAGTAAACTAACAGCTCTGAACTAACTATCAACAGGTACATTGCAAATCATTCCACATTCAACTAAAAAGATACAATTATATAGGTTGTTGCTGTGAATCACCCACTTCATTGGTATCAGTTTGTTCAGTATCTTCAACTTTTAAATCTGTATCATCAGATTTTTCAATTTTCGAATTAAAAAGAAGTACTTCTGAGTTTTCTTCTCTGATTTTTAGCTTGTCATTTTCAACTTCAACATTCTCACTTACATCGTCATCTGAATCTGATATACATTCTGGTGACGTTTCCGTATTATTGGTCAATAATTTTCCTCCTTCGTCATCTTCACAGGTTACAGATTCTTCCGACAGGCGTCGTCTTTGTTTAATTTTTTTGTTTATAGTTAGCATATCTGAAAAAAGAGTTTTATAAACAGTGTGATCCGTAATAAAATGTATCGAGTGTTAAGAGCAGTGAGCGGTTTTTACTCATCTGTGCAGAGTTTGATTTTCTTTTCAAATAATCTGTAAGATTTGTACCATTTTCAATGTTTGTTCACTATTCGGTTCACGCCCTCTGATTGCCGTTAAATATACTGGATTTCAACGAATATTTTACTAAATATTCAATTTCCTTTCAAATCGCATTGAGTTTATAATCATTTTATTGAATTGGTAGACTCCGTTTCACTTGAGAAGAACCCACATGAAGTTGCAATCTTAAGCGCAAACTTGTTCTCAAAATCAGCGCCATATTGTAAAATTGACATTCGCCTTCAAATCAGTAGCGTATCGTTTTCGCATTCTGTAGGTTTTCAACACAAAATTAGCTTATTAAAAATGTATTTATAATAGTTTGGATAAAACATATTTGAGAATTATTTGAAGCTTTTCGAGATATTTTCAAACACAATAGACACTGGTATACGAAAATACTTGGTGTTGTTAGAATAGTTATATGTTCAATTAACAATATTCGTGTGTAACGCCAATGGCATGACACGGGCGACAAGACCGACTTTGAATTCTGCGCAAGACAGTTGGCAAACTTCCCGGGGCTTAATCTCACTCAAGTGAAACGTAGTCTAATTCCACTCTTCCATAACATTTTGTAATATAGAAGAAGTGGTGGATCAAACTGTATAGTTGTTTTAGAATTACATTTCTATTATTTTTACGTAAATTTTGCTTAGAATTTTGAAGATAAAGGGAATTTCATTTTAGTATTGTTAATTACGCTCCCTTGCGGTCAAATTAGAAAACTTCTGTGATAAAACCGCTCACTTCTGGTAAAAAACACTCGGTACAATATTGGGATACGAGAAATTTGTAATTTAATAAAATTGTTTTTTTTTTCAGCGATTATGAGCCCCCGCTGAAATAATAATTTCCATCACACTCTCCATCAGTTATATTTGTATATGAGTCTTGTATTGTTTGTATATGGTCCGGTGATAACTTCCTGAAACTTCGGTAATAAGCTGACACCATAGTAACCATACTTTTATTCTGTTGAGTTTGGTAACCACTTATTTGTCATTTGTCATTTCGGTTTATTGTGAATTAAAATTATCTAAACAGGAAAAAATTAAAAAGTATTCATCCAAATGTCTTTGAGAGCTGTAGAAAAGCCAGAAACAGTTAAATTATTATTGACAAATGACAAGTTGATTCCTAAAATGCACCCCCTTGCATCTCTCCTATATATCATATGGTTGTGATTGGGTGAAGCTCAAGAATACTGAAAAAAGTCTCTGTTAACAATAATACTTACATTTAAGAGTTTGCACGAACGTATTCTTTGGTTTTTGTAATGCAATCAATCTGAAAACATAAAAATCATTTTTTTTTCAACCAAACCTTGTTTCAAACATCTAAATTACAAAACACTAATCATTCAAGTTATTAAGATTGTTGTGCAATGGACTTTGTGTTAGGTAATTGAATTGATTCAGAATTTTATGATAAAATTACCATTAATATTTCCAAATCATTTGACCGTCCCTAGCTCGAGATAAATGTAATTTATGTTCATATAATTAACATGGGGAGTAATACAGATTCTGTATTTTTTACATTCAGGAGAAAAGAACTCATTATATACGTTCTGCTTTTGAAGGAAACGAAAAAAAACTGTCATTCTCAATATACAGGGTGGGGCACTATGAACGAACTATTCTCTGGCGTCTTAACGGCAAATACAATTAGAAAAAATAAGACGTGGAATTAAGTAGATTACTTAGGAATATAATTTAAAAATATTTTGGAATATACAGGGTGCTCCAAAAAAGCGTGCCGTATCAAAGTTAGGTTCCTTTAAATGAAACACCCTGTATTTTATCACATTTTTGAATTGTACTATTGAAAATAATGTAAGTTCATTAACATTTCCCTATACCTTCTAGTTCAGTTTCCAGGATAAATCGATTTTACATAATTTGTAGACCCTCCGAAAAAATACAATAACTTCAAAATAAAAACGAATAACCACATTTGCCTTACACCATCTCACTAGAAGCTTTTATCATTCTGTTTCCAATATTTACTGGTATGCTATCATATACAGGGTGTTTTTAATATGACAGTATAACACTAACCATTTAATACATGAATTTCTGGCTTAATTTAAATGGAACACCCAGTATCTGTTGGGTCTGTTAAACGTGGGAATTTATTACCTTTCAGTTGGTATTAGGGTTGCCTATATCTAACTCTGATAGTTCTCGAGAAATTTCAAATTTGTTTTTTAATATTCAATTAATTGCTGACATCTAGTTACCTATGACATGATACTCCGATGGAAAGTTTTTAAAAATTTAAAATTTGTTATTTTGACAGTAAGTGCTTTGTTGTATGATTAATTATTGATAAATTAATGGTCTCTTATATCAGAATTTTATTAAGGGTAAGTACACTATTTTTGAGCATACAGATACAATAAGCTTTAAAATTATAAAAAAATAACTACCCTAATAACACAAGATGTCCATTGGACATCCGTTTGATGTCCAGTATGTGTCCAAGGTGTCCATGGACATATTTTGGACATCCATAGGATGTCCACATATAAATGTCTAATGGACGTACATACGAAGTAGTCCATATGGTATCCATTTTATATCCTACTCCGAAATGTCCATAAAACATTGTCCATCTGATGTCCATGTGAGGTTATCCATTGAACATCTAATTGAGGTAATCCATAAGGTGTACATTAGATGTCCTCTTCTCAAAAATGTGAATATAATACTTACGAGTGTGGTATTACTATAATATATGAGTAGTTTATATACCTAATTGAAATATACCTATATTTATAAAAGTAAGTGTCTGAATGTCAAATTTATGATATAAAAAAATAACAGCAATTAACCACCTGAAAATGAAACGTTCTTATTTCATATGAAAGAAATTCAGAAAAGTTGACTCGAACGCGAACAACCAGTCAAAACGCCATGAAATCAACAGAAACATATTTCGAGGTTCTGGCATTTCTACGGTTCTCGCACACTCGACTTGCCGCTACTGCAGCGAACTGACGGTTGGGTTGGTACACAGTATAGATGACAGTGGTTGGTAGCTATGCTGCGGGCGGCCTATGCGGTTATGCGCCAAGAAAGTGAGGTTATTTTTATTTAGCATTTTGCTTGCAAGGAAGCGTCCTTATTATTACAGCTCATCAACTCAAAGTTCTCAAGTTGTTTTGGTACAAGTTTGTTTTAGTGTGGTGTGCAGAATCACAATCAGTTGTGAATTTAATTTCAGGGTGAGTCTGAAAGTGTGATTTTTAATTATCGTAAGAGAGAGAGAGAGAGAAAACAAAATATCTTAACAAATATTGTAACTGATGCAGTTGGGGACATACATGAAATTTCTGAAGGAATCCAAACAATAAAAATAAGAGAAACTGGAAGTGAATGTAGAGAATCAATATTCAACATTTTTCCCTTTCCAATTGACACCATGGAAAAATTCAAAGAAGCAGAGAATTTCTGGTCAGAAGAGTCAAATTTCAAAGCATTTGTGAGTAGTTTGTTATATTTATTTTTATATATTATTGTAAGTTACTGAAATCTTTCTGGCAAAATGCTTTCAAATGCAGTGTAATGATGTATCTGCTATAAATATCCTGAACAATATGTATTGATGCAATTCTCTCTTTGTTCCTTCCTGTCTTTGAATATCTGATTATTATGTTTTTTAAAGGACATTTTTTCTAGGTTCATGAATTTTCTAAAATTGGAGGAAATTCCGTCTACGACTTTGTGAAAAGGGCGATGAGTCAAATAGTGACAAACAATTTGTCATCATCTTTCACATGGTTTCATCATGGTTTGGGACCAAATCGAAAGATGCATTAGTCAAATCCAAACTTGCAGCAGTTTTATTGAGTAAGTACAAGTTGATCAAATATAAATTTATCCACTTCAACCAATGTCTTAAAAACTGAAGATGAAATACATAATATTCAGCTTCCTCTGAATGACTTGAATTTTTTTTTTGGTATCGGCTGTGATTCATTGAATCTTGGTCATAACTCTTCAATCATCCTTCAATATCAGTAGTTATTCCTATAGTAGTTTATAATGAATTTTTAGGTGCAGCTGATAATGCCAGTATTAGTTGTGATAAGAAGACTGTTGAGGATGCAGCTAGAAAATATTTAAGGCGAGCAAAGGAAAGGAGTGTGTTTGAAAGACGACATTAGACCCTCAATGTGCTCCAGTTTATTCATTTATTCATTATTTGGTTATTATTCGTTTATTACATTCTACAGTACTATATATGTACTTGAATGAATTTTTTTTTTTTTTCTAGAGTATTATATGTACCTGAATTGTTTTTTTTTAGTATTATAAATGTGATATATTTTATTGTGACATATACTATTTGGTTTTCACTTTATTATAGTTATATAATATACGCATATAATTTATTGTATCACATCCCCTTTATAACCAATGGATGTCCAGATTCTATAATATAGATATCCATATTGTCGAATGGATGTCCTTTGGATGAACTATTATATTCTTATGAATTTCCATTGTGGATATCCTATGGATGTACATTAGACATCCTATGGATGCACATTTGACATCCTATGGATACCCATATGCAGTCCAATGTACACATTTTAGATGTCCAGATTGTCCAATGGATGTCCATTGGATTGACTATCATGTTCCTATGAATCTAAGTTGTGGACATCCATTGGATGTTCGTCCGGGACATCCTATGGATGTCCAAAAAGGTGGAAAGTGAACGTCCAATGGATGTCCATATGCAGTCCAGTGTACACATTCTAGTTGTCCATTGGATGTCCAGATTGTCCAGAGGAGCCTGTCCAATGGATATCCAATGGACTAACCTGTGTTATTAGGGTAGGTACAAAAAATACGAAGAAGGTGTTCAAAGTGGCGCCCATGTTGTTGGATACAAATTTAAACCCTTTTTTTTAAGTTATTGTTCACTTTCTTCAACATTTCTGGTGTTACTGATTGAAACGCTCTCCTTATCATATCCTTCATGTTCTCAGGAGTGGTTGGCTCTGTATTGTAGACAATACTTTTTATGTAACCCCAAAGAAAATAGTCTAATGGCGTCAATCATGGGAACCTTGCCAGCCAAAGATAAGGACCCCCTCGCCCAATCCATTTTTGTGGAAAAATATTGTTCAGGTAACGCCGGACAATTATACTGTAATCAACAGACGCACCATCTAACTGCAGCCACATTTTTTGTCCAGTAGCTAGTGGAACGGCATCTAAAAGTTCGGGTAGTTTGTTGCGTAAAAATTTACGGAATTTTCTTCCAGTTAACGTTAAGTTTTTTTACTAATCTTATTGCAAAGTTAATGATTGAGTACCCTTAATAAAATTCTGATTTAAGAGACCTTTATCAATATTAAATCATACAACAAAGCACTTACTGTCAAAATAACAAATTTTAAATTTTTAAAAACTTTGCATCGGAGTATCATGTCATAGGTAACTAGATGTCAGCAAATAATTGAATATTAAAAAACAAATTTAAAATATCTCGAGAACTATCAGAGTTAGATATAGGCAACCCTAATACCAACTGAAAGGTAATAAATTTCCACGTTTAACAGACCCAACAGATACAGGGTGTTCCATTTCAATTAAGCAAGAAATTCATGTATTAATTGGTTAGTGTTATACTGTCATATTAAAAACACCCTGTATATGATAGCATACCAGTAAATATTGGAAACAGAATGTTAAAAGCTTCTAGTGAGATTGTGTAAAGCAAATGTGGTTATTCGTTTTTATTTTGAAGTTATTGTATTTTTTCGGAGGGTCTACAAATTATGTGAAATCGATTTATCCTGGAAACTGAACTAGATAGGTATAGGGAAATGTTAATGAACTTACATTATTTTTAATAGTACAATTCAAAAATGTGATAAAATATAGGGTGTTTCATTTAAAGGAACCTAACTTTGATACGGCACGCTTTTTTGGAGCACCCTGTATATTCCAAAATATTTTTAAATTATAGTCCTAAGTGATCTACTTAATTCTACGTCTTATTTTTTCTAATTATATTTGCCGTTAAGACGCCAGAGAATAGTTCGTTCATAGTGCCCCACCCTGTATAACCACAATATACATGTCTATTGCGAGAGACTATTGCGTTTTATTGTTTACCTCGCGCTAAGTGTTCTTTTTAATATTTCCTATTAATTTAAGTTGGCACTGTTTATTCCAGTGAACAAAAATATTAATATAAAATATAACATACTTGCTTTTTCTCTCTTTAATTTCTCTTCGTATTCTTTGGATTTCAAAGGCGAGATCGTTTCGAGGAAGGAACAATGAACACTCTATATGACTTATAGAACATCCTTGTGATTTGTGCAATTGTTCATAGCCATCGGTGCTGCCAAAGCTATTTTTTCGTGTTGAATCTTGACTATGATACAGCCAATGATATGAAAATTTAAAAATTATCTAAAAATAAAAAAAGGATCCTCATTATTGGTCAGAAAGAAAGAAACTAATGAATATAATGAGTGCCTTTTATCCAAAGTATACCTATATAGTAAAGGGACCGGCTAAATAAGGACAAACATAATCCTTGCTCCTTATGGAAATAATTTTTTTTATAATAAAATTTTTAGATGAATAAAACACGCGGTGATTTGACAGCTAAAAGAAATAATTTTAGTTTGAAACTATTTAATCACATTTTTTTGTATTGTAAATGTTTTTGACTAGTACCTGTATTCTTGACTGACAGTGAAACTTCCTCAGAGAACAGATATTTTGACAGATTAACCAAGCAAAGTAAGGACAAAATATGTGTTGTCTTCATGCCGATTAAAGGAAAAAGTAGAAAAGGGCTATGAATATGTGTCCAAGTATTTGAAATTGATTTTGGATAAACTTTACCAATTCTCATTGTTGGAGAAAATTATAAAACATGTGGTAAGGCAGCAGGAATCTTTAATAATAGACACACTGTATACACTAAAAATATTTAGTTATTACTCAAATTGAAAATTATATTACATAGCTAGCTACGTATATACAAATACATTTTATTGTTTATAAGTCTATAAGTGACAAAAACATGTTATAATTGTTATAATAATTAAAACTAATACTTACAGATTGAAAAATATCTAATGTCAACCAAGCTAATAAATTGAAGAACAGAAAATAAAGTAGAATGTTGGGATAATCTGACATTATCTTTATTCCAAGTGGTACAATAAATGTAAGAGGTATCACAACCAAATATATTGCCACACTAAAAAATATTGAGTGAATAAAAGCATGTTTACACTTGAGATATAAGCAGAAAATAAGGCACAAAAGGCATTATTTCAATGGGTACAGGTTCAAATAAATATCTTTTAATATTAATGTAATCTATGCTGGAAGATTATGAGTCAGGATCATATTGTGATACTAAGGGTATGGACTTTGACAAATATTTGTGTTACATTTTCCCCTCACTATCAACAATGGTTGCGTTCAGAAAACATAACTTATAACTCAACTGTTGAGTGAGCGCTCACTGAGCAACGAATGGTTGACGTATGTCTTCTGAACGATCATTTTTTGGAAAGTATTGAAGATCATAGATAATCTTCATCATATTATTATGTATATGTGGAATACGTATATATAAATGAGTAAAAACCATTTTTTAATCATTCGTGAACGTTTTTCGCATCTGTTAAGCTGTATGTAATATTATTGTACTTATAAATCAGTTCATATTCATAATAATCACTCATGTTGTGATATTTATTTATTTCTCTAATACCATAGATCATATATAACATTCACTAAGTATAATCTTTGTTTACTAAATGAAGCCATAGAATATAACCTTAATAAAAATATCACAATCTGCAACGTGTTGTGCTCACTGAGCGCAATTGAAAACCGCTCAGAAAAATGGCGTCCGCTCACCAAACATGTTGAGCTTCGCGCACTGATCAATGTGCGTTCACAGAACATTTACTCAACGGTTGTGCAACAGTTGTGTTTTCTGAACGCAACCAATGTCTAGATATAAGCTTAATTTTTCCCACTTTTCCCTGATTGGCTCTATAATATTACACCTCATTACTGCCTATATTCCTTCAAGTTTATTTCATACCAAAATTAACATATTCATTGACAAACTTACTTTATAGCAAATGTTATAACAAACAAAGCTGCAATGAATAACCTGTAATAAAATGACTTTTGATCCAACACTACAAATAGTCCTCTTGTAATTTGTAAAGCAATTTTTGTAATGCTTATTAAAGCTGAAAGTGAGAATGATATTTCCACAACCCTAAAAATGTTCTCAGATAGATTTAATATATTTATAACTAGGTATATAATTTTAAAGCATTTCATCTTGTAAGCACATATTTACCTCAATATATACGAAGACAACATAAAGAAAAACAGGAACATATAAGCAAACATATTAACAATATGTGCTTTGGTAATTCCTTCCCAAAAAGCTGTATGCAAATAAAATGTCAAAATTAACGTGTATCCAAGCACAACTTGTGTTGGGAGGATATTACTAGAAGGAACTTGCATTTTTTTAAAATTGAAAAGTTCAACTTCATTTTGTGAAAGTGCTGCCCCACAATAAACAACAGCTGTACCATAAAATCCCAAGTACCACAATGTATCTATCAATCTATCACGCTCATATTGTTTGAATCTCAATCTCTTAAATAATGCCTGAAATAATTTCAATTAATTACATGGATAATGGATATATCAGTTGACTAAAAACTTATATTAATGAATAATATTAACATATACTTCAAATCAAACAGAGTTAGATTGTTACTAGTTATAGAATGTTTATGCGAGTGTTTATGTTATAAGTTGTGTTGTTCTGAGAAACAATATGCACTGTAAATATAGTATTTTTTTCATTTCTTTCATGAAGATGGACTCAGGGTGAAATAGTTGACACTTACATTCAAGAAATTGCTTAAACCTAAATGTAAAATCCACCATAAAGCAAATACCCAAGTTGCACCATTGCATAAAGCATTATTGTAATAATCTCCTAAGCACTTACTGAGTATGTCTGGTATACAGGTTAATTCTGTCTTTAAAAATAAGCTGAAGTAGGACATTTTATGAGCACTGAAAAATAAATGAATATGCATCAACATCTCAGAATTTTTCAAACAAATTTTATCAATTTTATTCAGTATTTTATTTATTTGAATACTTACTAAGATGTTGGCTGCTCCTCTACTTTATTTATAAACATTGTTAATGACGTAACAACAATTATTAAAATTGTTGGACATTGAAGTTTATTGGATAGTTTAAATTCATGGTTTTACTCATTGATTTTTAAATAATAGTACAGTACCTATCATTAATAAAAATAAAAATAAAATAAATCTACATTTTTTATTTCATGTCTATCAACTAAACAAAGTCATAAACATAGACAAATTAATGGTCTGGTCATAAATCATAAGTATTATTCTTTGAACAAAGTAGGATTATGTTATGACCATAGACAAAATAAAAATATTTCTCTATGGTTATGACATAGAGAAATACTGCTGCGCTCGTTTTTGCGTCTGAGTTATCTGTGATTTGCGTCTGATCAATCTATGGGGTTTGACGGGTTTGTGAGTCTGATCGAGTCTGATCTGGATCAAAGACAATAAGCTATTTTTAGCGAGTGACCGGTCACAAAAAGTTAATACCGTTCAATTTTTTGCAGGGAATGGTAAATACCAAAACTTCAAATCAGTGACCGCGGTAATAACTTCAGTTACCATAGTCAAGAGGTGGGTAACTGGCAGTGGTTAAAACCCTCACTCTTATTTTGAAACGTGAATAACCGCCAGTTACCGCAAGTGACCGCTGGGTTATAACCAGCAGCTCGCTAAAAACCCTTTATGAAAGATTATTGGAACTTTAGTTCTTTATGCCAGGTTATGTTTGAGCGACCAGGGGTCGCGACGCAAAAGATCTGACCGTTACGCGTTACGTTACGAAACGTTATGTTACATTTCTTCGTTATGTGCCTTGCTTTTGCGTGCTTGTGCCTCCTTAGTCTCTCTCTCTCTCTCGTTTACGAAGCAGCGATTCATAATAATAAATATGCTCCTACCCGGATTTGAACCCGGGCCGCCCGCGTACAATGCAAGCATTCTAACCACTGAACCACCGATGCTATATTGCTATGCAAAGCTGGTATTCGCAGTGCTAGTGATCTACTTGAATTTGTTCGGATAAATTTTTACTATTATTTCCATAATTTGTTTTGCGCGATTAAGGGCTCTAGCACATTTACTTTTCAAAATACAGGGTGTTGAAATTTTTAAAGCTTGAATGTTTTAATTCGATAACTTTAAAATGGATGGATGAATTGATTTGTCATTTGGCAGGTTGTTTTTAAATGTAAAAGGGCATATGTTGAAAGAAATTGTAGTTTGTGCAACTAGTGTGGATATGATGGCCAT
>CAJUYI010000057.1:46763-73590 GCA_910591695.1 Galerucella pusilla
TAAACGTACAGTTCTTGAAATTTGTATAGGGCTACGGTTTCATTTTTTAAATATACGATGCTGTTTAAATATACGATGCTGTTCTAAGTAGATGTTGCCAGTCGGACTCCCTCATGAAAGGTTCCGTACCACTATCTATAATAATGAATATTCTGCTAAATATTTCAAACGTCTACCTGTTGTTGTTATTATTATCAAGGAGAATAATTATTTTTTGAAATAAAAGTAACAATTAAAAAAAAACTTTTTCACGGGAATCGAACCCGGGTCCACGGCGTGAGAGTCTGGATTGCTTACTACTCAACCACTGAGAGATATGAAAATTGTTTATCTATAACGTCAGATGTACCTATTACATAATTTTATAAAATCTGAGGTCTCCTCAAATACCCATTTTATTCTGTTTTAAGTATTATTTGTTGGTAATTTGTACGGATTATTTCTTTCAAGTTTATCTTTGTAAATGAATATTCTTGATCCAGTGCGCTTCTATGAGAAACTTTGACAAGTTATTTTGGCGTTTCTTTTAAATTGAAAAAAGATGAATGACGGATACTCAACTCGAATGCTGATTGGTAGATTTCATATACGTTCTAGGATGTATATGAAATTATATCCGTTCAGTTAACTGATGGCCTACATTTCCATTTTGTAAACTGTGCAGAATAGTAGTTTGTGCAACTAGTGTGGATATGGACAATCCACACGATTCGAACATTATATTTTTTCTACGATCCCTTCAAGAAAAAATCTAGAAAATAAACATTTGAATATACTGTAAAATAAATATAACTTGAAATTTAAAATGTTCAACAATTTTATTTATAATCGTACCAATTCAATTTTATGTCTTCACTAATTTTTTTGTGATGCACGTACAGTTCTTAAATGTACAATTTGTACAATGTTACAGTTTCCCTTTTTAAATATGCGAAGCTGTTATAAGTAGATGTTGCCAGTCGGACTCCCGCACGAAGGGTAGGTATCGTACCTTTATCTACAATAAATATGCAAAATACGAAATATTTCAAGCGTCTACCTGTTGTTGTTATCAATATCAAGCAGAATAATTATTTAAAAATAAAATCATTAATAAAAAAAAAGTTGTTTCATGGGGAATCGAACCTAGGGCTACCGCGTAAGAGTCTGACATGTTTACCACTCAACCACCGAGATCTATTAAAAGGACATGTCCATCGGTAGCTCCTCAATTACCCATTCTATTCTATTTTTAGTATTTGTTATCAATTTATACGGACTATTTTATTTGTTCATTTTTGTAAATAAATATTCTTAATCCAGTGCTTCTGAGAGAGACTTTTTTGACAAGTTATTTTGACGTTTCTTTAAATTGAAAAAAAGATGAGTGACAAGTACTAAACGCGAATACTGATTGGTGGATTTCATATAAGTACGTTCCAGGATGTATATGAAATCATAATATACGTTCAGTTAACCGATAAGGCCTACATTTCCATTCTTTAAACTGTGCAGGAAATGGATAATATTTATGCGGGTGTAGAAAAAACATTTTTCAATTTTTGATCCAGTGGTGTACATTAGGGGTGGGCAAAATAATCGATCTATCGAAAAATAATCGATTAATCGGGTGATCAATTAATTTAATCGGGTGATTGATTAATCGATATATATTTTTGGAACTTTAGTTCTTTACGCCAGGTTATGTTTGAGCGACCAGGGGTCGCGACGCAAAACATCTGACCGTTACGCGTTACGTTACGCTGCGTTATGTTACATTGCTTCGTTATGTGCCTTGCTTTTGCGTGCTTAGGCCTCCTTAGTCTGTCTCTCGTTTACGAAGCAGCGATTCATAATAATAAATATGCTCCTGCCCGGATTCGAACCCGGGCCGCCCGCGTGCAATGCGAGCATTCTACCACTGAACCACCGATGCTATATTGAAATTCTATGCAAAGCTGGTATTCGCAGTGCTGGTGATCTACTTGAATTTGTTGGGATACATTTTTACTATTATTTCCATAATTGTTTTTGCGCGATTAAGGGGTCTAGCACATTTACTTTTCGAAATACAGGGTGCTGAAATTTTGAAAACTTGAATGTTTTAATTCGATAACTTTAAAATGGATGGATAAATTGATTTGACATTTGGCAGGTTGTTTTTAAATGTAAAAGGGCATATTTTGAAAGAAATTGTAGTTTGTGCAACTAGTGTGGATATATGATGGCCATATCGCACGAGGACGAAGTTTGAGCACGACGCCGTAGGCGGAGTGCTCAATCGTTCAAGTGCGATATGGACAATCCACACGAGTCGAACAGCATATTTTTTCTACGACCCACTTAAGAAAAAATCTAGAAAATAAAAATTTCTATAAACTGTAATATAACTTCAAATTAAACATTTTACAATTAAATTTTATGTTTTCACTAATTTTGTGGTAAACGTACAGTTCTTGGATGTCCAATTTGTATAATGCTACGGTTTCATTTTTTAAATATACGATGCTGTTATTAGTTGTCGTTGCCAGTCGGACTCCCTCATGAATTATTTAAGAATAAAATTAACAATAAAAAAAAACTTCCTCGGGGGGAATTTAACCCGGGTCTACTGCGTGAGAGTCTGGTATGCTTACTACTCAACCACCAAAGAATATGCAAATTGTTTATCTATAACGTCAGATGTATTACATAACTTTTGCTTAAAAGGAACTAAAGTTCCTACCGTGTGTCCCGCGACACGTTCTACCTTTTTTTCTTCTTTTATATATTTTTACAGAAATACACCATGGATCTTTGCATTTTAATCCGAGAGTTAACCCTTGGGGTAACTCAAGATATATACTTTATAAAACCGGGCATAAGAGCATCACATTAAGCTGTATTCTTTTTACCAGTCGACTGTCTCACTTGTAAGAATAATTAAGACAAAGTGAGCTGAGATGAAGTAAGATAAATTGAGACAAATTTATATCTAAAAAGAATGCATGACAGTCACAGATCACAATTATAACATAACCTCTAATGTTTATACCATAGACAAAATAATATATTATATTACTCTATGGTTTATACCTCGGATTATATGGTTTATTTACGATAAAAAGACGATGACGTTGCAAAACAAAATATTGTGATGATGCCAAGCTGTAGTTTTTTCCTTTACTTAACGAAAACTAAAAAAGTCAATCTGATGTTAGATTGACAGTTCTTCTTTTCCATTGTTCCGTGCCTCGTAGGGCGTAAGTCAAAAATATTTATTATAAAATAAAAGGCTTGTATGATAGGCTTGATTAATTTAATATAAATATTTATTCATGGAAAACTATAGATAATATACAGGAAACAGTAATCAATCATTCTATATTCGAATTAACATTCTATTATTTTAAATAGAAGAGGATTAAATGACGAACTGTAGGTCCTTATACCTTATTCGGTGCTGTATAGAACCATCTTCAAGATCACTGTAATGGTTTAGGAATCAATCACCTTCATGCAAATTTAAATATTGTTTCTTTATACAATATCTATTATATTTATTATGAAAAAATAAGATGTAAAAATAATATATCGACTTCGGTAGCTGGCCACGTGTAGGTGTGCTATTAGACTTTTTATAAATATATAGCTGTGATAATCCACCAAAGTACATTGAAATAATGAAATATTTAAAATCAACATTTCTTTATCAACAACTGGAATGACCTGTTCAAAGTCTCTGCTCCTTCTGCTAATAGTTTGAAGATTGCATGACAATTATGTTGAGTCACTACCTGCCTGATTTTATATTGTATTTCAAAGTTTTACTTGTGTTAATAATGAAAACAATAACTTGGGAATATACATTTTATTTCAAATAGGTAAACTGGTTGGTTATTACGATACAATTATTTTAATCTAAACATTTATGTTCCTCTGAAATAATTCCACAATAATTTCAGAACTACTTACTTTCCTTTTTTGTGAGTGGGCCACTCAAAACAGTCCACCCTGTTATTTGGCAATCTTCATTGAATTAAAAAAACAGCCCGTTTTTTGTTTTAATTTGTGTATTATAAAATAACTGTACCCAATTAATTTAATAGATATTGGTGATTTTGAGAAGGTGGAATTAAAGCAAATTGGATAAAGATATACAAAAAATAAAACACAAGATTTCCACTACTCCACCACAAAATCATCACTATCTCTATCATCACTGTCAAAATTAATAATAAGTGGAGGCACATCCTGTCTATCGAATACTACTTCTCTATCCCACCAATCTTGTATGATCTTTTTTTGTGTGCTCTAGGCATAGATAATATAACACTCAGCTCTAGGTACTGTCTTTGACCAAATATCAGGAGTCACTTTTTCTTAAGACTTTTTCCATGCACCTTATGCTTGTTCTGTTGAAGAACCATTAGTTCCCACACGATCTCTATAAATTTTTTCAACTATGCCCCAAATATGTTCAATTGGGTTGAACATACAGTGGTAATTAAGGTAAGTCTAAGCACTTTGTGGCCATATTTTTCAGATAAATATGTCAGCTTCATATACTGTTGGTGGGTTATTCCTACAAAAATGTATAGGTATATTTAAACAAAATAAGTTATCTCATTATAACCATAATATATTGAATACTGTTAATATCAAGTTACAGTTTAACTAAATTCAATAATTGGGTTTTGAAGAAAGTATTTACAAAAAGGAATATCATTTTGTATCAACCAGTTCTGTATATCAGCCTTTTTGGTAGCTGTTGTTGGTACTTTATTGATCACTGTACTGTGATAACTTGCATTAAAAAGTTTTCTTAAAGTTTTCAAGGTTATGTGTTCTTCTGAAAAAATATTGTGTTAGTTAATTTTAAATAAAATAAAATGAATTCCATATACTTACTGTTTCCATACATTTGGTATATAACATTTCAGAAAGCATTTTGATCAAAGTTATCAATTTCAACAGTAGGTTTTATGCATTGTCTCTTTTTAGGTGGGCTTTTAGGCTGTTCATCTCTAATATTCTTGGCGGCAATACGGTTAACAGTCGTAACGCTAAGTTGTAAAGCTTCTGCAACTCTCTGTAATATAATTACTTCAATTTATGGAAGAATGATATATAAAGTTTAATTAACCTAACCTAACATTAAAAACATTTAACCATTTACATTTAAATATGTGAGAATAATATTGATTAGAAATAGCGAATACTATTACTTACGTCTCTTACAGCAGTAAGCGAGCCCCCATTTCGGCATTCTCGTTCAAAATAGCTCAACAAAGATGTTACCATCTCTTGACATTTACTGTTCAGCTGCTTCGGCATTTTATAACTGCACATTGCAGATTTGCCTAAATAATTAGTAATGAAAATAACTGTTTTTTTAATCTTAAAGAAGCAATGAATTTAAAAGCAGCAAAAAAACTTGTAAACATTAGACGATGATCGAATGTCAATAAACGTCAAAACGTGCTGGGGAATTTTACCAGTTGATCTGACAACGTCTTGAAGTTTTGCCAACCCGTTAGCTGTAAACTGCCCTGGCTGTTAAGGATAAGTTGTATTTACGGTTGGTAAATTAATCTTTATTCTGATAAGCAGGAAAGTAACTAAAAATTACGTCATCGTCTTTTTATCGTAAATAAACCATACCACAAAAATTTAGTTTATACACACATTTTTTTTCAACAGGCACTGAAAGTACCATAAATGCCACTTCTTAAAGCAATTCTTATTTAAAAGAACATTAACCACACTTTTAAGATAGATGTGACATGAGACATCAGCAAATATCCGGTACAGATCGCAAAAAGTTTTCAACTCACTTCGTGCTCACTTCTAAGTTCTATAAAAAGCTAGCTCAATTGGGGTAAGGGGGGAAGAAATTTTCTTAGTTAGTCTCACTTTGTACTCAACTCGAGCCATATTGAAAGAACATATACTTTTTACTAATTTACTGAGACTAACTGAGTGACTCAGTTAATCTCAGGTAAACGTGGTAAAAAGAATACAGCTATAGTAGATCATAGCATACTAAGATAAGATAGAGAGGTCAATGGATATAAATATTGTTCACTGCTGTCATCTACTAGAAAATTACCTCTCTAATAGTTGTAATACATAGGGCCATTCGCACCGATTATCCTAAAAAGTCATACTTAACTAAGTGACACTTATAATTTAAGTGGAACTTCGTTCGCGCCGTACCTTCCTTAACTAAGTGAGAGGTTCCATTTGACAACGCCGCAATCCTTAAAATATTTTTTTTGAAAAAGAAGATCTTGTCAGAAATCAACCAATTAACGGCAGTCGTTTGATCCAGTTTGATCTATGCGTTTAATATTAGTTGGTGTCATCTTTGGTTTTGACGTTTTGATAAGTATTTTTTCTACCGAGTCATTTTGGTAGTTTAAATATGGGCGGAGAAAAACTATCTCGTGAAATAAATTTCACAACACGTGAAAAATCATTATTATTGGATATTATTAGCAAGTATAAAAATGTCATTTTCAATTTCTCCAAGAAAATTGAGAGCAGTTTCCTTCGTTATTCTAAATCTAAGAAAAAACGTCTAAGGATCGAATGTATTAAAATAATCTCTCATTATATATAACTGCCGTATTCAATTATACCTATCAATTATTTCTAAATCTTCATCATCTTCCAACATTTCCATTCCTATAAGACAAATTACAGTTACAAAAAGATCTACCATCGATCAAAGCACAATTTACTCAAATCTAAACTGTCATAAATCAACTTCAAAATTAGTATTTCGAGGTTAAGTGGAACTTTAAGCCGTGGATATTCCGAGCTTAGTTAAGGTATCCTTAACGTCGCGTTAGGGATGCCTTTAAATACGGTGCGAACGACTAAGTGACACTTGGTGGATTTGAGTGACACTTAACGTTTAAGTGTAACCGGTGCGAATGGCCCATAGTGTCCAAATTAAATTACTTCACAATAAATTATTTTATTTTAAAATTGAGGAAAGATTTCTAGTAGTAGGCGTTAAAACTATTCCTTTGTTATAACAGCAAAATACGCAATATTTCAAGACACAAATAAAACCCAGTCTCTGGAGGAAGAGTTATGAGTAGAGGAGATCTGTGGTATTGTATTGTATATGGAGTAAGAAGCAGAGCAAAGTGGAAGTGGAAAATGGTGGAAAGAAGAAGAGTAATGGTGCTAAAAAGGGGTGTTTTTGTTTTTTGATAATTAAAAAAGGGTTGAATTGTTCCCAAATGGATCTTTCTCCTCCTATCAAGCCCCCCAGAGGGGTCAAACCTGGCAAAGAAACGGTAAAGATTTTAAACAGTACATATTTTGAATTTAGGTTATATAGGTACACCTATGTATTTTGAAATTTTTAGAGTGGACTTTTGATGTCTGTTATTCGCACATTATCTGCAAGTGAAACTAATGAGCAAAGAGACAGAGAAAAGGCTAAGCTAGAAAATGATTACAAAATATGCGATCAAAAATTAGATGAACTGGTTTCTAAACATGAGAAGGATTTGACCAAGGTGAGTTGAAATAAGAAATGATACATAATATGGTTTTATGTCTCCTAGAACTCTCCTACTAGAAAAGACTGTTGCAGATAAGATAAAGGCATTATCAACACCTACCATAGATGTCTGTAATGTGTGTTATTCCAACAGGATATAATTTATATTGTTTATCTACCTATACTGTTGATCTCTTATTTTGTAATTTTTTCCAAAGTAGGAAATTGTACTCAGATATATAATAACAGTGATGGTTGAAGTTGGCAAAAATTGTTCAATACTCATTTAACTTCATTGTAATATTGGGTTTTGCCTATACGTCCATAAAATTAGCCTTAACAACCCAGCCCAATCAAATCTAAAATACCTAAAAATTTAGTGCTTTTTATGTGCTAATTAGTTGCCCTAATCGGAAATTTGTTACTCATATAATTTTTCACGGCCACTTCAGACGTTTTTGAACCTATTTAGGATATTGAGATATTTAAAACTCACTTCTCATTCTATTATTTAATTGCTCTAATCATTGTCCATGGAGCAAATAATTAGCAACTAATTTTTCACGGCCACTTCAGACGTTTTTGATCCTATCCAGGATATCGAAATATTTAAAACTCACTTTTCTTCTATTATATAATTGCTCTGATCATTGTTTATGGAGCAACTAATTAGCAACCAATTTTTCACGGCCATCTCAGACGTTTTTGAGTCTCCAGAAAAATTGATCAAACAAAACTCACTTTTCTGCTATTATTTAATAATTGTTCTGATCATTGTTCATGGAGCAACTAATTCTTAAGGTGTTTTTGTAGGGTTTTACCGTGTAATATTATATCATTCTCTCGGTTGCTATATGAGCAACAAATTTCCTATTAGGGCAACTAATTAGCACATAAAAAGCACTAAATTTTTAGGTATTTTAGATCTGATTAGGCTGGGTTATTGAGGCTAATTTTATGGACGTTTTGCCTATGACTGTTTTGATTAACTACCTTTTCTAAAACAGGTAATGCATCTATTTGGATCCATATCGCAGATAGTTATTACAAATAGAGAAAAAATAAAGAAGGTGAAGGAGAGTTTACAAGATTGCAAAAAAAAATTAGGGTGTAAAAGAGATGAATTGAAAAATTTATGGTTAGAAGGGATAGAATATAAGCATATGCTGCAGTTAATTGAAGAAGTGTAAGTGCTATTAACATATTGGTACAAAAAATATATTTGTTATTTAAAAATGAGCTCTTTAAGTTGAAATTGGGTAGTGTTAATCAAAAACCACATTTCTCACAATTATTTAAGATATAATTGAATTGATTTGTTTTTAGTGAAAAAATGAATGAAGTTCCAAATCGCCTCTCAGTTTATATGTCCAGAAAACAGTACTTACATGCTACAAATTTATTAGTGGAGGCTGTTAATCTAGGAAAAGGTACATTGGAAGGAGTGGAAAGTTTAAAAGAGCTTGGGCAAGAATTGGAACAAAAAAAAGAAGTAAAAACTGAACTTTATGTTTTTTTCATTATTAATTGAATTATTTCAGCAACTACATGTTCAACTTTTATCAGAATTAAAACAACATTTGTATGTAAAACCATCACAGCATATATTAGCATTAAGAAGACAAAATTCTGCACAAGATGGTTTCTTTGTGAACTCCCCTTTGCAACGAAGTATTGAACTTAGAAGATCTGGCAGAAAGAAATCTTCAATTTCAAAAAATCTTTTCAATAACACCCCAAGGTAAAAACATGTGAAATAATGTTCAGTATTAATATTTTCAATTATATCACATAAAAAAAAATTGTTTTTTTAGCAGTGAAAAGAAATCCATTTTTGGTGATAATTTTCATGTTGAAGAGAAATTAGAAACATCAAATCCTGAAGAAAATCGTAGTAATTTTGTTGCCATACTTGTTAAAAGCTTATGTTTATTAGAGAAGTTGCCATATGCTGTTAAAGTAGGTGTTTTCTGTAATATTTGAACTTGTGATTGTGCTGGAATTTACATTTTGAAAAGTATCATTTTGTTTTCAGGAAGTAGTGCAAGAAATGCAACTTTCTTTGACACAAATTATAGAAAGAACATCAAATAATATTAAAAATTTGGTAGATGTAACTGACCAAAGATTAATGCTTAAGGAACTTGTACAAATTATATTTGAGCAGTATAGGGAAGTGGCTGATTCCCACTATGTATTCATGACTTGTGTGGAGCAGGCAAAAAAGGCACACAAGCTTGAAATCAGTACCTACGACACTATTTATTTTTGGTCACAAGTTCAAATTGTGGTAAGTTAATTTTTGGTTGAACTGTAGGTTATTTCAAATAACAGCTTTTTTTTAGTTGCAGTCGTTTGTATCAGAATATTTGGACATTCAGTATATGTCAAGTGATATGCAGCTTATTGTTATGAATAATGTTAACAATATATCTTCATATTTCTCAAGACGAAAACAACCTATGTAAGTTTTTTGTTTTATAAGAATGTTTATGATATTTGTTTCATTTTTATGGGCAAGCCCAATTCCATATAAAAAGTAAACAAATACATATTTACAGTATAACAATATAGTATACATTCACAATATGAAACAGTAATATAAATACTATAAAATAATAAAAACATAATGGTAAAACAAAAAATGTATGTCTTAACACAAACACTACTAATAATCAGTAAAAACTATGAAAATTATGTCCATCACATTCAAATGCATAGTTAAGTCAGGTGGTTCTTGAATTTATTTATGGAGTTACTGAGCATCTTTAAATTATCAATAGCATCAATGTTCTAAGCAGGAACATGTGTAAAGCATAGTTCTATCAATGGAAAGGTACATTAAATATTCTCACTTGTCTAGTTTAGTGAGGTTACACATACTGGCAGATCCTATTAAAGAGTGATTCAAGGTATTTTTCTTTTATGCAGCATTGATAAGTATGAAGCTCAAATGGTATACCTATTGAGAACAGGAGAACAGGAATAATTTGATAGTAGTGTGAATAAATGAAATACAATTGGAACATATTATAATGGTCCATTTATTAAGCTAAAAAGAGCTAATACAATTAGGTATATTAGACAACAACATATAAAATGTCTATAGTAGAGAGTGTCAAAATAAATGTATCCATAAAGTTTCTTTGACCCAGAAAAATAATTCTCCCCAAATTTCAGCTTGATATTCCAAAAATTGAGCTGGCGCATGGGGAGGGTCCCTTAAAATACATTGAAAACAAATTTGGTTTTTCAACATGAATGAACAAATATCAGCATTTGGCTTATATAATCTCAAATTTTCACTGAAGGAGGTGGATTGGACATTATTCTTGTGAACTACAATATCTTTGGGTGTTGACTTTAGAATCAGGTATAGGATGACTAATATGAGCTTCTCTTTGAACACCTGTACATCCATTACAAAGCAATTCCTTACCTCCTTCGACTAACATAGATGCTGAAGATCTTCTTAAACCGTTTCCCATCTATTCTTCAGGACTTAAGTTCAGATATTCTGCAATCTGTATTGTCGTAGAGTTTGTTCAGCCATCCTTTGCCGTTACGTCATAATTGGTGATGTATTCTGCTGTTTTACGTATGTCTCATAGTTTTCAAAATATGACAACCGAGATGACAACTGAACTGTCAAAAGTAACAGATAAAATTTATGTCGACCTTTGATAAGAAAAACGTTAATGTCGTCATAACTCCGTCTCATCCATTTCATGAATGAGAGAGCAAGCTGGACAATGTATGACATAACGGCAAAGGATGGCTGAACAAACTCTACCACTGTCCCACTTATAGAATGCAACCTCATGTTAGGCGTAATATGAGGCGTAACATAATTGTTAAGCCTCTTGATCTGAGAGTGTTGCCGTCTCTAAGGAATACCATTAAGATATGACTATTATATTCCATGTCTTCCAATGTTAAACGTATTAGGTCATCTCTCTGGTATGCCCCAAAAATACAAAATATTAAAATTATTTTAGTTGATGACCACTACTCATCAAGTGCTTCAAGGATGAATTTGGCAACTTGGTGTGTACTTAATACTTGAGATTTTTCGGGTGTAACCAACACTTTGTCGTTTGAGAAATGCAATAGTTTTTGGCAATTTAGTAACCTCCACATTTTCTTTCCTATTTGCCAGACAATTTATCATTGTGTTTCTACTCCATTAAGTTGAAGCTTGTGCATAATTTTATTTATTTTAAATATAAGCAAAACATTTTTTCAAATGTTTATTTAAATGTTCTTGCAGGAAATTAAATTGTCTACAAAAAATTGCTCTTTAATTTTTTTCTTGATCGTAAAATGAATTGCTGGTCTGGGTTAATCTATTAATTATTTGGAGTTGCTAGTTATTTATTATTATTACTTATTTAATGTCTTAGAAAAAGTTATTGACACAGCTTAAACATAAAGTTTGCAAAAAATAAAAATAACTCAAACTTGCAGATTTGCTCCAGGTAAAATCAAATTGCGTAAAATTTAGCATCAGAATAGTCGGAAATGAGAAACTGAACATAATTCAGGAAAACCAACTATGAAAAAGTGGTTGTGAAAGATTGAATCTAAATTGTCTAAGAAAAATCAGCAATACATATACTTTTGTTTTAGGAAGAAAAATGTACTATTTAAGTTTGAAGGATCGTCGAGCGCTCTAAGTTTAAGTAGTACCTTGAAGTCAGTTCAAAAAAATAAAGTACTTATTTGCCCAGCACATCCAAATAATATTTTAGTTTTATTTATACCTTTTGTTGGTTTTTTGGATGAATTAGACCAGTCGGTGGGTATTAAGAAACAAAGGTAAGTACTATGCTAGAAGTAGAAATTGAATAGTTATATTATAAATCCATTACCCTACGTTTTGGAGTTGTCCCCATTCAAACTATGACTTCAAGAACTTGTTTTCTTGTCATCTTTTTCATTTTTGATACCATTTTCGACATCTTCAAAAATTATGACATCTCTGCATATACTGAAAATGACTTGTTTCATAGACCTTTACAAAAAATGACATTTTACGTACTTTCGAATAATAAATCGTCTATTTTTGACGTCAAGTACTTTTCGTCCACTGTGGTACCATAATACGGTACGGTGCGAGAATGGATGTGACAATACCTACCTGTAATTTGATGTCAAAGTATTTATTCACGAAATCCGCTAGATTTTACGTGGAAATAAGACTTTGGTGTGAATATTAGTGTTCATAATAATCAGGAATGGATAGTGATAGATGAAACTTATATTTGAACTGGATTACCACAATGTCGGATAGTCAAGCAAAAATTAAAGCACCACGTTCTTGTGTAATCAGTTCAAAAGTAGAATGGGAATGCCTAGGCAAACTCAATAAACTAGCAAAAAGGGGGACTGAAACACCTTTTTGGGGAACGAAACTTTTTTGCGGTATCAGCTTCAATGCAATATTGGAATAAATAGACAAAGCCAAAAAAAGAGAAGATTTAGTAGGGCTTAGACATTCAAAGATAAATCTGAGTGACTACAACCTGTTGAGATGAAATTAATGCCCAAATCAGAGTAAATCCGCACAGTTTTAACATGGACCCTAATGGTTGTTGCCTGAATGGGAAACTGAAAAAGCTTAAAAGAAACCTCCATCTACATACTTATGCTTAGTCTATGTATAACCTGGAATTAAAAGGTCATTTAGTTTTTATCTTTATATTTACTGTTAATGAGTTTGTATTTACAGTAGAAACTCGATTATCCGGCTCTCAGTTATACGGATTCGCGATTATCCGGACTACCGACTCATTATATTAAAATTACCTACAAGTCAAATTTATGCAAGAATGAACGTTTTAATATGTACGTACATGTATGTATATAATCTGAGAAGATGTATCTCCTAATAATTTCTTAATAAACATTGATTTTCATTGATATGTATTTGTGGTTTTTAATAAATAACATACATAACATCGTATGTACAAATGTATGCACAAAACCCGCTTTTCTTAGTACATTCGATTATCCGGATTTTCAATTATCCGAATGCCTAACGACAATAATTAGTCCGGTTAATCGAGTTTCTACTGTACTTCAATGTGTGTAAAATAATTGTGATATTCACAAGAATAAAATATCTATGTATTAAATTGTAAAATATTTTGTCAAGTACAACTCTGTAATATCCGATAAACATCTGGTTGTTAAAGGATTATTGCATTCCAATACTCTATGTACTTTTTGAAACAAACTATAGTCTGATGAAAGGTTAAAGTACACACTTGACATTTATGTTATACTTCAATGAAATGTGTGAATTTTTATTTTTAGTGATTCCAATTTATATCAATTTTTGACTGACTATGTTAATAACGTTTATCTAAAACGAAAATCAGAAGAAATATTAGATCAGATAGAGTCGTGTATAAGAAAATCTGATGCATGGAAGGCAGCCATTCTTCTAGATCTTACTTCAGATTATAAACCTTTATTAGTAGTAAGTATAGATCTTTCTTTCTCCCTTGACAATCATTTAACTTGTTTTTTCTTCTATGTAGAGCACCGTAACTGTAGAAAGATGTATAAGAGAATGGAAGGCGATATTGAAAGCGCTGCCCTTGTATAGTGAAATGGTCGCGGGATATTCATCCAAAGCCTTAAAAGAATATAAAGAAATCTGTGATACCGCTTATAGGAGAATAGTTCAACCGCAATCTGATGATAACAAGAAAATTTGTAGCGCTGCTTGGCTTAAGGACGATGACATTAGTCGGTTTTTAAAGTAAGTAGGAAATTACGCAATAGAGTACACGCATATTTCATATTTTGCTTAGATATTAATTTGTAATAGTAAAGTTGATATCGAAAATAACTAATAATAAGAAATAAACCAGTTTCCCTTGGAAATTACTTCCAAATTTTAAAATAAAATTTAAATTTTAATGCACTTTCCGACCACAACCCAAGGATATCCGAACGCTACCGATGATATGTGTGATGTCATACCATTTGTTTGCTTTTGTCAATATGGTCGGTATTGCATTAGGTTCTGTGTGCTTCATCCAACGATTATACACCCTACAGGATTGCTCATTCGCTTAAATCTTTCGTCGGTGAGTGGAAACTTGCTTACGTCACCAGTGGATCTCGACCAATTTAAAATTTATATTGTAATCGTTAATATTTTTCACTTTTTTCTTGTGTATTTGCAAAAAATAATAATAAATTAATTTTCTTTTTGTGATGTTATTTTAAAAATTATATTTAGTAGTATAAGTAGTTATAAAATATAAATTAACGATTGAAACAATAACTTTGAATTGGAGAAACTTGCTTATAATTTATTTTGCACAGGAAGAGAAGCAAATCTACGAGCTATGTGTTTATGGGTTAATTTATGGGTAAACTCAGCATTATATATTTTTTTTCTTATAGGGAAAATAAAATAGACGCCTTATGCACTTATCAAAGATTTATTAATAAACAATTTTTTTCAATTTCTTCAAAACCTCTATCATCTCTTGTCGTACTCTCACTTTTTCTCTTCAACCATTTTTTTTCTGTGATTGATAATTATTATAATTAATCCTAATAATTGTTCGAAGTTTACAAAGAAGGATTCATACAAGCAGAAATTAAAACTTAGATTACTTTATAACAGAACTAAGAACATATAAAACCATGTAATGTAATGTAGATGTTTATGCCAGAAACTAAGGCATTCTTTTTAGCTTTTGCTTATAGCTTCATTTATTATTTTTTTGCATGGTTATTTGGTTCTCTGTTCTAAGTTTTAGTTTTGAATTATGTAATTTGTATTTTTGCTTCCATAAATCCACCCTTAGGATCTGAAATGTATACATTGAAACTCGAATCCAAAATTTTGTATTTACACTGAAATAACGCATTTATAGACTTTCTGGATTGACAATTATCAGAGAAGTTTACTTACCACCTTTATTAATAAACAACACCTTCAAATGTGAAAAAATGAATAAAATAACGTCAAAACACACTTTGTAAGCACAGGATTAACCATAAAATTAAAAAGTTAGGTCCAGTATGACGTATTCGTCCGGCTTGAGCGAGGCGAACACAGAGTTAAATGGAAATAAGCATTCCTGTAGGCTGTAGCTCTAGGGTGTATAATCGTTGTGCTTCATCGACGTAAAAATATCATTTATATGTTTGTTTGAGACCATTACGTGTTTGTGTGTCCTTTTTTATTTCTAAAAGTCAACGTAAAGTGGAAAGTGGACATAAATATTCGATATTTCCGAGGATATTTTGAAACTTTAGTTAGAAGAAAATATTTTATTTACTAGTTCAGTGTTCGGTGTCGATTCTTTCATATGTTAAAGATATGGCTAGCGAAGGTTGTGTAAAGGCACAAACTGATAACTTGCCCAAAGTAGACATTTATGCTGCTTGAATTTATGAAGTCTAACAGCTGCTTTAATGCAGAGGAAATAAGAAGAGTTAAATCATTATCGTTAGTACGATTTAAACTATGTATTATCTATAATATATACCAACCATATTTCGAAACCACTAAATTTCACTCCAGTTGAATAATATTTCTGCACATTTTCAGTGGAAACTTGATGTGCTGTCGTAATAATGTTTTTATGGTTGATTCCTAGGCATTAGGTACATAACCTCAAACTATTTAAGAAGAAAAATTAACAACATAGAAGTAGGTACTTACATTAAAATAATCTTCACAAACAAAAGCAGTAGTATTTGTCGAAAGTAACAAATATTTTGTTTGAAGTTTTAATAGGCGTTGATTTACACTCTGGAACAATGCAATACTTGGAATACAAAGTTTTTTTTAGGCTTTATCCATTTATAAAGCTCTCAGGAACAAATAGGTCACAAAAACTCAGAGCGTGATAATAAGAACGTGAACAAATGGAGTGACGTCAACGGATCTTTATGACGTAAAGCGCGTTTTGGCGGACTTTCAAATTTTATGATTTTTAAAGTCGTTTTAAGAGTAAAGTTCATATTTTTTTGAAAAAATAGGCATGCAAGGCGTTAGGAGACCTGATAAAGCGTCAATTCCCACCAATAGCAAAATTTATGCTTATACCCTATTCTATTTCAATAAAAGTAGGTAATGTACTAATATACATTCAATAAAAAAGTAATTGAAACATTTTTCGATTTACTTCATGCAAAATTCAAAATATGTCTTCAAATCAGTTCTTTCATTCATTTGACATAATAACATAATTCAAGACTCTTGGCACAGTTCAAACGTCAGTTTTCCTTTATATTGAACCTTTTCAGAACTTCGTTTGCCGCATTGCAGACCATTGCTTTTATTTCTAAGTTAGACTCCTGTACTTATTATGGCACACTTTCCCGCATTTGAGATTCGTGCCACGCTTACAAACTATGTCAGACTTTTGCTTCCATTTTTACAAAGCACGTCAAACTTAATCCCGTGCTTTCTATGACGTATGTAAAACATTTCGTTACAGTTTACTTAGCTGAATTGACAGGATTAAGTGCTGTCTATTTGTAACAGGTAAAAGTGGGACGTAACCGAAATCACAAATGTTGTCAAACGTAGAAAAAGACGTGGAAATGTAACGGGCTGCGTACAAGAAATAAAGAAGATATGCGGAGAAAGTGGGTTAGGGTGAACCACCCTGAGGAAATCAGCGTCAGAATTTTCCTGCTTTCAGTTTATTGCAATATACCGGCTTAGGACAATGGGCGAACAATAAATTATCAACTGAAAACTCTTAAAGACTTTTGGGCCATTCTTATTACAAATTTACATAGTACTTTTCCTTTTCCATCACCTATAGTGCGGCTCTGCGCGGTAAATCCGAAAAGTTTTGTGGTTTTATTGCATCTTAAGCCTAAGTCAAGTCTCTAACAATTAATGAATTCAGACATTTTGCACTAGGGTGGCGTGATCATATTTTAAAAAATCACTTATCTTCCTACGCTTGACAAGCTGTACATACAGTATGCGAAAAGTCTATCGAGTCCATTCCATTTACACAATTATTCTTCTCTCTCTTTCAAGCAGTTTTTCTCATATTCTCCTTGTTGTACTTGTGTAAATGGAATGGACTCGATAGACTTTTCGCATACTGTATATGTTTTGGTAGAGAAAAAATGTGTTCTGGTAATTTAAAATGTAATATTTATTTATTATTTAGATCTTTGCCTAACTGGTTGAATTTAAAGGCGCAACAGGAGTATCATGCTAGAGGCGAACGGAATAAAAAAATGTTGAAACGTGAACATCCTTCCGAAGAAGAAAGTCCGGAGGATGTTCGCATGAGGAATAGAAGGGAGGCCGAAATGTTGGCTAGTAATCTTGGAGAAGGTGGTGTTTCAGCCGGTGAGTTCCTGTCAGATATGAATTTGCTGAAAGAACTCGCCCAACTTCAAGAAAGTATGGTGAGTTAATTTGTATATTTTATATCACATAGATATATTTTTTCACAATAGAAATGTAGGAAATAGTTTTGACTGATTATTTCCTTCCTATTAATTTTGACCAATCGCTATCAAGAATTGGTATGTCAAATATAAATTTTAAGTGGAAAAATTACTTAACTGTCAACTTAGCTGTCAGCAGTTTTTCCGGAAAAACAAATCGAAAAATGTTCATGCAAGTTTGACAAGTTGCCTTGTCTAACAATACTCCTGTAACCTACAATAATTGTAATTTTTATATTAATTTTAATTTAAAATGAGTTTGAAATAATTATCTTTCCTAGCTTGAAAGTTATATTGTTCTTATTAATTATTGTTTATCATTTTAATAAAAAATGTATTAAAATAAAATGTTTATTTAACTCAGGAAATAATCTTACCAAATATCCGTCGTGCATCTAATTTTTCCTGTGGAAAAATTGGAACATCCGTTTATCGTTTTTTCGAATTTTTCCGGAAAAATGTAATGCACGAAAATTTAACATAATTTGCAAAAAATGGAAAATGTTCAGTCTAAATGTCATATTCAACTGAATTTGCATAATTAACTGTGAGTTTAACGAAATTTACAATTAACTGGGATTTAACTGAATACCTATGCAGTTTTAACTGGGAATGCAACAAAATTTACAGTTTTAACTGGGGAATTTGAACAGAATTTAATTTTTTAACTAGGAATTCAACTAAGGGTGAAATTCATAGTCGACACTTGAGGGTCACTTATACTCAAACTCAACTTAGTTGGAGTTTAGCTCGAGGCGACTTTTCATATCCACAGTCATTACTCAAGTGATACTTTAATTTGAGTGAAGAAAGTTTGGCATCAATGTTATTATTAGGAACTTTTAGTTGCGTTTGGTTAACAATTGTGATTTATGAATGTCGTTCATCTGACATCTGTTGCATTGCATTCATATTAGAATGCGTATTCAGTTCGTGTATTAGCCCTCTACAAGTATTTTATTCTCAGTTTAGTTCTTTACTGTTCTTATATATTTCTTATTTGCTACGTAAGTTTATTTTTCAAGCTAGTTATTTAATAGATAATTTCAGATTCTTATTTTCAATTTTTATAGTAGATATTATTTGATTTTTGATTTCAATATTTCTTGGGAAAATAGAAAAAAAAAGAAAACTCGATGCGTCTAGCGAAAAACTAGCCTTAAGTGAACTGGTTCGTAAATATTCTTTTATGACAGTGTAAGGTACAAACGTGGTTTATAGGTTAGAAATCTTCACTCAAGGGAGCTGGAATCTGTACTCATTATTTCACTCAAGTTACACTCAAACTCAACCTCACTTTTCGCCTGTCAAGTGTCTCTGCATATGATAAGGACGAGTGAAGTATGAGTGACCCTCAAGTGTCGACTATGAATTTTACCCTAAATTTACAGTTTTAATTCAGGAAATTAACAGAATTTACACTTTGGGAATTTAACAAATATTAGTGTTAATTGGGAATTTAACAAAATATACTGTTTTAACTAGAAATTCAACTAAATTTACAGTTTTAACTAGGGAATTTAACAGAATTTACAGTTTTAATTGGGAATTTAACAGAATTTACAGTTTTAACTGTGAAATTCAACTAAATTTACAGTTTAAATAGAGAATATAACAGAATTCTCAGTTTTAACTAGTACTGTTTTAACTAGGAATTCAACTGAATTTACAGTTTTAATTGAGGAAATTAACAGAATTCACAGTTTTAATTGGGAATTCAACAAAATTTACAGTTTTAACTGGAAAATTTAACAGAATTTACAGTTTTAATTGGAAATTTAACAAAATTTACTGTTTTAACTAGAAAATCAACTAAAGGACTATGCTTCCAGCTTATGGAAAATAAAAGACCACTCAAATGCGGATATTTAACTTATTCGTCTTGAAAAATAGAACATTTGATAATATGGCGCCAATGTTGTAATTTAATTAATAAACCCACAAAATCAGTTTTTTAGTCAGAAATTTTCGATTCAATTACATATTCTAAACATTCAATAGGACCCCACCTGCTGCGGTGAAACAGAGTCGGACTTGTGAATATAGTTGTACATACAATGAATACCCGTTTCGTCGAAACAAAATAATAGTATTCTATTTTTCAGTTGTATAAAGATATGATAGATTATAGATTGCAAATATTTATACCCGACAGATCCCCGACAGGTAATAGGAGTATGAAAGAAAGGGTTTTAGGTCTCAGTGAATGTCATCCCAAAAAACACACATACATGAAAGAAAGGGGCGTATCCATCTAATTGTAGACTAACAAGTTTTAACTACAAATGACCAGTTTTAATAAATAATCGCTCCGAGTGCTAGCAGTGTGCGTATTCAATTTAGAGATTTTTGAACCGGGGAATATAACAGAGTTTACAGTTTTAATTGGGAATTTAACAGAATTTACAGTTTTAACTGAGGAAATCAACAGAATTTACAGTTTTTACTGGGAATTCAAGTTTACAGTTTTAACTGGGAATTTGCAATAATTACTGTAACTTTTAATTTTATTGACAGTTTCATGTCATAATTCCTTTTTCCTATTCCTTTAAACGCATGAAGTTTGCTATACCTACATTTTGTTTACATCCAAGCCAACTCTAAACCCTTCATCAATTTCTATTAGAATTTGGTATGTGCTAATTAAAATAATATCATCAACCCAACAAAACTTCTATGTGTTCACTATCCGACTTTTACCACATTTATCTTGTAGGAATGGTTTGCCGTTAGAATGTTTCAATATACAAGTGAATTCAGACAAGAGCCGTCTGGACTGTCGCCACCGCAACCGGACAATAATCATTTGGATCGTCCTTCTCCCGTTTCGGCTTCCATTTTGCAACAGTTAACGAGCATAGCTCAAGAATTCGATGAATTAGCCAATACGTGCCTTTTGCTGCTTCATTTAGAGGTGCGAGTTCAATGTTTTTATTATTTATTAGCCCAAACGCATTATAGTAAAGAAAATCATGAACCGGATCCGAAAGTTTTAGAACTGAGCAGGGTATTAGCTAATGTTGAAGAATCCATGGCGAACAGTTTACATCCTAGGAAGTGCAAGGTATGTATTTTATATTTATTGCTGTCTACACGTTGTTTTCGACACATTTTAACTTCAAATGTTTCGAATTATCAATAATTTCTTCCCAATAAAAAGATTTTATTTAATTTTTCTTGGGATGTTTAAAAACATCTTTTTTTCTCCAACCATCAAAAAATGTTGACATTTTTGTACTATTTTCAGGTGCAAAAGCTATCAATTCCCTTACCGTACAAAAATTTGCTCGTTGCTTGGCAATACTTTTAATCCTAGGATTAAAAACGCTACTTTTAATCCTAGGACTAAAAGTAATTGCATTTGAGCTCTCTAATTGAAATTTGAAGAAAAAAACATTGTCTCTTACAAACTTAGTAAAACAAACTAATTGGGCAACTATATATAGGTATTTATTTGTTATATATAGTAAGATTGAATGTACAATTGAAACAATTATCGCCAAAATTCAAAGCACCACTGAAATTATCACTAACAATTTTCGAAAAATTCAAAAGATTTTCATTAATGTTAGGAACAACTCAAAAAATCCTCCGTAACTGTTGATGAAACATTCGAGAAAATATCTGAACAGGTACTTGTACCTTCTTTGTTAGGTTGCACTATTTTTCTGGCAGTATTCTCTTTGTTGATACGTGATTCTTCAATATATCCTTCTGCTACCGTACTCGATTTCCAACCTCCAAGTCTTTTAAGACAAGTGAGGTCACCGCCACCATCAATAAGAAGTGTAGCAGATGTTCTTCTTAGCGAATGTCCAGTATATCCTTCCAATTTTCTAGCTTCAAAAATATTGCAATTTCTTGCGGCACGGCACGGCACTAATTTTGTGAATACCAACAACCATTCTTTGACACTTCCCATTAACATACTTCAAAAATAAACGACGTTCCTGTATATTTGATGGCCGTAGTGCAACATATTTTCGAAATAAACGCAAATAATTATCGCCTATAATGGTAAAGAAACGAGGTTTCTTGTTTTTGTCTGCAAACTTTTTACGACCAGGACCGAGTCCATATCTTCAATGTCATCAATTTTCAAATGAACTAGTTCATCACAACGCAGAGCACCTCCAATTCCTAATACTAGAACAACCTTTATCATCAAATATACATTATCAGGTGCCATCCAGGAACCGATCCACTTCCTCCTTTGTAAAAACCCTAGACTTTTTAGGTATATATCCATCACTTTGCCTTTTTAACAATGCTCGTAATTTTGAATATCTACTAATATCCACACCATTTTTGATATCCAGTGTGGATCGCAACATTGAATACTGTGACCAAAGAGTGGATGGCTTGACGGTCTTCGTTAAATTTGAGAAATACACCATAAGAACACTCTCCGCATAGTTTTGCGCATTTTTTTCTTTACACCAATCCATGAATCGCTGAAATGCAAGTTCATAAACTTGGCGAGATTTGGGAGGCAAAAGATTTAGATATACTGCTTCGGCACTTTCCAATATATCCGCAGGTATATTTTCATCGTGTTCGGTATTCATTTTGAAAGCAGCGTAAAAACTACTACAAAAATTATATAATTTGTACGTCTACTGACGTCTAATTGACAATCAATATTTACCAACAATACCAGATATCCATGACTACCGACTTGCTATCGATGTTATAATTAATAGGTGTTCAAATTTATTACCAAATTGTTAACGATTTTTGAATAAAAAACTAAATTTATTTCAATTTTGACTTGGTTGGAGAAAAAATAGTATATATCATACGGACTAAAAGTGCCTATTTTTACTCGCAATTTTGCATTCGCTCGGCTGCGCTGCGCTCCACCTCGCAACTGCAAATATTGCTCGTAAAAAAATATGCACTTTTAATCTTTATAATATACTATTTTTCCAAAAACATATTGCATTGTAGATTTTTTAATGAAACTAGCTCTATATTTGGATCCTACTTAATAGTTCGACTATACTTTCTCTTTTCAAAAACGAACTAAAAATTGAAAAATAATTTATCTTGCAAAATTTGTTGTCAAATTTTTAATATCCATTCACATTAGATCCTATCTGATTTTGAACTTTAAGTTTTGATGTAGTCTCTTTACAAATGTACCAGTCTATAAAACAATAGAACTTATCAAATCAAATTCAATAGAATTATTAAAATAATGTATAATGAAAAACATATTTTCAATTCAATAACGATTTTTATGAACAGAATTTTGGTCTGGCCATGGGCTCTTGCCTTTCACGAATTTTATCAAATATTTAGATTAAACAATTTTAAGCCCAAATAGTAAATGATCAAAAATTAAAGTCAATTGTCCGGTGGAGATATGTAGACGACATTTTCGCAATATTATGGCGTTATGACTTGGTTAGGCTGTTATTCTGTAGGCAAAAGATGAAATGGTAAATTATTTTCTCATTATTTAATTTTGATTTCAGTACATATTCGAAGGTCTCGGACATCTAATAGCTAAAATTTTAATAAGTTCAGCGCAATACATGAACGTAATCGATGAAGCCGGTATCCAAAGAATGTGTAGAAATATTTTTACGTTACAACAAACGCTAACGAATATTACGATGACTCGAGAAGTTGCTTTGGATCACGCCAGACATTATTTCGAGTTGTTCTTTCTGACACCGGAGGTAAGTCGCATAATATATTTACAAATCAAAATAAAACTGAAAATATCCTTTTTTTTATAGTGAGATTTTTCGAAATTTTGTTTGATATGACCATAAATGTTTTTCTAATTGTGGTTATAGATTGACCTTACTACACTGCGTCCTATAAGATCTCTTGTGTAAACCCTAGATCTATAGTGCAATAGTGTACCAGGGTAAGAAAAACTTCCTTACTTTCCCACCATGACACGTACCAGGTCAATGTCGAAGAAAAAAAATACGATTACACCGAATTTCTAGAAGTTCCTCCAACTACTTGTGAATCTTTTTATCTGACAACTTCCGAGACACCAAAACTTTTTCATTCAATCCAAAAAGGCGTAATCAATAGATTCGCAAACGACACGAAAGTCTTGAATAAACTCATCTACGCCCAGGCCGCCAAATCTCCGGTTTGATCCATCCAATTTTCCAGCTCTTCTCAAGGCTCCTCCGTCCACTCTCGAGCCAAATCGACGAAGCAGCCTCAGTTTCGACTTCTTTGTCCAAATCATCGCCCAGCACTTCATTACCAATAACAACTCCACTTCAAACACTCAAGCTACGAAACCTCCTACCCAAATTCTGCTCTCAGACAGAACTTTTCACCCTTCTGAACAAAAACGAAATCTTGAGTCCAAGTTTCTTACCTGAAGGCAAATCCAAATTGCACAGCCCTCTCAACATTCCGAGAAACGTTTTTCCTAAAATGCCATAGGAGATAACGAAGTAATATGCTTACTTCTCCATTCTCAAACTCTTGCCTACAGGAAAAAAACCACTCCATCTAAAAGAAACATCCTAAACTTTTTTTCTGTCATCTACAACAACGTTGACAAAAACATTTCCAATGAAAAAATCTTTGATCTTCTAAAAGATCTTCAAATAAACTTCATAAAATGTTGGAGGATCGTTTTTGAAGCTACATACTCTCTAACCTCCCCAATCAGAGTCATCATAAACGCTGAACATCTTCTGTACGTTCCTTGTGGCATTACTTATTCTTTTTTATTTTTTTTTTGGAATCAAACCACAATAATGTTTTTTTATTTTTTATTTCAACGTTTCGGTAGCGCTCCAGCTACCGTTGTCAAGATTAACTCGTAATGAAATAATTTTTGGTCCCTATCTGACACAACGAAAAAATTGGACAACTAGACAATCAATTTATTATTATTATTTCATTACTAGTTAATCTTGACAACGGTAGCTGGAACTCTACCGAATCGTCGAAATAAAAAACATTATTGTGGTTTGATTCCCAAAAAAAATTAAAGAAAAAAGAATTAACTCTGTAGCTCAACTCCACCTGGCACTCACCAAAGAAATTCTCCTTTTCGGCCTTTACCATAGATGCGAAATTTCAAACGCCAATCCACTTCCACTCGTCCCGAAATATTGTACTAGTTATAAAAAATTACTCAGTCACCTCAGTCAGCCAAGTTTTACACCTGTCCGAACTGTGGTAGTCACGAACACAGATTCGCAAAAATCTTCGTAGAGACCATCCCACATATGATCGAAAAGGTAACTCCATCCTTAAAACCCAAGGAAACCGCTCTCATAATTTTAGAAAAACCTACCATACCATTGTACTTCTCCACGAAAATCCAAAAGATTCTCGAGATAACCTGCGTTATCTTGATAGATGTACTCGCTTCTTGGATTCCGATTGAGCTAACTAACTAACTAACTAACTAAAGGAGACTGATTTTGGATCAGTTCTTTGTATTCTTTCAACTCCGTGAAAACACTTCTTACAATCAGGGCCGAGCCTAGGGTATCCGCCACCCGGGTTCAAGAACAAAATATGCCGCCTTATCAGCGTACCTAGTCGAGAAAAATAAATCTAATTGACACTGATCTCGTTCCCTAATTCGTAATATCGCAATCTTTACTCTTTGCTCTTTGGTTTTCAACTAATCAACTTGAATTAAAAAAGGCTACGCGAACGCAAACCTAGATAAACACGAAAACACGGATTTGAAAAATAAAAAAATCCCACATTCTCAAAGTCGGTAAAGAGTCTAAGAGTCAAAAGCCAAAAGAAAAGCCGCGACCTTTATTCAAGTAATCTATTAACATATTTTGTCTTTTTTGCGGCATGCGGCTTATTTTTTATTATTACGAAAGATTACAGAATAAAAATATAAGATGTTTCACTCGTTCGAATTTTCGCGTAAAGCACCGATGCCGCTGGTGACTTGGATGGTACAGTACGTCGCTACGTCCCTACTTGCATTTAATTTGGCATATTATACGGGACGTCGCCCGTCGAGCGCTGTTATTTTAGAACGGTGTTTATAATTGGTTGCTCGTGTTTTATATTTTTGTATAGATTTTTTAAATTTATTAATTAATTGCTGAAATTAGCAAAAAATCATATTAATATTTATCTCTTTAATAGCAAAGCTTAAACACTAAATATTTTGTAATATTTGCTAATATAAAATTACGGATTTACTTTTATAGTAAGGATATTATATAAACAAGTACATTAAGCCAGGAAACACAAAAATTCAATTCTATAGCTAACCAAAGTGGAATTGGTCAGTTCCTTTTGAACGAATTTACTAAATTTTGTTTTTATCATCCATGTACTTAATCAATTTCCTTTCAAATATTATCTCTATACCAGAGTCCGTATATATTTCACTCTCAAATGTATATTGAAAGATTTGAAAGACAATAGATTAAATTTAACACATAAACCAAACTTCAAACTTAGTAATTTTCAACATTTATAAAATTTTTTAATAAAGGTATCTTGCAGCTGCTTCTCTTTTTACTGTTTTAACGTTGTCAATCCAAAAAATACGCGTTATTTGAAGATCAAAATTTAAGATTTAGTGGCCCTATTATTCTAAGGGCTAATGAGTATATTTAATTTAATTTGTGATAAATATCTGCTAGATTATCAATAAGTATCACAAAATTACTAAGATGCTGGATAAAAACTGTGAATTGATTCATTTTAAAAATTCAAGTTTATTTTTTACTTACCTTTTCAAATTCATATCCCGTACATATTTCGAAATAATTTACATTTAAAAATAAACCTTTTTGATGAAGAATCCTATTGATTTAAATATATATTTCTATAATTCCCCTGTATACCTTGAAATAAAATAAGCTTTTCCAACTTCTCTGGTATCTACCGGTCTAGTTATTGACAACAAAAGCGAGT
>CAJUYI010000057.1:73990-84889 GCA_910591695.1 Galerucella pusilla
AACTTCTCTGGTATCTACCGGTCTAGTTATTGACAACAAAAGCGAGTCGTAAACATAATTTATGAGAGCGGCGTCCGTTTGGGACAGCAACTTGAATCAAACCGCCCTGGAGTGAAACATCTTATATTTTTATTCTGTAATCTTTGGCACAACGCACTATTTTGGTATTTTTGTAATAATAAGAAAACAATATTTCGGAGAAACGCCGCTATCAAAGAAAGGCACTTTGCGCTTTGCGACAAAATATTTTTTGCATGATGGAGTTCTGTTATTTTTTTAGAGACATTTTGCCTTTTACCGCCCCGCGTTATGCCGCCCGGGTACCCCCGGCACGGCTCGACCCTGCTTATAATTTCCAATTTTTGCAAATCTTGTCAGTTTGCATGTCATATTATGTTTATTCTGTTGTCTTTGCAGGATATTCTTAATGGTATTGTAGACAAGGGACCTGAATTTTCGGAACTAGAGTACATGAACGCATTCCAATTACTAAACAGAAGTAACAAAGAATTCGGATCGGTTTCGATTCATCTGGAAAGATTGTCGGACATTTTAGGCGAAGTAGGAGTGACAGTATGATACCATAATAGATATTTTATATTTATTTAATTTTTATTTATAATTTTTTTTTGAAATCATATAAAACGTGTTGAGTTGTTCGAGAAAGTTTCTATTAAAATAACTATTTATATTATATAAAAAAAAAATTTTATTTAATTGTACCCGATGAATTATCACAATTCGTCTTTGGTGGGAAACAGATTTTCGTTTTCTGCGAACGGTAGGCTTTCCCAGAATTTTTTATTTCCTATATCAGTCTTTTCTTCCAAGTATATTTTTTCGGGACTGTCTATGCGTAATTGTACCCAAGGATCATCGAGATTTTTAGACAAAGGTTTCCATTCGACGGAAGCTATGTCAGGTTTGCTACAAATTTTTGGAAATTAAAACAATTTAATTTATATAACATACTCAACAACTACTTACCCGGTTTCCATGAAAGAAATCACCATATTTACCATAATATCGCACATGGATCGGTCTTCGTCGCTCGATAATGTATCGATTTTGGTTTTAAAAACATACGAAGTGTCATCTCCGTGAGATACTCCTGCAATAATATACATAATAAAATTTGGAGATGAAATAAGCCTCGTCTCTGATATTCCCTGTTTTGCTCTTTTATCCTTCATTAATATATTGAATCTCCCGCGAATAGACCAAACTGAGTCGATGAAATTGCACGACATTCTGTAAGCAGCGAAAATCTACCATAATTTGAAAAAATTCCTGTTTCCGATTTCAAACCAGTTATAAAGGATTTTGTATCGAATATCTAGCAAAAAAGATGGGAAGAAACCAATTCACTACTTAAAGAAATCATGCCATCGGTAAAATCCAGATTGACACTTCCACAGAACAGAAAAGACCAGGCTGTTTTAAACAGGTTAAGAATAGGACATTCAGTCATCACACACCAGCATTTATTCAATAAAGAACCACCAAAGCAGTGTTTAATATGTGATGTGCCTCTAACCATAAAACATATACTGTTGGATTGTGCAAGTTTTAGTGTTAGAAGAATAGTTAACAACATCCCACCTAATATGAAACGCGCGTTAAGTGAAAACTGTGAAAAAGTGCTCAAATTTCTGAAAGACTCGAATCTCTATTTTAAAATATAAGAACTATTGTATGTTTTTTCATGTAGTCACACTTTGTCCCCACTGAACTCTGACTATTACTTTTATCTCGAAAATTCCCCGAATTTGACTTTATCTATCTGATACTTTTCAACATCCCACAAATGTCAAATTTGACACACCCCGTTGTTTTAAATTGATTCTTGGTAATTTTTACATGTACCGGGTGTATGATCGAAAGAGATAACCCTTTGTATCTCAGAAACTATTTGTCGTAGGTACAGCTTACGGAAAAAAAATCCGTAAATATTCATAATCATTAGATTATTTTTGATGTATGTATGTATTTTGGGATGACATTCACTGTGCCTCCTTACTTCTACTCAGTTTCTGAGGAGAGTCTCAAAAACTAGTAGTTCCTTAAGTCCTATTTTCCGAAGGAATTTTAGGTTGTCTGTAGCCTTCAACTTAGGTAAATGTTCCTCTTCTATCCAGTAATCTCCTAGGTGCTGAGCTCTAGGATTCTGGAGTGCTGTGCAGTTGGAAAGTATGTGGATGGAGGTTTCTTCTTCCATTCCACAAAATCTGCATTCTTCTTCCTTCACTATTTTTCAGGTGGCCGTTCAGGCGACAATGTCCCGTTAGGATCCCTGTTAAAACTCTTAGCGCAGTTTTACTTTAACTTATGCATTCATTTGATCTCAACAGGTTGTAGTCACCCAGAAGAGTATTTGATTGTATAAGCCCTACTAGATCCTTCCAGTGGTCAGATCTTCTCTTTCTCTCGGCTTCACTTACTTCTTCCAATATTACATTGGGGCTGATTCCGCAAAATGGTTCAGGCCCCCAGAAAGGTATTTCAGTCCCTCTCTTTGCTAGTTCATCTGCTATTTCATTTCCTTCTATTCCAGCGTGTCCTGGAATCCATAGTAAGGTGACAATATTGTTCTCGCCTAGTTCATTGAGTTTGTCTAGGCATTCCCACACCATTTTGGAACTGATTACACAAGAGCTCAGTGCTTTAATGGCTGCTTGACTATCCGACATTATGATAATCCTTTGTCTTCTGTATCCTTTATCAATATTGAACTGGTCGCACTTTCTTATGGCGTGGAGTTCCGCTTGAAAGATACTTGGGGTTTTTCCCAAGCTTTCGGAGTGTTTGGTTCCTGCTTTTGAGCCGTCTGTGTACCATTGAATGGCATTCTTTCCAAGTCTGGTAATGGTATTTGGATCCCATTCTTTCTTGTTGCTTAATTCCGTAACGAATTTCTTTGAAAAGTTATATTTTTTCTTCATACCGTCTTGTGGCATGTCCCAGGTTGTCTGATTTCAAAGAAGTGAGGAAGTGGTTTTTTATTGATTCCCTCTCTACTTAGTCTGTATCTTGTTCTTTCTGCAACGCTTTCCACCACCATAATCATTTGATGCAAGTTCGCTAATGTACATTTTCCTTTATCTTGTAAAATAACTGATAGGGGTAAGTGGAAATTACCTCTCTTCTTAATCAGACACCCAGTAGGTACATTGTAAATGTGATTGTCGCCATTATCTTAAATGCTCAGTTCAAAATCTCAAATTTTTAACAGTCATGGTATAGCGATTTCCGGATATTTTGACACGTTCCCACATCTTACAAAAAGTTTTCATTTATCTTGTCTATGATCGATCTTGAACTTTTAATTCTTTGACTGGCCTACATTCCACTAAACTTGACTTTTGCCGTTGCCCTCACTATTTCAACATATTCCTTGAACCCCAAATTCCTTTAAACTTAACTTCTGCCATTGTCTTTACCTCTTGGCATATTGTTGGGACTTACAAATGTTTTTAACTTGAATTTTAATTTACAGTGACTACATCTTTCATACATTTCACAAATGTAAACCTGTCTCTATCATATAACAATTTTCTTCATCTCTAGAATGACGCAATCTTCACTTTATGACATGTTTTGTTAGATCTTACAGATGTTCTCATCTTTAAATTCAACGACTATTTTTTTTAAAGGAGCCGTCCCTTCACTGCACCACCTCAGCCTCCTGGGCTTATTGTGGATCCTCCTAGTGTTCTGACTACAGCCTATTCAGCCAATCCGTTTCCTGTATCAGCTCATACAGGTTCTTTGCTGGTTGGTTGTAGAAGTCTTCTGGAGTCATTTGGGGTCTACCATACAGTTTCTGACTCCCGTGGTCCAGCGTCTCACAGTTGCATAGTGTATGCAGTGCTGTTTTGCTGTCCTTTTTGCATCTTCTGGTCTTCGTTGTACAGCCCTGTTTTTTTCAGGTGCTCCTTTGTGGGAAAGTGTCCCGTAAATAGCCCCGCTATGGTGTGTAGTTTGTTCCTGCTCATTGAGAGCAGTTTTCGCTACTTTAATCTTTCGACTCCTTTCTACATTTAATAAAATCCCTCGTCTCAAGAATGACGTAAGCTAAGCTTTTGACACATCTTTTGAATTTCATATACTTACTTGTCTTCGAGGTTTAATTCATCCTGCTTTGACACGTTCTTATACAGGGTGGGGCACTATGAACGAACTATTCTCTGGCGTCTTAACGGCAAATAAAATTAGAAAAAATGAGACGTAGAATTGAGTAGATCACTTAGGACTATAATTTAAAAAAGTATAGTTTAAAAGTTAGGTTCCTTTAGATGGAACACCCTGTATTTTATCACATTTCTGAATTGTATGTATACTGGTATGCTATCATATACAGGGTGTTTTTAATATGACAGTATAACACTAACCATTTAATACATAAATTTCTGGCTTAATTTAAATGGAACACCCTGTATCTGTTGGATCTGTTAAACGTGGGAATTTATTACCTTTCAGTTGGTATTAGGATTGCCTATATCTAACTCTGATAGTTCTCGAGATATTTTAAATTTGTTTTTTAATATTCAATTATTTGCTGACATCTAGTTACCTATGACATGATACTCCGATGCAAAGTTTTTAAAAATTTAAAATTTGTTATTTTGACAGTAAGTGCTTTGTTGTATGATTTAATATTGATAAAGGTCTCTTAAATCAGAATTTTATTAAGGGTACTCAATCATTAACTTTGCAATAAGATTAGTAAAAAAACTTAACGTTAACTGGAAGAAAATTTCGTAAATTTTTACGCAACAAACTACCCGAACTTTTAGATGCCGTTCCACTAGCTACAGGACAAAAAATGTGGCTGCAGTTAGATGGTGCGTCTGTTGATTACAGTATAATTGTCCGGCGTTACCTGAACAATATTTTTCCACAAAAATGGATTGAGCGAGGGGGTCCTTATCTTTGGCCGCCAAGGTTCCCATGCTTGACACCATTAGACTATTTTCTTTGGGGTTACCTACATAAAAAGTATTGTCTATAATACAGAGCCAACCACTCCTGAGAACATGAAGGATAGGATAAGGAGAGCGTTTCAAACAGTAACACCAGAAATGATAAATAAAGTGAACAATAAATTTTCTTAAAAAAGGGTTAAAATTTGTATCCAACAAGATGGGCGTCACTTTGAACACCTTTTTTGAATTTTTTGCACCTAGTTATTTTTTTATAATTTTAAAGCTTATTGTATCTGTATGCCCAAAAATAGTGTACTTACCCTTAATATAATTCTGATTTAAGAGACCTTTAATTTATCAATAATGAATCATACAACAAAGCACTTACTGTCAAAATAACAAATTTCAAATTTTCAAAAACTTTCCATCGGAGAATCATGTCATAGCTAGATGTCAGCAAATAATTGAATATTAAAAAACAAATTTAAAATTTCTCGAGAACTATCAGAGTTAGATATAAGCAACCCTAATACCAACTGAAAGGTAATAAATTCCCACGTTTAACAGACCCAACAGATACAGGGTGTTCCATTTAAATTAAGCCAGAAATTTATGTATTAAATGGTTAGTGTTATACTGTCATATTAAAAACACCCTGTATATGATAGCATACCAGTAAATATTGGAAACAGGATGTTAAAAGCTTCTAGTGAGATGGTGTAAAGCAAATGTGGTTATTCGTTTTTATTTTGAAGTAATTGTATTTTTTCGGAGGGTCTACAAATTATTTAAAATCGATTTATCCTGGAAACTGAACTAGATAGGTATAGGGAAATGTTAATGAACTTACATTATTTTCAATAGTACAATTCAAAAATGTGATAAAATACAGGGTGTTCCATTTAAAGGAACCTAACTTTGATACGGCACGCTTTTTTGGAGCACCCTGTATATTCCAAAATATTTTTAAATTATAGTCCTAAGTTATCTACTTAATTCTACGTCTTATTTTTTCCAATTTTATTTGCCGTTAAGACGCCAGAGAATAGTTCGTTCATAGTGCCCCACCCTGTATATTACAAAATATTCTTTAATTTCAACGATTCCATCGTCTTTAGACTGGTTCTTCACTCCACAAATGTTCTTATTTTGACTTTCACCATTATTCTTTTATTGAAAAATAACGTATTCTCAAATTTTATTGTTCCTACAAACAGTAGACTTGCAGTGAAGGGCAGAATTTGACCCACTCACCTCACCTTCGACGTTCTCCACATCGATTGACAACTTATTCTTGACGTTTCCTTTCGCCTTTGATACGATCTTATCTCAAATGTAAATGTGTCATAACTTTTGACGCTGTTCTGTTACCCAAAATTGCTCTAAACTTGATTTTTACCAAACCAATGGTTCAATAAAACTCAAAGTCCAAAACACAATAATTGATTTCTACTGTTAAGTTTAGTTATCCCATATTATATATAGGTACCTATTCGAATTTTATCGTCGCCATAATATTTTCTTCGTCTTTAGACTCATCTGACACCTGGAAATTTTTACATCCCACGAAATAATAAAAAGCCAAGTTTTCTGTATTTCCTCTGGATCTTTTCAGTATACTTCAGAAAACTTTCCTTTTCAAGATCCAATCGATTACCCCAAAGACATTAATAAATGTATAATAAGTATACAGGTTGTGATGGAAAAATAAACTTACCTATGTTAACGTCTGAATGAGTTCTCAAGTCAGATTTACTTTCAACACCTCTATAATTGAAATAGTAACAATATACCGGTGAATCGGTTGCGGCTGCATGCAAACGGCTTGCTGTTTCAATGTCTTTTATGAAAAGTCGATCACTCATTACCTGAAATGTATAATTTATACAGATTTTCTGTCATTTCTGGTCAAGGTAAATGATAAAATATGTAAAAAATTGAATACTTTAAAAAAGTATTTGATTGTATAGAATGTTTTAGAAATCTACTTCAATTGAGATTTTTTTTAAATGTGGGTAGAATTTAAATTAAAAAGTGTTTCTTAATAGGACACTGTTATAGGTATAAAGAATACAAACATGACGAATTACCTCAATTAATTTATCGAAACTTCTTTTGCTGACCTCTCTGTTTTTAAGATATTCCAATCTAATTTTAGTACCGACTTTATTGAGTTGATAAGTAGGTACCACGTCGTTGTAGTGTAAAATATACGGCATTATATAGTTCCATCTTTTGTCTAAATAATCCAAATATTCGTCATAATAAAAATCTACAACAAATTTCAACTATTAGGTACTTACCTCTATATATGTATACAGTGTGGAACAGGCAATTGGAATAAGGGCGTGTTGGGGAAAACGCTTGCACACACGTCGATCTGTATTTTTAAATACAATACAAAAATTAACTTGAATAGATGAGGCTTTTACTTGATGTTCGTTTGAAAAAGCTACTGTGTTAGCGAAACGCGTCACTTTATGTTTAAATTCAATGTAGATTTAACAAAATAAAATTTTTTGATTTCATAACAAAAATGAACATTACACACTTTCTGTGTAGTCTTCTGAAGGCAAGAGCTTCATAAAAGTCTTCTTCAATCAAAATGTACTCCTATGTACCTACTTTATTTTTTTTTGTGGCCGAGGGACCATTGTCCATTTAGTCAGTAACTCTAGTATTAAATTTATTGATTTTTGGGTAGGATACGGGTAGACATTTCACACCCAGGGGTCTTTCAGGGTGACTAACTCACAAGAAAGGGTAGACCACGGAGGGTTAGGAAATAGTAACTTAGTTTTAAGTAACAGAGGAATCATATTTTTCGAATACTACAGTTTTAAATTATACGCTTTGATAAATCCCAATAATAAGTTATGTACAGGCAGCTACTTAAACAGGCAGCTACTTAATGCTAACAGGTGCATTAAGTTGAAAGGAGGGAGAATATTGATTTTTATTAGTTCCCCATACATACACTCAAAGAAAATGTGATCCAAATCACATATACAATTGCAACTGTCGCACAAGCTCGAATCAACTACATTTATTTTACTAAGATGGGCGGGATAGCAGGCGTGACCAAATTTAAGTTTGCTGCTTCGAGGAAGTTGATCATTGCTGTACCAATGTTGATTGGAAATTTCTGGAAATAGAAGTGTATACCTTGTAGGCTTGTATAGAATATTCGTACCAAAAACGTTTCCATCTTTCTTTCAATTCAATTTTGTTTTGATTTATGCATTCATCAATGGTAATCTTGTTATTCATATACTCTCCCTCCTCAGCTGCTATTTTTGTGAAACTGTCCATATGTTCATTATGTCGAAGTCCTAACCTACTGTATTTCTTTTATACAAATGTAATTACCGTTTTTCCCACCAATATTGATTTTAGGAATAGCAGTGACGACTTTTTTGTTAAGCTGGTCATTTTGTACTTTCTGAGCATATCTGTGGGTCTCTCTTGTTTGCACCAATCATCAACTTATATTTAAGGATGTTTGCATTCTTTTCCGATACAACCCGGGCAAACTTTCAGGTCGTCTACTAAGATTGCCTTGCCTATAGTAGGGGTGATGACAGGATGGGGTCGAGTTGTCTACCGAACCGGGCGTTATTACTGGTTTTCGAAAAGGGTAGCGACCGAGTTGTCTCTCATTCAATTCAGGTATACTTTCTTCAATTACACAAAAAGCATTTCAAGAACAAGTTAATAATTAATTGTGCAAGGGGCAAGTGAAATTCTGGAAATATAATGGTAAAATTTGTTATATCCTTGGGATTTAGTTTCACTATCAACCTGTCAATAACGAGAGACAACTCGACCCTACCGAGTGCACATCATCCACATTTCCTTACCATTGATAGTGGAATGCCCCTGAGTAAAAATTATTGTCCCATCCTCTGGAGTTGCTTTTCCATTGATATTTTGTCTTTACTGCAGGTGCGTATATTCATATCTTTAGTTACAAAGAAAAAGCTTACCTGATCCTGGGTACAATCCTTCAGCGGAAGTGTAGGATGTTATCCACGGCAAATCTTGGACATGTCCTTTACGGAGCATTATTAAAGGATGTTCAGGAAAAATTGGATCCTTTGCCCAGCTATCCACTACTAAACCGAATGGCGAAAAAGGATTATATAACCAAGGCTGAAATTTCAAATGAAAATTATTATATTTTATGGGTGCTTTGTACTGGCACTTACTTGAAAATGTTTCATCGTATGTACGATTTGTCGAGCCGGTTTAGTTTTCAAACAATTCACCATTTCCTCTTTGTCTTCAGTTGGACATCCAACGAGAGAAGCTACAGTTCTACTTTTATTCAAAGGCTGTTCCATAAGTACCCATGGGTTTAATACATTACCACTTTGCGATATACCCTTGGAAAATAGACCTAAAAATGTAAATGTTGCAAAAATAAATAAAGGCAATCATTAATAGCATGGGTTGTATTTTTATACACGCCGGCCATCTATAAATGAAGGAAATTTTTAGAACGCAGAAAGCCGCTCTACTAAATTCTTGTATAAGAGCATTTGAAAATCTTACCATGCCTCAAAAATGTATAAACTAACATTTAAAAAATGACAGGATAGGATCAAACGACACAAATAAACCGAAAGAGTATACCGTAGAATGACCTTAGGTAGAGTGAGTACAAAAAGGATGCAAACACCGGAAAGTTTGAAAACTTTCAAGCCCACGATGCGTACTTGTCCATGAGCAATGAGCTGCGGTGAGAAATTCAGCGTGTAAACATCTACATAAATTCTAGGAAAAACTATTAATAAAATAATGGAGTTTCAACCAAGTCTCATCTCAAAAGCAAAATACTTAAACACGGGAAGTTATGCCTAATGTTATTCATTTTATGAAAAAAGAAGCTGTGAGTAAACAACCATTAAAAGACTTGAAGTCAATATCTTTTTACCTTTTGATTGATTGATAATGTGATGCGTTTGTACACTAGCGCCTCCTGCGGACATTCCCATTATGGTAATAGATTCTGGATTACCACCGAAATGTTCAATATTTTCTTTTATCCATTCAAGTGCACGAACTTGATCTCTTATACCGTTGTTACCGGGAACTAGCTCATCTTCAGTACTCAAAAATCCTGAAAAAGCAGAATTTAAATATTAATTTGAGATCTTTTAACAATTCTTTTCTTTCAAACCTCAGCCAAGATCTAGAGATTCGTAAAAGTAATTCTTACCTAAAGGTCCTAATCGGTAGTTAAAACTTACGTAAACAACGTCTTTATCTAGAATTATCTGCGGACCAAACACACCGCCCATATTAAACATAAATGCTCCGCCGTGTATAAAAACCAAAACATTCATTTTCTTTTTAGCCTTAATGTCAGGGCTATAAATATTTAAATACAAACAGTCTTCGTCTCCTAGAAATTAAATATATTTTTAACGTTTTATATTAATTTAATTAAATACAGAATTAATTGCATTTTCGCTACACTTTATCACTTATGCACTTGTATAATATACAGATTATTTTTTCTACGACCACTATCGAAAGTCGTCTTTTGTGCCTTGAAAAGCAACTGCAAAGTTGATATTTTCCGCAAGCTGTCATAGTTTGATATTATTGGCGCTCTTAAGCAGAAAGTAACTTTGGTGCACGCCTAATTCTATTTATAGATAAAAGAGAGCTAGTAGTTATTTTAATATAAACTGTAGACTAAGATATTTCAGTTGATTTTCTAATATGTTAAAGCATCCAACAATATATTCCGTAATCATTTAATGAGAAATAGGGAATTCTAAAAAATATCTGACATTAATGTGATAAGTGTTGCCTACGTAAATAGGTACATGAAACTGCAAATTGGAAACTGCTAAGTACAAACAATGGCAATTAATTTTATTTTGGTGTGATCGTAGAAAAAATCCTGTGTGTATTTCGAGCAGAAAGTCTTTTGGTAGTCTCGACAGATAACCGCGCTCCGCTA
>CAJUYI010000057.1:85289-136647 GCA_910591695.1 Galerucella pusilla
AAGGAACCTAACTTTGATACGGCACGCTTTTTTGGAGCACCCTGTATATTCCAAAATATTTTTAAATTATAGTCCTAAGTAATCTACTTAATTCTACGTCTTATTTTTTCTAATTATATTTGCCGTTAAAATACGCCAGATAATAGTTCGTTCATAGTGCCCCACCCTGTATATGTTCAATAAAGCTTTGTTTTTTGCATGTATGTAGAAAAAATTGAACACAGACTTTATTTTTGAAGGATAACAATATCTTACCAATAACCATATCTTCACCAGTGGGAGTATAGTGATTATACTGAATACACCTGAAAATGGTTCTGGCTTTCCATATTCCCGACCATGGTTTTGGGGGAAGGGGTTCCTGAAACAATGATTCTTACAATTTCTCAACACATTTTTATTAATTTAACCTGTGATGAAAGGGATGGAACACCCACTTCCAGATGCAAAATAATTCAAAAATGTTAAATTTTGTTTATTTTTAAGCGATTTTTAAGCTGTGTTTACCTGAAATCTTAAGTTTCCTACTGGAGGAGTTGCGTATGGTACACCCTCAAACGCACTATATTCTCGTCCTAAGACAGTTGTTCCAACGTAACCTTCAATTGTACCCAGAGGAAGTTCTACAACTGGTGGCGCGGATTCAGTACATAAGGAAACTGAAAAAAAAATAACAATTTACACGCTAGTAAAAATAGTCTGAGTATAAAATCACAAAATGCTGACAGAGTTCCAGGCACCATCTTGAAAAAACGTAAGTGGGACATAGGGTGCGTTTTCTATCCTGTCATTTCAGTTCCGCCTCTCTGCTCTAGAAACGGGTTTTTTCAATTTTTTTGATATATCTTTTCGTTCACGCGAGGTACACCCCAATGTAAGCTTTAAAATTGACACCCTATAGATTGCAAGAGAATATTAATTTTTTTTTAATAATTACTATATCAGGATCTGTGAAAACGAATTTGTTCCCAAAGAGTCATGAGCTAAGAAGCATTCTGTGGTGTTATGTGATGTAAGTTTCCTTTAATATCTGTAAAATTAAACGGTTAGTTCAATAAAATTATCCTTATTTGCATATGCATCACAAATTTGGAAATTACTTTTAAAAAAGTAGGCCGTTCACTGAGAAGAAACATCTACTTCTCGGGCTATATATACCCCAACAGACAATGAATTATAATTTAAACGGGTTTGTAATTAGAAAGAGGCAGTATCACCCACCGATTTCAGCGTATTTGCGCCTCATCAGTACAAGTTGGATGTCAATCGTCCAAAGGCTCATAGAGCATAATTCTGGACTGGAGGTAACGCTGAAATCACATTAATTTACCCCAGTGAAGAGAATGCTAAGTGTGCGATAATCTACATCCCCACAACTAACCACAAACTAATATTCATGTTCACAAAAAACCATCCCAGATAGCACAAACACGTTTCAAAGACATCTTAAAGACGTTTGTTCACGATGTTCATGACGTTTCGAAGATGTCCGCTAATATCCAAAATATGTTTTGAAGACGTCTTTAGGACGTACATTGTTACAAAACAAGGCGTCTTTGGGACATCAATTTTTGTACGTCTTTAAGACATACAGTTTTTTACGAGTTTATATAGTCTTTTTACTTGATGAAAATAAATGTTATAATGCCCTTTTATCTAATTCCACATAACTGTATTATATTTATCACTCTTCTTTAACTAATTTAGCTTATAACTATTATTGAAATAATCTTTCCACCTTCAAAGTGTTCAGATTTAGAAGTGAGTTTCATCGGAAAATTTCACTTTGCACTTCTAGATACAGTTCTCCTGACTTATATCTTTTTACTTTTCTCCATAATATTCAACAACTATCTAATCTGATTCCATTGTTAGGTTAGTTCCAAATGTTGATTCATATGATCCTCATGTTAAAGGATGACATGAATAGGAAGTGTATGTCTGTGTCGCCCTCTACCTTTCAAGTGCTCAATAATTTAGTGATGCTGGAGACTTGTCCCATTAAAAATTGCTAGAAGAGTTGAACGTCCACATTACCAACATATTTAAAACTTCTTTAAAACATCCCTACAAAGGCGTTTTAAACTTGTCGTAAGAAAGACGTCTGAAAAACGTCCGTTTTACGTACCAGGACGTTTGGACCAAAGTAAGACATGATCTGGACGTCTTTAAGATGTAGTGTGCTAACTGGGATCTCGGTTTTGTATTCATTTACTTAATTACAGTTTCCTGTAACAATTGTCATATTTAAGTAAAGCGTGTTAGAAAATAGATGTCAAGATAATAGTATTATACTATTATAACGCTTTACAAATTTTCACTTTTCAAAAAGTAGACCGTTCTCTAAGAAGAAAGCATCTACTTCTCGGGCTATATATGCCCCGACAGAAAATGAATTACACTTCTAAGTTAAGCGGGGCTGGTATATATATCTGCAAAATATAACCAACGGTCTATTTTGTTTGAAAATTTTTTGACAGTTCCTAGAACTAATCAAATTTCCTCATTTTTGATCATATGAACAATTTCACCCAATCATGTCAACATTACACTGAAAACAGACCATGGGGCTGTTTTCACACGTTGCTATGGATGCATATTGATTTATTTCGACTTTGAAGTTTCAAATATTTAATATTTCGAAATGTCACATTTAACTTTTCTAATTGTTCCTTTGTTAATTGCACCTTTAGATAAATTGTTTAAGATCTGTTCTTTTTCTATAATAAGCAAAAAATTTTCTATCCGAATAACCCTCGGACATTGATAAATGCTCAAAAATTTTATGACAACTTTCTCAAGCTTGTTGCTTATAGGCAACAGACCTCCGCCTACGGCGTCGGTCTGTTTCCAAGCAACAAGCTTTCGACATCTGTCATAAAATTTTTTCGAACAATTATCAATGCCCTTGGGTTATTACTACTGAAAAGTGATTTTCAAATACAATTCAAATAATATTATATCAAATAAATTTTTCAATTTTCCCGCGGTCATAAATGGCGGCTTCAAAGTTTACTTATACGCACTATGAATAAAATAAACTCATCCATAGAGTAGCTTAAGTTATATCATTTTCTATAGAATTATTTTGAAAGAGTTTCAAATTCACTCTTAACTTTTAACGGATAAGATAAAACCGATATCGAGAACAGCGTACACGCTGATTTATTTTTTCGTATTTTATCACATGTTTGTATATTGCTTTCTGGTTTAATTGATATGAATTCAACATGTTTACGTTCCTTAATGCTGATAATACTAAAAATATAATAAATACGTAAATTCTTACTTTTAATAAGTACAAAAACTAGTTGTAATCGAAGCAGCATTTTTCTTGAGCACTACGTGGGTATAAGATACAACTGCTTACTAACTTGATCGTGTTAAAAATAACTTCTATACATACACACATGTATTCCAGATAAGAATTGAGACGCACAGAAATACATTTATTAATCAAGATAGGCAATGACCTCTCAGCAAAATTTATGGTAATTCTACCAGGGACGGATTTGCTATAGGTACCATAGACTGTTGGTACCGTTTTTGTTGACCTCTCACCTGACAATTAGTGCTCATAAGCGAATAAAAATACGGGGTATGTTGGAAGTATCTAATAATTTGATTAGAAATCTGGTAATATAATGAAAACGATAATAAAAACCTACATGCATTTTTCTTTTTCGCACGCTATTGTAGATGTCCGGAAAAGTCACTTTACGCGCGTGTTATAAAGAAACTTTTATTATTAAATACATATCAACAAATTAAATATCATTATTTGACATTCATTTGATGAGGCTTATACCAAGGCCATTGGAAAATATGTTTTTCTACGACCGTGCGTCTTAACCTATTTTCCCGCACGCATCTTTATTTTGAAAGTGTCACTTTCCCGCACTAGTGCGGAAAAGTAAAATTATGCAAATTTTGACCTTATTACATAGTTTTTTATTTCGGAAGCTGTAACTATTGTTACAACAGGTAAATAAATATTCACGAAATATATAAAAATAAAATTCTCTCATCTACAAATGACTTAAAACCGTTGCCGTCAAAGTCATCATTATGCGACATGCAGCCGATGCCATCCTCATCGACATCATTTACTTACCAGTTAACACCAAATAACTCCACTGGACCGGCAATTGTATTTTTAATATTAATATTTATAAAAATTATTATAGTTTCCAGTTAAAGTTTTGTATATGTATAATAAAATAAGTTAATTTTTGAAAAATGGGTTTGTATACTTCCTTGTATATACGGTCGTAAGAAAATAATGTTCCTAACTCATGCGTGAAGTGTCTTTCCCGCTCTTGACCGCTTTCCCGAACCCCGATCCTCGTCCTTCGGGTCAACTGCAGTCACGTGCGGGAGAGTATCACTTTCCGCACTTGTTAGGAAAATATAGTAGTTTACCTAACTAGTGCGAAAAGTGATACTTTTCCGCACGTTAGTGCAGCAATCGCGTGCGGGAAAGTTACTTTACGCACGTTTTAGGTACACTATTTTTTCTAATAGTAAGCGGAAAAAAACCCAAAAGTTAACATAAAGAAACATTTCTTATTAAATACATATCAACAAATTAATTATTATTATTTGACATTCATTTGATGAGGCTTATACCAGGGCCATTAAAAAATGATTGAAAAATTAGTTTTTTTGTATTAAAAATTATAGCAGAATTATGATAATTTTATTAAATTTTCAGTCATTTGGTAAACTACAATCATACAAATATATATTTTAAATACTCAAATATCAGTACCTATACTCCGCGAAAACTTGAAAAATTTACTTTTCCGCACTAAAATGAGTTCGGAAAAGTGGACTTTTCCGCACGTTAGCAGAAAAAATATTTTTTTCAAATTATAGCGGAATTCTAATAAATTTCTTAATTTTTCAATCATAATATGGTAAACTACAACCATACAAATATGTATTTTAAATATTCAAATGTTAGTATACTCCACAAAAACTTAACAAACTTACATTCCGCACTAGTGCAGAAAAGTGGACTTTTCCGCACGCTAGTAGAAAAAAATGTAATTTTTGTGTGAAATTTACCATTTCAGGACCATACAATTTTTAGAAGGGTTTACATTTATTTTCAAAAATTTCCATTTTTACCATTGACGTAAGATAAAATTTGTATAAGGGAATCACTGATTTGTAATAATTCCCATTTATCATTGGTGTACGTTAAAATTTTTTTGGGCGTTTAATTCATTTGGACAAATATCCTCCCATCATAGGAATATGATAAAATTTTTTGTAAGGGAATCATTAATTTGCAAACATTTTCAGTTACCACTACGTACGATAAAAAATTTTAAGGGGGGTAATTTATTTGGACGAATTTCCTCCCATTATAGGGTCCATTTTTTCTGAAAATTTCCAGTTACCACGGAAGTGCGATAAAATTGATATAAGGGATTAATTTATTTGCACAAATTTCTCCCATCATTGGCGTATAAAAAAATGTTCACAAGGCATTAATGTATTTATAAAAAATCTATATCATAAGCGTATCCACAAAATTTTTCGAGCAGGTTAATTTATTTGATAAAATTTAATAATATAATAATAATAATAATAACGTTTATTCATAAATTTAACAAATACAGTGATAAAATACAAATAAAATTGAATAAACATCTAGACATCCACAGAAGTATTGTACATACTTGTATGTGGTGAATATAGGCTGGTGTGTCAAAATTTAAAAAAACAAAAAATGCAGTTAAAAAACAATATAAATCCATTTTTACATACATTTCGTATATGAGTTTACTCTTTTCTGTTTTTGATTCAGCATTCTATCATTTTGTGTATTTTTGTTTCGTCTGTTTCTTTAACAAATGTTACTAATTGGGTTTTGAAGCGTTTAAAAGAAGTTTCATCGATAATTCTCTGTGGTAGTTGCCCGAATAATTTAGGTGCTAAGTAGGAGTAACCTTTTTGACCTATTGTTTTAAGAGCTGTTGGTATACAGTATTGATTATTCGATCTTGTCGCGTATCTATGATTATGAGTGGTAAGTTTGTATTTATTTTTATATTGATGGCATCCTATCTGAATAATGAATAATTGTCTATAGTGTAACTATTGTTAATGTGATGACCCATATTTTTAATCCCTTTGAAGGAAAAAGCCGCCCAATGACGTGCACAAATTTTTTTTATAAATTAGAATATTGTGAAATAATGCTTTTCAAATGTAATCCAAATTAATATAGTGGATTAAAATGAACCTGCATAAAATATGTAATACAATTCAAGGTCATCACATTGACTTTAGTTACACTATAACATCTAATATTTGTGTTTCAGTATAGAGTAGTGAGCTTGAATATCTTGTAGGTTTGTTGAGAATCATTCGGAGGAATCGCCTTTGAGACACTTCGAGGGCATTGAGATAGTTTGTTCTGTTCAAATAGATTATTTAAGTAAATTACGAATAGCACCGGCCCAATTACTGTTCCTTGAGTTACACCACATTTAATGTTGATCTCTTAACTCACATGATTTTTGAATTTAGTTTTTTGTGTTCTGTTTGTTAGATAACTTTTGAATAAATTATGAGCTAGACCCCTTACACCCATATCTTCTAGTGTATCTAAAAGTATGGATTTTATTTGATTGGATTTTGATTTGATTTGATAAAATTTGCTATGGAAACTTTTGAAAGAGGTTCATTTCTTTTTGTTTTCACTTCTGTCGTCTGTCCTCAAGATTGCCTATTTGCTTTTCTATACTTTCAGAGTGTTGATACCTAAATATAGTGCTCGAGGCTTAGTAAAATATCTATGCTGGATATTCAAATGTCTCATATACGTGTATTCATTAATAAAATTATAGCAATCAATCACACATGATTTTATAGTGGTGAACATTCATAAATATGATAAACAACAAATGAGATTAGGTAGTGTAATAAATGACTTTTATATAATGGATGAAGATAAGTCTGACAAATTGCGGAAACGATATGCTGGAAATAATTTAAGATTAAGTAGGTACACATAGGTCAAGGTGGCCAACCGAAGGAACCTTCAAACAGTTATGTGTAAATATATTTATGTCTGTTGATAGTGAGGTAACTACCTAAGTAGACCCCTGTTAAAAAATATTCATACAGTACTGCTGTACATCTGAAATATAATCGAACAGGTACGTACTTAGAATTGATTGAATGAATTAAATAATAGTTTATTCATTTTTGAATACGCAAATATAAATTATTTTATTTTAAAAATTATGATTACAAAAATAGGAGTTATCTTCTTCAGAGACTAAAGGTGAAGTGGTGGTGTAAACAGTGTTCAGTGACGAATATCGCCAACGGTTACAAAATTCCCAACGTCACTATCGCTACATAATTTCTCAACTTCTACCACATGTTTGACCAAATTCGCTCAAATATTTTGAGAGATATTACAATCTCCCGTTTTGTATAAGTTTCAGATCATTGGAATTAAGAACGGGGTAAATAGTTTGCCCCAATAGTATTTTGTGTCATTATGGCAAAAAATGAGCTTTAGCAACACGAAACTATTAGCTGATATATAAGAAGGAGATCTATGAAGGGGAGATATTTCTGTGAGCTACAAGCTATAACTTTATATTATGAAATTTAAAATGTGTTGTGTAAGAAACTAAATTACCTTATCTACTATCTTTTCGACATTTTCACTAACTTAATCCAGCATTCGTTGGAGCATTTTCATGGATAGCCACCTAAAACTTGGATCAATACTTTCAGGAAATTGTGAACAACTGTCACCGTCAAATATTACTGTTTTGAAGGTTTCATTGTGTTCACAATTTGTGAAATTCATGTAACCCTCAAAATTTTAAAAACCCAATGGAATATTTATTTGTTATTCGCAAAATATTCCAAAATATATTCAATAATATTGAGGGCTTTACATATTATTTAAAGAAAAAATTGAAAGCATACCCATCTCAAATTTATTAAAATGATATATCAGCACCTCATAGGTAATTGGGTGCTTTGAGTCGCCAATGGAGAGAAGAAGTCAAGCATCTAGGTTTGACTCTAGACAGTAACCTCCTGTGGAATGAACACGGAAAGGTGATTACATACAAAGCAAGAATGGCTTTAATGGTGTTCAGGTATCTGGAAGGGAGAAATTAAGGCTGTATTCCAAAAATCCTGAGCTGGATGTACACTATCATAGTGAGACCAATTATCACATGGTGCCGTTGCGCGGAGTAGTACCTAGAACTAGCCTATTGACGACGAGAGAAAACCTCTCCAAAAGTCAAAGACTAGCCTGTATAATGTATATGCATTACAGAAGCAATGAAAACATGCCCAACGGCAGCCATAGAAGTGAATATCAACTCCACAAGAAAGAAAGAACAAGATACAGACTAAGTAGAGAGGAGATCATTAAAAAAACCCCTCCTCACTTCTAAGAAATCAGAAAACCTGGGACATGCGACAAGATGGTATGATGAAAAAGTATAACTTTTCAAAGAAATTCGTTACGGTATTAAGCAACAATAAGTAATGGGATGCAAATACCATTACTAGACTTGGAAAGAATGCCATTCAATGAAACACAGACGGCTCAAAAGTAATAGAAGTTACTGGGTTAGAAGTGTACGGGCCAGGACTCTGCTTGGGAAATTCACGCCATAAGAAAGTGTGCCCAGTTCAATATAGATAAAAAATATAGAGGGCAAAGGATTATCATAAGATCGGATAGTATGGAAATGGGAGATGTCGCTATTGTCACAACTCTCATACTTCCGTTACTGGAAGTCATGTATTGATCGTGATTTGGTCTCTTTTTCAGTCCGTGATTGAGCGGACGGAGAACATAAACCTTATACTGATGATACGCCTCGTTATGTTTTCCGTTCTAATTGCAATGGATGGTCTTAAATATCTTGTAGATATACCAGCCCCGTTTAACTTTGAAGTGTAATTCAATATCCGTCGGTGCCTAATGCCTATAGCCCGGGAAGTGTATTCGATTCTTAGTTGAACGGTCACTTTCTTTGAAAAATAATTTTCAAAACTTATAGAGCGTTAAAATAATTATTATTCTGCGATATCTATTGGTAACGCGCTTTATTAATACGACAATATTACAGAAAACTGTAATAATACTTCAGTTATCACACCTACCTATTCATTATCAACAATAGGAAAAAGAGGGTTAAGTTGAAACAGCAAAATATGGATAAAATAAACTTCATCTTCAATATTGCACATGCTTTAAGAAATAATGAGTTTTTCTTGAATAAAAGAAACATAAAAATTAACAGCCTAAACACATATATTTATATTATGTGGGATGTAGTTTGATCGTTGATTCCTGTATTTAATTTAAAAAGTTAAACGCATGTTGAATTCACATCATATACAAGATGTTTGATAAACCTATACAATTCAATAGGCTCGTTTACTAAAATTTTTAAATCATTTTTAACTGTCGTAAAACAAAGTACTAAGGATAAAAATATGATTCTGAAAATTTCATGTCAATAGAATATGTCGTTCTCCTAATACAACCAATCAAACAAGCATACCGTAGCGGAGCGAAGACTATGACTGTGACGTCACCGCATATGAAAGTTAATGTGCACTAAGATTACGCTCCTGACTGTAGAACTGCCTGGCGTAGAATTTATTTATTTTGAATTACTTGCAAAATTTTGTGTGGATAAAATAAAATGCGTAGACCTAATTTTAAAAAAGCAGACTCATTAAATCTTCCAGAAGTGGATTTGTTAATAATTATGGAGTTTTTCAATCAAAAACACGAGTTTATTAAATTATAATTTTATACTATGTGACACATCGTTTTTGGCTGTTTTCCGGCCAGAAAGATCAAAAATGTCAATATTTTCATAAATACATATGCTCTCTTGAATGATATACAGGGTGATTCCAGATGTTTTATTTTATTCCTGGTCTGGTGGACAAAGTTACGGAGGTAACGCTATAGGTTACTTAGTAAAAAATTGCAATTTTTTTATCTGCAGACTGCCTGATTAAAGGAGCTTCTCCAAATGCTATTTATGATTGATGTGTAGTGGAAATTAAATCACCAATGTTGAAAAGAACAAGAAAAACTTATTTTGATGGAGCAGGTAATAGGTAATATAAGTTCCAAATGTTTATAGTCTGTACAGAAAGTACGAGGAGTAATAAACCCTAATTAAGTATGCAAAACCTTTACAGGGAGCACCATGAAATTTTTGATAAATCTCTTACTTTAAATTACATTTCTTCCGTAAATCTAAAAACCAGGTAGATCGACCCCGTATTTGTTTCAGTTGTAGCAAAATTTAGGGTTTCTTCATTGTTAAAGGATTAGCAGATAAGCAATAACGCAATGCAGTGGTGTGTATTTTGGGAAAAAAATACGTTTTAAATTATAATATAATAAAAAATGAAAAGAAATAATCATTGGAATACATTTATTACTTACATTTTATTCTATATCCGACTCGGAAGAGGAAGAATCGTTGTTGACATTAATAATAATAGGGTCGATTAAATCATCACAAATATTGTCAATTTTCAACATATTTGCCTCTACTTTGATAACGTGCTCGATACAGTTTGTCCAATTTTCCTTACTAACATGACTTACAGCACTCTCAAACAATTTCACAACATCGTTTATTTTAAAAGTAGTATTTTTTTTCCAACTTCCCCCTTTACCTGAGCCCATATTAATTCTATGGGATTAAGTTCACAATGATAAGGGGGAAGTCGAAGAACTGATATACCACGAGAAGAAGCCATTTTTTCTACAATGTAGGTTTTGTATTTATTCTTGTTCATTTTTGCAATTCTGTAAATTTCTTTCCTTAGTGGATCTTTTGGAAACTTAATATTTTTCGAAATAAGCCACTCCAAAAGCTCTGCTTTACGCCAACGACTTGTGGGCAATGCTTCTCGTAACCTTGAATGGTAACTTGCGTTGTCCATAACAATAACAGCCCCTTTTGGAATCAGATCCAACATTTGAACAAACCATTCCTCGAAGACATCCCCATTCATATCTTCGTGATAGTCCCCCGTGCGTTTTGAAATAAAAGTTAATAATCCACCATCAACAAAACCTTCAGAACTTCCAACATGGACAATGATAAGTCTTTTTCCTTTTCCAGATGGTGGCTGCAAACCTAACGACAAACCTTCCACGAATGCCTGCCTTCCGCTTTTAATGTTTTCATCTTGCCAAGATTTGGAAACTGTATATCCAGCATTTATACACACATATATACAAAAATATATAAAATAATTATTGTTACAGATTGGTTTTCTATTATGAATAAACTGTGTTGCCTTTCTTTATCAAACTTACTAAAATTTATGTACCTCTATCACTTTTTTTTTATTAATTAGTACATCCCGTTACCTCTGACCTAAATCGTATATTCTTTAGCATAGCTGCAACTCATTCGTTCAATACAAAATGTACCTTACGGTATACCCTCTTAAAATATATTTTGGTACGTCTATGAAATCTACTTAAATGAATGATTTATTACTCCTCGTACTTTCTGTACAGACTATACATCAGATCCAAATGCACATGCACCTCACTGGTAAAAAAAGCGATATTTGTTAGAGCTGATCCGGACATTGAATCAAATAAAATAATTTCTTATAAAACATAATATACGCCAGTTTTGTTGATGATCTACCGAAAAAGATTACCTTTTTTTGGAAAAAAGCAGTATCTATTAAATAAAATTTAATTTGTGAAGATCTGACCCATTATTTTATTGAATAATTTTAAACATTAATAACACCACAAGCTATAAGAACAATATTATCTACGTATTTAAAAAAAAAGGTAGAACGTGTCGCGGGACACACGGTAGGAACTTTAGTTCCTTTTAAGCAAAAATTATGTAATACATCTGACGTTATAGATAAACGATTTGCATATTCTTTGGTGGTTGAGTAGTAAGCATACCAGACTCTCACGCAGTAGACCCGGGTTAAATTCCCCCTGAGGAAGTTTTTTTTTATTGTTAATTTTATTCTTAAATAATTCATGAGGGAGTCCGACTGGCAACATCAACTAATAACAGCATCGTATATTTAAAAAATGAAACCGTAGCATTATACAAATTGGACATTCAAGAACTGTACGTTTACCACAAAATTAGTGAAAACATAAAATTTAATTGTAAAATGTTTAATTTGAGGTTATATTAGAGTTTATAGAAATTTTTATTTTCTAGATTTTTTCTTAAGTGGGTCGTAAAAAAAATATGCTGTTTGACTCGTGTGGATTGTCCATATCGCACTTGAACGATTGAGCACTCCGCCTACGGCGTCGTGCTCAAACTTCGTCCTCGTGCGATATGGCCATCATATTTATATCCACACTAGTTGCACAAACTACAATTTCTTTCAAAATATGCCCTTTTACATTTAAAAACAACCTGCCAAATGTCAAATCAATTTATCCATCCATTTTAAAGTTATCGAATTCAAACATTCAAGTTTTCAAAATTTCAGCACCCTGTATTTCGAAAAGTAAATGTGCTAGACCCCTTAATCGCGCAAAAACAATTATGGAAATAATAGTAAAAATGTATCCCAACAAATTCAAGTAGATCACCAGCACTGCGAATACCAGCTTTGCATAGAATTTCAATATAGCATCGGTGGTTCAGTAGTAGAATGCTCGCATTGCACGCGGGCGGCCCGGGTTCGAATCCGGGCAGGAGCATTTTTATTATTATGAATCGCTGCTTCGTAAACGAGAGACAGACTAAGGAGGCCTAAGCACGCAAAAGCAAGGCACATAACGAAGCAATGTAACATAACGCAGCGTAACGTAACGCGTAACGGTCAGATGTTTTGCGTCGCGACCCCTGGTCGCTCGAACATAACCTGGCGTAAAGAACTAAAGTTCCAAAAATTAGATTAATACAAGCGTGTGGTTTTAAATAACCCTCTCAATATGGATTCACAAAGTATTTTATAATGTAATTTATAACAATTCTTATTGAAGGAAAATGAAACCCAAAAAAAAATACACAAAGTATGTTGACTTATCAGTGAATGCTTTGAGTCTTTTTATGCTATTCTGCCATTGCTTCCGTTTTTTTTTGCATACTTATTAATAGAAATAAATGTTTTGTTAGATGTTTTAATAATAGTACTTTTACATTCTGGAACCGCACAATATTGTAACGTTTATTTTAATTTATATTCACAACTAATTTATATTTACAGATTTATATTCGAATACAGTCCTCATTTAATAATTTATATAATACACTAAACACACACTAACTATAATTTATATGAGAGTCACTTAATAAACACTTTATCGAGGCGCGATTGCTTTCTTTCAGTATCAACACTAATTGACTAACTAACTCCGCTGCGATGCTCGTCGCCTATTTATACTCGCACGACTTGTTCTAGAGACCTCTCGAACTCGAAGTTCTGGTGAATGCGCTGGGTTTTTCTAGAAGTTGCGTATTCCAGATCATTCTTGAAAATAAGGCGGAGGAGCCATAGTCGTACCATATGGGAATTTCACTGGGGGCACTAATTGAGCACATTAATGCAGCAGTTCGCGTAACAATATTTATAACTTTTTTTACTCTGGCTTTGGTCCATTGTGTCGAATAATTTAAATTATTTCTAAACGTTCTTATTTCACAAACATAACACTGTTTAGAGTTTGCTAAAATGTATAATAAAATAAACATATAAGCTAGCAAAATACCTTCTGTTACTAGCGAAGTAGTCATCTAACCGAAAACCGATCGGCGCGGTATCCGCTTTCTCAACGAGAGATTTCATATGCGATGACTTCGCGCCTGAAATTCGGAAAGGAGCGCTGTTTAATGTTTATAATTTTTTTTTAGACGACTTAGGAGTCTAGCTGACGTCTAATTTTTTGCACAGAACCTCAAAATGATGTGCTCTTCCTAATGGTAAAAAAAAAAAAATGTAAATAAGCCCATTAAAACCGGACAAAATTATTTAATTTCTACCATCTAAGCGCAGTAAAAATATATTTATATACATCATGTACTTACAATCAGAATTGTAGATAAACTCTTCTAGTAGTTCTAGCCCTCAGAGAGGGATATTTCTGAGAGGAGTGCAGGGGTACAGGCAGCAGCGGTGCTGTCAAGGTCCTATCCATTGGACGTGATGGCTAGAGCCGAACAGAAACGCTGGAGGGGTGCGACCAGAGAGGAAGTACAGGAATGGATGGATGAGGAAATGGAGAGAAGGTGGGATGAGTATGAGGGAAGGATAAAAGGAGCGATTGGGAGCAGGAGAGATTGGGTGGACCAGAAAATAGGCGAGATAAACTACTTTTTGACGCAGGTGCTTACTGGACATGGGTCGAGAGTTGGTTACCTCAACAAGATTGGGAAAGGAAAGACTGGAGTGTGCGAAAGGTGTGAAGTGGAGGATGATGTGGGATGCTGGAAGAACGAGGAAGTTCTGAGGAGGTTGGAAAATAAACTAGGGGAGGCGGTGTATTGGGAAAACAGGGTGGAGATAATGTTGAGGGGCAGGGGGTATGGATGGAGATAACATGATCAGGGAAAGAGAAGGGACCGCCGCCCGTTTTGAAGTATGCTAGTGTAGTGATTCCGAGGCGGGAGTAACGGCGAGTTTGAGATGGGTTTGGTTGGTAGGCATTCTATGGGGATGAGTCCAACACTGTCTGGGTACTGGTTAGGACCCATTCGAACATGAGTTTCTCATCTAGGTTCCCATCTCGGCCCGAAAAAAAAGCTCCCAAGTTAATAAAATTCCATTCCATATGTCTAAAACAGATTAAGTAAGCTTAATGCAATATGCAATGATTCTGATGTCCGAAACAAAGAATACACACAACAGCAAGAAGTTAAGCACGGCGAAAATCCTTTGATGTTGGAAGGGACAAAATAATAACCTTGAAGGTGACGGATAACTCTGGTATACTAAAAAAAAGGTATTTTATCATAAAGTTGTGTTTTATCGACTGCAAGCTTTGCGGTGTGTATTGCTTTCTTTGTTTTGGAATGACAGAATCGATTTGAATGTTGGTTGTAAACAAAGTGTATTGTCAGCATAGCGGGTTATTTATCTAGACTGTTAGAACGAAGGTACCTACTTTGTTTTGGAATTTTCATAAGTTTAACAATAACATATACTAAGTGACAAAAAAAGGTAAACACCCAGTATACTGTACTTTATTTTAATAATTCTTTGCAGGTAAACTTGCTTTAAGTCGAACAAAAAATGATTACATTTTCAGCCTAATCTGCGGCGTATCAGACCCGTTTTTTATCACTTCTTTTTTTTTGGAATTTGCAAATTTTACTATTTTTATTCACATTTTGTGAATCTATCGTTAGAAAATTGGTAGCAAAGTGCTTTACTTTGCCCCGTGCGCGAAGACTAGCTCGTGTATACCAGTTAAATGACTTTGAAATGGGTCGAATTGTAGGCTTACGCGAAGCCGGATTTTCATTTAGAGAAATTCAGAGGAGAACAAATCGTTCTTGCGTACCATAGTGAGATGTTATCAGGCATGGACTCAAGAAGGCCGGCAGCATAGAGCTATAGGCACTGGACGTCGTAGGGGCACAACAGATCGGTTTAGGTCTACTCGAGCGATTGTAGATCAATGGTTTGAAGGACATGGAAGGATGGTTGGGATGCGTACAGTTTACAGGAGAATAAAAAGTTTTGGGCTTTTTTCTTGCCGACCCCATTGGGTCTTACCATTGACTCCTGAGCATAGACGAAACCGCTCTTCGTTGCATTCAGGAAGTAGTGGAACCACATGTTCTTCCATATGTTCAGAGAGTTGAAAATGCCATTTTCCAACAAGACAACGCCAGGCCGCATGTTGCTAGAGTAACTTTAGCCTTCATGGATCAACACCATATCAATCGTTTACCATGGCCTCCAAGATCTCCCGATCTTTCTCCAATTGTGTATGTGTGGGACATGCTCGGCCGAAGGTTGCTTAACTTACCCTATCCCCCTCAGACTCTAGCAGCTCATAGACATGATTTGGTGTTAGGGTGGAATGAGATACCTCAGGAGGACGGACATTGACCACCTCATCAGAACAATGCCCGACGTACAAATGAGTGTGTAAGACATCGAGGGTCTGTGACACATTATTAACTGTTCGGCGATAACCAAAGTGGCTGAAACTGTAATTATTTATTTATTATTATTAGTTAAACATGTAAGCAAAATATTAATAAATATGATTGAATACATCTAGGTGTTTACCTTTCTTTGTCACTCAGTATATATTTGGACTATTTTGTTCGACGTGTCTTGTGCCCACAACTTGAAACTCAATCCGAAAAAATGCTTTTTGGTCCTAAAGGTAAAAGAACTGAAGTGACAGTATCTCTTTCTCTACGAATCAATGATGACATTATTACATTCGTGAAAGAAGCTAAAAATTTAGGTCTCTGGTTAGACACTGATTTGAGGTAGGTATACCAAACATATCAGCCATCTATGCAAAACACCCTTCGATGTTCTGAGACAACTCTGCCCTAATAGGGACTTATTATCGAGAAATATGAAGTCTTTGCGAATCCCTCATTTTCTCTAGATTGTCTTATTGTGATAGTATTTATGGGCCTGCCATCCTACAAACTGATGCTGCGAGACTGCAAAAAATTCAAAACAGCTGCTTTCGATTTTCGTATGGTATCCGCAAGTATGATCACATCAGTGCATTCTTCAAGGACTCGGGATGGCTGGAATAAAATTATTTGAGAGAAATGCACTCGCTCACCCTCATAAAATTTTAATAACTGGTAATCCGCCTTATCTACGGAAGAAACTTGTTCCGCTATCGCACAAAAAATCCTTACGGAATAAACACAAACTACTAATTCCAAGATCTTTACACGAAGCTTCTCCTATAATGCAGTCAAACTATATAATACCATCCCTGTGGAGTTCAAGGAACTTACCCTGAAGAATTTCAAAAAACGTTTAAAGGATCCTCTTTTGGAAAGGCAACAGTTACAATGTACCACAACCCGATTTTTGCTATTTGTTTCTTCTTTTGGTTATGATATATATTTATGGATTTTCATTTGTTGTTCACGATGTCATCGAATTAAATTCCACAAATATCGTGTGTTTGTTGAGTTATAATATTATGTGTATATTTTACCGGTTGGGTTTAAAAGCAGCTCCTTACTGCTGAATCTCGCCTTTTTATTATTAGCATTTCGCTTACTTTATTTTTACTATGTAAGTAAATAATGAATAAAGAAATATTATTATTATTATTTGGATCTATAGTGAATCTAATGAAAGAAGAATCATTGATATCGGGTAAAAAACGGAGAAGTTATACTAGAGCATAGATAAAAATGAATTGATAATATCCTTTCTTAGAGGATGCGGCTCTGGTCTGGTGGCCGAGGGTAACCTTGGTCACGGCTAGATCGCAACTGGCACGCCTTCAAAGGGTGGTCAGTTTGGGGGCAACTGGCTGCATGAGGACTACACCAACTGTTGCGATGGAAGTGATCCTTGGTCTTCGGCCTCTTCACCATGTGATCGAGGCTGAGGCGGGGAGGGCTTTAGTGCGCTTGAAATGGCTGGGATACGTGCGAAGAGGGAAAGAGTGCCGGCACGTCAAGAAGATCCGGCTCCTGGAAGATTTTCCAGTTCTGGCTCGAGCGGCTGATGAATGCCTGCGTAAGCACTACTTCGCTACCCCATACAGGGCCATGATCCGGGATAGAGAGTCCTGGGAATACACAGGGAATACACAGCCTAAAGGGACCGTCTGGTACACAGATGGCTTATGCTCCGGTAATAGAGCAGGGGCTGGAATTTACTCCAGGAACCCAAGAACACAAGTTTGTGTACCATTGGGTGATGGTGCATCTGCATATCAAGCCGAGATATATACTATATTGGAATGTGCGCAGATAAACCTAGACAGAGGTTATGTGGATTGACGCATAACCATATACTCCGACAGTCAGGCAGCAATTAATGCCCTGAGTGGGTATACCAGCAACTCAGGACTTGCTAACGAATGTCGAGAACGACTTACTAATCTTGCAAGGCGGAACGTGGTGCTGCTAGAATGGATTCCAGCCCACTCTGGTTTTGAAGGCAACGAGATGGCGGATGCACTGGCTGCGGAAGGGGCGGCAGCTCCTTTCTGCGGCACGGGCCCGACCCTGGGCCTAACAAAACAAAAAATACGCAAGGAGACGAAGAAGTGGCTGAGGAATCAGCACCTCGCTCATTGGAATGCTCTGCAGGGTCCTAGACAATCCAAACTTCTACTGAAGGGATGGACTGATGGACACGCTAGGGCAGCTACTGAACTACCAAGGAGTAGGCTAAGGAAGATAGCAGGGCTCCTAACAGGGCACTGCTGCATGAGGAAACACCTCCACAACTTAGGAGTAGAGGAAAGTTCCCTATGTAGGGGTTGCAGCATGACTGACGAAACGTCAGTCCATGTCCACACTGGGCTGTACTACGCAGGCGAATCTTCGGAGTCCCTGTTATGGCCCCTGGAGACACATGCAGACATCCATTGAAAAAGGTTGTGGCCTTTATTGGAGGGCTCGGCTTTATGGATGTCTAGGTAGCAGGAATGGCACAATGGGCCCACCAGTGGCCTCAGTGCCGGAACCTTGGCTTGAGTTTGTCCAGGACAAGGCTCGCCTGCACATTTAGTAGTAGTAGCTCTTAGAGGTCAGTTAAAAATGAGATATTTGTCAATATTTCAAGTATTTTCGTTAATAAGTAAATTGAATAGAAATAAAATGAAATTAAACAATTGAATTATTTCGTTACTATTTTACACTTCTTTTAAATGGTTGCATTTGTTCAATCCATTTTATAGCGCCGACACTGCTAATTACCATTACATGCACTAATTAGGACCGTCTCACAGTTTCAACATCTCAATAATTCACAACATATCCAATCAATTTTCATTAACAACTTTTATACCGGTGAGAGAGGTTTGATGTAAACATGGACATGTTCAATATATTTATTGTACTAGTGTTAACTGGAGGTGAGTTGGAACATTTTTTCGTTGAGTTTATATATTTTTCCAAAGGAGAACTTTATTTTACCTGAGAATGTTCAAGTGAACATTTTTGAATATTATCAAATACAATTAGTTGACAACAAATTCCGCAGCAGAAATTTAACATTATATTATATCATTATTATATTATATTATATTACATTTGCATGGTTCGAAGTAGATTATAGAAATTCTAGAAACTTATATTGATAGAAGAAAATAAATTAAGTAACTTTTTAGATTTAACGGTCACTAAATTAATAAACGAACTTAAATATTTAACACCCACAAACTTTACTACAAGCCCCATCAGCATAATACTCTATCAGCTCTTATTCTAATTTCAATTGAGTCAGAAAGTTTTAAAGGAGAAGTTGAAGTAATTGTACGAAGTGTAAAATCAAGAGGTACAATATGATTGATAAAATGATAAAAAAGAAAAATTCTTAGCTATCAATTTAATTTCTCCATAACAAAATGAATGAATAACAGAATGCTTTTTGGGAAATTTCAACTCATATTTCAAATATTATTAACACACAATTAAAACAATCATAGGTAAATCAGGAAATGAATCTCAAAAAATGGCAAAACCTCGAAATTTTTTTGTCAAAAATTTGGGATTATGGGATTAGACTCATTCCACCCTCTAGTTCATTTTCTATACAGAGTTCGGCAAAAGTCCGGGACCGGACAAATATCGAAGTAAATATTAATTTTATGAAAAATCTTTTTATACCACAAATTTTACTGAAATATACAGGGTGTTCCAATAAAGTGTGGCGTATCAAAGTTATATTTTTTCTTATGGTACACCCTATATTTTATTTGCCCCTAAAAATATAATACTCCTTCATAATGGTTCCCTATACCTAAATACAGAGGGTTCCGAGTTATGCTGACTTTTTTAAAAACGTGAACATTTCGGAAAAAACTAATAAATCATTGATATAACAGATTCTAGCGAATTTTCTCTTACATCTAAATAGTTGGAGATTCGTTGAATGTATTCCAGGATTGAGTACTAAATATCTCTTTACAGGGGTTCAGAATTTTCAGTTTCATTATTAGATCAATAAATATGCAGTATCAGGCTTATTTTAAATAAAATACCCTGTATTTCAATAATTCATCATATTCAAAAAAATGTCTTCTTTCGAATGGTATAAGGGTGTCCTATACCTAGGTATTATACTTTTCGTGCAATTTACAATTTTCTTAAATTTTATGCTAAATCGTTTTAAAACATCTGCAACTCTCTCTAAATTTCAAACTAATGATCTTGTCATAATTGTTGTAAGAAACTAAATGGATCATGTTTTAAGCCTCCAGAAAATATAGGGTATTGCTATCCTATACCGAGTAGTTAAAAAGATATAGCCACTCTCACAAAAAAATCATTACCCACCTAGAGACATTTTATGGAATAACAAAAAATAGTGTTCCACAAAAAGGAACATCCTTTTGTAAAGAGTGGTACCTACATATAACCTTACTGATCCTCAATATGTTCACGCCCTATTGGACACTTAATGAAAAAACGACGAAATTTTTAAAATTGGCAAAATTAATTGTTTTAAAGAAAAAAGAAAAGAAAAAGTAATAGATTTTTTAAGCCCTAAGGTGAGCATTCAAACTGTTACCCATTAATTTTGGTGCAAATTGATTAGTATGATGAAGTATTTCTCTAGTTATTCAATTTGTTCAATCGTTGTTTATTTATTGTTCATAACCAATTACGGACTAATTACCGCTAGCAATCAACAACTTTCTTAACAATTTGCAAAAAGTTTCAAGTCGATCCTAGCATTTTTGAATTATTTTTCGATTTCATGAAAATGCTTACATCATTGATTGGAATAAATGAAAATATGCGAAATAATTTTAATTCTTCATTAGCATAATTACGAAATTAAAGTAGGTATTTGAAAGAAAATATATTTTCATTTTGCTTTTTTAGCGATGTTACATTAAATACCTAAGCGGTACGCCTTAGTGGCTGGACATACGTTATCTCCTCAAACATTAAATTATTGAGGGTAAAAGAACATGTAGGTTAGGTTAGGTTGGGTTCTATGTGAGTGGGGCCTTCTCGTCCCCTCCACTGCGACCTTGATTAAAAAAAAGAAAATGTAAACAATAAACAAACAATTTAACTTCCTTCAGTCGGAAATTTTATGATAAGGATAAGAAAAATGAAAAATAATAAATAATTTAACAGGTTTTCCCTGTTATCGGGATTAAGATATTCAATTAAAAAGGATATTTGTCATAATTTATCAGATAAATTAGTTACAGGTTACAGGAAAATTGCTTTGAAACTTTGATTGAATTTGTAAGACTCTTATACACAATTTCACCAGCCATTTCCTAAAGTTAGGTAATACCTAAATCAGATTTTGGAATGACAAAATAGAATTTACGTTTCACCATGCGCTAAGAAACGCCTAAACATGTTAGAAAATACCCAATATTGTCACTCTCAAGTAATTCTTAGCGTGTGGTAAAACGAGTATTTCACTTAGCAATTCCAAAATCTGATTTAGGTATTACCTAACTGTAGGAAATGGTTGGTGAAATTGAGTATGAAGTCACAGTAATGGTATAATATAATATAACATTCAAGTCTAGGATCCGTCGAAAGGGCAGGGGATGCGTATGGGTTACCCGGGTTTGAATCGCTTTCTTTAAGCAAAAACAGATATTTCCTAAAATTTAAAAAGTCGCTTAAAATGAGGATTTTTGGGTAAATATCACATGAAAAACTGAAAGAGAACTTTCCGGCAATTTTTCCAATGGGGAGGTTTATTTTGATTAAACGAAAGTATATCTAGTATAGACTACTTTCCTAGATAGCACAGCTTGGAGCACGTGAAATGAAACGGCTTTTCGTCTATAACTTTTTTAGATTTGATTACCTACACCAAAAAATTGTAGAAAATTTTATACCCTATAAGATGACGTAATAAACATAAACATAACATAAACAAACAAAAAAAAAGATGACATAGTGAAATATAAAAATTTTTTTCAACCCTTAATTTTCGATATCGAGGGTCACACGGCAGTACCTCGTGAGTAACAAAGCAGTATAGAACTTTACAGTGATTTAAAGTTATGTCCAAGTACCAAGAATCAATATTTTAGAATATGATTTTGTTAAAAGTTTTTCGTTCTAAACAACGTAGTGCGAGATAGGTGGCGACACACATTTTAAAGCGAAATAATTAAATAACCGAATTTCATGAAAAATGTCACTTACGAGGTACTGCCGTGTAGCCCTCGATATACATTTAATTCTTTTTTGCGCGATCGATCTTTTTTGCTTATTTACAGCATCGGTTGTCAGGACGGTAGGTTGTGTTTACTGGTTTCTAAGTCTAACACGTCGGTAAGTGATTTACTTACCGTTCAGACGTCGGTAAGTAAATTACTTACTCAAATAACAAAGTGATTAACAAAACAAGTTTGACATAAACGACAAATTAAAAATCAACGAACTGTCATCACTCGACAATATATCGAAACGTTGTTATCATAGTAACGAAATCAAGGTAGATTGTATTATAAAAGAGCGATTGGAAAAATTAAAAATCAGAGACCGGAAAAAGCTTTTGCCGGTCCCTCATGTCCATATTCCGGTCTTGATCGGCAAAACGTTATTTTCTGGTCAAAAAGTCCCTTCTCGTCCTTTCTAATTGTAAATTGCAGAATGGTTGGTGTTACATATCTTGTAGATATGCCAACCCCGTTTAATTCAATATCCGTCGGTGCCTATAGCCCAGGAAGTAGTTGTTGTTTCTCACTTGGACGGTCAGTTTCTTCGAAAAATATAAATTCCAAAACTTATAAAGCATTAGAATAATTATTATTCTGCGATATCTAATGGTAACGCGCTTTATTAAATACGACAATATTACAGGAAACTGTAATAATACTTTATTATTAGAAAAGCACTTATTGTGCCTTGCGTGATTCGAATCACCCAATGCTCAAACAATAAGAATAATTACAAATTATTTAAATGTTTTTCGAAATTAAATACTATGTGGTAATAATTATCGTATCATTCCAATGAATTGACATTGTTTTCAAATAAAACAATGTATTTAAAATACTACGAATGAAATTTGAAAAAGCATGTGATTAACTAAATAGCAAAAGCAATAATTGGAGTTCAATAATCCAGTTTTTAACTTTCTTAGAATCGGGTTATGACTTAATAAATGAGTATTATTACGTCAATAAATAACATTGCACATATTTTTTGTATTCTACACGCAATAGAAAATTTGAAATCTTCACCTTTTGAAAGTGCCGCGGTTTGACTTTTGTCATCACTAACTGAACGATTAAATTAGCTATGTTCAATAGACATAAATAACAAGTGCTCACGATATTGAACTTTGAGCACTGTTTTCTCCGCTTCTAATGATCGAATCTGAATTTTTTTTCAAAATACGTGGTTTTTGGAGACAAACATTTTCAAAATATTAATGAATCCATGAATCATATTTTTCAACGTCAAATTTAAGGAATACGGAGAGAAAAAATTTTTTTTTCAGTAAAAAAAAAATTATTTAAAAAGTTTTGTTCATAAAACTACAACTTATTATCTATGGATTGCAGTAAACCGCGTATCGATAGTGTTAATCTTCATGGAATGAGACAAGATTGGAAAAAAGTATTTATTGGAATTTTGTAGGGCCACCATTTTGAATTTTCAAAATCTGAAAATATCAACGTTTTCAGGTGCCGGACTACTATATTTTCATGTGTTAGAAAGTCGTTATTCTAATTATATTTGTCGCTTAAAAAACCATTTTGCAAAAATTATTTCAATTTTTCAAAAACTGAAGGTTGACATTTTTTTTTCAATTTTGTATCAAGTCATCTCATAGGGTATTGAAGTATCTACAATTTTTAAACCCACAATTTTTTTGTACAATAAAATCTAAAAAAGTTATGGACGAAAAACTGTTGCATTTCACGTGCTCCAAGCTATGCTTGCAAGCTGCATCGTAAGCTCGAGCGGAATCTTCTCACAAATCTAGGAAAGTAGTCCAAACTACATTTTCGTTTAAAAAAGTTAAATCTTAGGTGGAAATATTTTCCGTTGTATATCCTCACTTCCCCGGACGAAGTGATAACATGTTAACCACAATTATCGACAACCATACAATATCCAACAGACAGGCAGGAACAAACGTTGTTGTGATACACTGATGGATCTAAAACTGATGAAGAAATAGGATATGGAGTCTATGGTGCTAGACCCAGGTGCAATACCCACGCATCCTTGGAAATATATGCATCCGTATTCCAGGTGAAAATCTTCTCTATCGACACGTGTTTGCAAATGAGCATTGAAAGGGGGTATGGAGACACGAAGATATACTCATACATAGTCAGGCAGCACTGTGTGGGATGCCCCCAGATCAGATCCAGACTGGTCTGAGACTGCCTTTAAAAGATTCCTGAGCACAGGGGTATTGTCTGAAACTGCATTCACTGGTTCTGAACCAGTAATTGGAATATCAAAAACTGCAGCATGTGGCTATAGAGGGTTATTCATTATAAATTACCCACCCCTATCATCGTTATTATTACTTTCAGAAAAAAAAGTCTCATATAAAATTTGTTTGGTTACAGCTGAATTTTCTCAATATTCTATTAAAAATTCAGTAGCGTGCAAATTTAAGGGGATACAAAAAATAATAGTTCTTTTTTAAATGGGACAACCTGTAGATTTTCACATTTTTGAAATGGTCTCTTTTTCCGATTTCAAAAATATATATTATGTGACCCGCTACTGAATTTTTGATAGAATACTGAGAAAATTCAGCTGTAACCAAACAACTTTTATATAAGACTTTTTTTCTAAAAGTAATAATAACGATGATAGGGGGTGGGTAATTTATAATGCATAACCCTGTACATTTCATGTTGTTGTTGATTCAAACTTAGCATCAGTCGTACTACTGGAGACACGTGCTAAATCAGAGGCTGACCAGCGAAATATTAAGATCTCAAGATAATGAAATTGCCAGGATGCCACTAAGTATACCCTGAAGAAACACATGCATACAATTTGCGATCATAGGAATGAACCCATGCGTAGGTTATGCATGTAGAAGGAGGAAACAGCCTTACAACATAATCGTCGAATGTGGAGCACGTTCTCATTTGAGATAAAGACTCCAATAACTAGACTATCAAAGGGAAGATTTCAGAAAGGTTTTAGTGTAATGACTGTTGAAGGACCACTGGTCTCTTCACATAAGCGCGGTATAATCAAGAGTACTGAAGACCTAATGGCTTAGGTGACGAGGATGTGTGATTCATCTTATTGTTGTCAAAAAGCTTTTATACCATTTCCCCATTTTTTATTTTATGAGTGTAACTTTTTGTTTGTTGCAGTATGTGTTTGCTACGATGATTCACCGGAGATTAGTACTCCGTTAGGCCGAATTCGCGGTACATTAAAAATTTCATTAGTAGGAAATCCGTACAGTTCATTTGAAGGAATTCCGTTTGCTAAGCCTCCAATTGGTGATTTACGTTTTGAGGTAAGATTTTTTTCTAATACAGTATATTTACTCTAAATATCTTCCTTGTTCCTTGTGTCATTACTAATTCTTTTTTCTTATTTTTTGAGAATCAAACCACAATATTATGCTTTTATATTTTTTTTTTATTGCGACGTTTCGGTAGCATTCCAGCTTTTCCGTTGTGTTAGATAGGGACCAAAAATTTGTTTAAAAACTAATTAATCTTAACAACGGTAGATGGAACGCTAGCGAAACGTCGTAATAAAAAAATATAAAAGCATAATATTGAGGTTTGATTTCCAAAAAATAAGAAAAAAGAATATTTACTCTGGTTGTAAACGTTATTTCAAATGAAAATATTTCAGTTTTTAAATGAGTTTTGGTGTTAATCTTCGTAGAAATAAATTTCACTATTGTGGATGTAGTTTTGAAGAGGGAACCTCCTAATATTGAAGTAGGACAGTAAATATAGAATGTTACCTCGCACTAAATTCCCGATACAATGTTTCTAATGCGATTGATAAAGTAAATCATTTGGTTCTGTTAAGCAAACTGGAGTCATTTGGAATTTGTGGTTCTTTTTAAGATGTCTTAACAGTTACCTTTTAAGCCGATCTTTAATTGTTAAGATCAACGGTTATTGATCTCGTGAAATAATTGTCCCCAAAGGAGTAGGTAACTCAAGGCTCCCATTTAATCCATCTGCAATTTAGCATCTTCTTAAATGATATTCGTGATTATTTCTAGTTCAGTAAGCTTCTTTGTTTTGCATGTTTAAATGTTGATACTGCAGAAGATTTTGAAATTCTTCAATCTGATTCAGGCAGGCTTGAGTAGTGTGATTTTAATGGCATGGAACTAAATGCTGATAGGTATTTTGGAAATATTTTTCCTGTACTAGAGCATGGAGGAAGTAGGAATATAAAATTAATGATTCCAATTAGGGATCTGGGAGTATATATTAATTCATCTATGTTAAACCTATTTTTTTTCATGGGTGACGTTGACCAAATAAAACACAGTCCAGTTTATGTTCAAACTATATTTAAGCAAAATATCGTTAAAACTAAACAGAGAAAAGGTGAAAACCATTATACATTCCTACTAAAGTAATCCAAGTTGTTTATTTTTTCTATGTTTTTGGTCAAAATCACCCCAGCGGTCAAATTAACCCCATTTTAAGGTACCAGAAGTTTTGATAATATTTTAGGATATGGTTGAAATAATACCCTTCTTGGTGTGCGTCATCGATTGTTAATGTCTTTCTAACACATTACGTAGAAAGAAATGGAAAAAAGGCAGGTCTGTGATTAATCCTAATCAAAATATCACAATAATGAACCGTTTAAATGTATTACAAACGTTAACCCTAATCTTCGACTCACAAAGATTTGATTGGTTGATGTTTAGATTACGCGCAAGCGCAGCCTATCAATCGAGAGTTTAAATTACTATGAAGGCGTTACTTTCGTAGTGGCAATGTGTCTTACGTCTTTTTCTACTGTCACACTGACAGTTCTCGTCAGGTCTGTACTTTGTTGTTTACGGTCAATTATGAAAAGGTAATATTAGTCTTATTGTTTTGTTTATTTTTTGCGCGATCAATCTTTTATGTTTATTTACAGCATCGGTTGTCAGGACGGTAGGTTGTGTTTACTGGTTTCGAAGCCTAACACGTCGGTAAGTGATTCACTTACCGTTCAGACGTCGGTAAGAAGTCGGTAAGAAGATCTATATTTTTTTTGCGCGATCGATCTTTTTTGTTTATTTACAGCATCGGTTGTCAGGTCGGTAGGTTGTGTTTACTGGTTTCTAAGTCTAACACGTCGGTAAGTGATTTACTTACCGTTCAGACGTCGGTAAGTAAATTACTTACCGACGTCTTAGCCCTACATACATTGAAGTGGTCCTAAATAATATATTACCTCATTCATTACACAAAAGGAACAGAAAAAAATAAGAAGATTGATATTTTTTTAATGAACAGAATCGAACAGAACAATATAAAAAGTTATAAATAGCATGAAAAAAATTTCACCAAAATGCAAATTATATTTTAAACTGATCGAGAAGTATAAATGTCACTTTTGACAATTCGTTCATTTCGACGAAATTTAAATTGTTTCATTCGAAATTCGAATATTTCAATACGATAGCGCAAAAAATGGTATAAGCATCTCGAACGTTAAGGGTTACACCGGTATCCAGCAAAATTGGAGGCTTCGTTACGCTCAGTCTCCAAACATTGCTGTCGACCGGTAAACAACCCTTACCGTTCTTAATACTTAATATACTATAAATAATACAAAAATATGCATGGATATACGGAAAAACATCAGTATTTTGGAGGTTCTCAAGTATTTTCAGTCAGAAAAAGAAGCTGGTAATTATTAATTTTATAGCCTTTTCGAATTTGGCTGAATACGATTCTGATGATTTTATTTATCAAATTTAAGGTTATCCATATGTCAAAATAGCAAATAAAATAAACGACATGCCGAAAACCCGAATATACGTCACAATCGATGACGCACACCAAGAAGGGTATTATTTCAACCATATATACCTTGCATTTAAGTCTAATAGTCCTCGTTTAGATAAATATAGATGTGTTTTCAATCTTCTCTACAACCAGTTCCAGCTCTCTCCTCTGTAAGCAGTCAACATATTAAATTCCCTTTTTAACTGCCTACTACCATTGTCTAAAAAATATAGACAATGCTACTACTAAGTAACAGATATTTCATGATTCCTGGAAGAAGCTCTATAGATCATCTAACACGAACATAATAAAAAAACATTACAATAAGATCACTTTGTGGTAAGTATAAAAAAAGAGGAGGGAAACGTTTGCTTCTTTTAGATTGTATGGGATGGATATTTATACAGTGTGGAAACCACTTATGGAATAAAATTCTTTATGTCATTATTTTAGGAAATTATAAAAAATGCCGAGACACGTCAACTTTTGAATTGAGTTGTGCGTTATGTAAACATAAATTTAACTGGACAGGGTAATTCACGCAAGTATGCCATAGTCGATGTTGTTTTTTTAATGAAACACCCTGTATATTTGCATATTTTTGAAATCCTCTTAATGAACCGATTCCAACAAACTAAATAATCTATGGTCAATTATGAATTATACAGGGTGAAATTTTAAAATTAATAATTTATTACACTTGAAATATTGGTACTTTTTAAAATTAGTTAAATATGGATTTATCAAAAATCTAAACTAACTAATTATTAGACGTATTAGTATATTAAACAAAACCTGCTACGCCCATGAATTTCATCATAAATACCTAAAAATTACCTAAAAACGCCAATAATTAGACAAAATCGGTAAATAATGTGGATTGTTTTAAATCGGTAATTAATATGGATTGTTTTCTATTCTGTCAGTTGTTGATGTGTTGACAGTTTATACTGAAAAAGTGAAATCTTTGTCAAACACTCTTTCCTTGTCGACATAACAATGGAATATTTAACTGAGACTCACCGAATTGAGATTTTAATGATGATCGGGTACGGGGATAACTGCAGAAGTCAAGTTGAAGTGGCAAACTTATTTAATCACAGGTATCCCGAATTGCCTAATGTTTCACAAAGTACTGTGTCTAAAATTCATGCACAATTCAGAGAACTTGGACATGTCAAACCATTGAAAAGAAAACCACACTTCGTTGAAGATGATGTGAAAGTGGATATTTTGTTAAGTGTCGAAGAGAATCCAACTTCAAGTACACGTCAAATTGCCCGTGAAAATAATGTTACTCATACAACTGTTCTAAGATGTCTTCATAAAGAAATACTTCATCCTACAAATTAACTTTTGTGCAGGAGTTAACAGAAGACGATCCAGATCGTAGAATGGATTTCTGCGAAAGATTGATGAATGAGCTGAACAGAAATGAGATAACTCTTGGTACCATTCTTTTTTCTGACGAATCAACATTCACATTGAATGGAGAGGTAACCGACAGAACTGTAGCTATTGGTCAGCAGAGAATCCTAATTGGATGCGTGAGACACATACTCAGTACTCTCAAAAGGTGAACGTTTGGGCCGGTATCATAGGCGACCATATTATTGGTCCTATATTTATAGATGGAAATTTGACAGCTGAAAAATATTTAAATATGCTTAGAAATGAAGTTATTCCTGCGTTGGCAAACTTATATCCCAACGCAATAGATCCTAGCTTACCGAATGAAAATATTTGGATCCAGCAAGACGGGCAACACCACATTATGCATTAATGGTAAGAACTTATTTAGATGAAATCTTCCCCAATAAGTGGATTGGACGAAGAGGTACTATTGAGTGGCCAGCTAGATCGCCAGACCTTATGCCGTTAGATTTTTTTCTGTGGGGTTATCTCAAGAACAAAGTATATGCAACACAACCAACTAGCATTGTAGACCTCAAAGACAGGATAACTACAGAAATACGGAATATTTCACCTCAAACTTTAAACAAAGTTAGGAGGAGTTCTTTAGGAGACTGTGCTATTGCCAACAACTGGGTGGAGAACATTTTGAGCATTTATTTTAATGTATTAAAATCAAATACATCAGGTATTTTATGTATGTGTTTAATAACTGTAAAAATAAAAATTTCACCCTGTATAATTCCTAATTGACCATACATTATTTAGTTTGTTGGAATCGGTTCATTAAGAGGATTTCAAAAATATGCAAATATACAGGGCACCGGCACCGGACACCGTCTATGGCATACTTGCGTGAATCACCCTGTACATTTACATTTATGTTTACATAACGCCTAACTCAATTTAAAAGTTGACGTGTCTCGGCATTTTTTATAATTTTCTAAAATAATGACATGAAGAATTTTATTCCATAAGTGGTTTCCACACTGTATATTATTATATTGAACTCATGTGAATCGGTGTGCTTAAGCAAAATGGTTGAATGATTTTAAAAATTTGCTTTAGTAGATTTAAATGTTATATTTCTGATATTATTTTATTCGATATTTAAAAAAAATGATGTTATATTGTTAAAAATTTTAATTAATGAGTAATGCCCGTAAATAAATAATTAAATAAATATAATAAAAGTTTCCAACGGTATCCCAAACGTCAGAATCTGACCACTCCTTTGTGTTTTCCACACAAACAACATTTTTTACATTTTCAGGAACCTGTTGCTATAGAACCATGGTCTGGAATTTGGGATGCCACAAATACGTACATGTGCATGCAGACAAATATAAAAGCAGAACTTCCAATTCAAGGTAGGTACTTCTTGTCCTCAAAACAAGTTGCTTTTTATGGTCATTTATTTAACTCCCATAACGTTTTCTTAGTCGACATAGCAGCAAGATTTTATTGTTTCATTTTATTTTAGGTAATGAAGATTGCCTGTACCTCAACGTGTATGTACCTGGTAGAACAATAGACGTGAACAACAGCTATGCTGTGAACGTTCACCTTCACGGAGGAGCCTTTATGACGGGCTCTGGGGATATGATGGTAAATTCTGCATACATGATGGATTCTACAAAGTTTATCTTTGTTTCTATTAATTACCGTTTAAGTGCATTTGGTGAGTATTTTCTTAGTTTAAGTCTACAGTGTAAAGCTTGCAGCCTGGACGCGGTGACATAAGCGCTGCGATCCGGACGCTGACAGCTTCAACAAATTAATTTTGTTGTCAAGATAATTTTAATTATAAGTAAAATGTATAATAAGAGAATAAATCATATATAAATATACATAAATAAAATATAAATCAAAATGAAACCACAACGAAATGCAAATAAGTTGCGTAATTCTAACATAAACTTTTTTTTCTTCTCCAATTTCGGTGACTACATATCTATTTTTAGTTAAACACCCTATTGTATTGAAATTCGACATAATAAATAAATATACCGGGTGCTTCAATAATTTCTTTACACGGTTTATCCAAAATTCTTTGGGGCTAGTTGTACAATGAACAGTTATCTCTTAAACTTAGTTTAATGTTTATTTTTAGTTGTGCAATATCTGGTTAACACTAACTAGAGTTTTAAAAATGACATATTTTAACCGGACAAAGTTAATCCGGTAAATGTAACCTCACAAAATTGTTATTTTTTTATTTTTTTGACTTCGTCAACCGACAGTACCTACCGACCACGTATGGAAATGAATCCTTTCGGAGAGGATAGCTTAGCTTAGGTACTGGTAGGAGATAGTGGATATGGTGTGAGCCGTTATCTTTTAACTCACTAGGGAACCCCAATAAGTACTCCACAAAATCTATACAATGAATCTTAAATCAGAACCAGAAACTGCATAGAAATATGCTTTGGCTTTTGAAAAACAAGATTCCTTTGGTAGTAGTTAGGCAGAAGATTGAACTTACCGAAAGGTGAAAAAAATTGTTGTAAAAACTGCAATTTTACACAACATAGCCATTAATTGTAAAGAACACGTGCCCCCTGTCAATCTTGAAGTCGAAGCTGCCATTTAGAAAACATTAATATTTATGAACATAGAGGCCACAGAATTAATGTCCATGGAATAACTCGACAACTTTTAATACATTATTATTTCCAACATTTCTTGTGAATGAACAATTTTTTTATAAAAAAAATTCAGGCTTAGTGCCTGCAGTTACAGACTATTTAATGTAATAAATAAACCACCCATTCATAGCACTATTTCTTTATTAATATATGGCTCACCCGAAGATAAAGGTAATTAATATTTTAGCGTTAAGCACCAATCCACCACCGACAAAAATATTTTATTAACTTTGTTTCTAGGTTATTTTTCTTCTTTTCCCATCTATGCGCGTCTAGAAGGATTTTTTGGCGAGTTACCGTTGATAACCGCTAGTCACCAAGCGGTTATATCCCCACTCATTGCCTTGGACAGTAATTTCAGAGGTTTCGTGAAAACATTGCGGTTATAAAAAGAGGTAACTAAATGATACGATGACAGTTGAAAGTCTTCATAATGAGTTTGTTTTGGTTAATTCCTGTTTTTGATAATGTTTTTTTTCAATGACAATAGTTATCTTCAAAAAACGATTCGTCATTGATTTAATTCTCAACATCTAGCTGTTCCGTCATTCATGTTGCCAACTTCTAACACCTCTTCTTCCGCCATATTTGTTTATTATTTGAACTTGTATCCACATATAACCCACCTATAAAGTTGTGTTACAGAATCTATAACCGTCTTATAAATCATGACGTCAATTTGTGACGTCATTCATCCCTCCCCTGTAACCGTTGCTTCGCGAAAATGGAGCGGTAGCAAATTATCAGTTACCGATTGTAAAACGGTAACTCGCCAAAAAATCCTTTAGAATGTCAATCATTTGACCTATTCCGCTACCAACCTTTTAAAAATGAGCGCCAGAAGTCGATTAGTTAACGGCCTGCATGTATGACGTTGTACAACAGATAAAAACGAAAGTCTAGTTAAAATTTGAACGTCTGTTAATTAAACTTCGTCTAGGAGATCTTTTGTACAACTTGCCCTTAACATTTTGATATTTTGAAAAAAAATTCAATTTCAGGCTTTCTGAGTACAGGAGACAAAGAAATACCTGGAAACAACGGAATGAAAGATCAAGTCATGGCAATAAAATGGGTTAAAGACAATATAAGATCTTTCGGAGGTAACCCAGACGCTATAACGTTGACAGGATATTCAGCTGGAGGAGCAAGCGTTCATCTACATTATCTGTCTCCATTATCTCGAGGTCTTTTCGTCAAAGGTATTTCTCACAGTGGAACTGCACTGAATCCGTGGGCTTTGAAGACGAAACCATTAATTTTCGCTAAAAGATTAGCTGCCGATGTCGGATGTCCGGTTTCTTCGACGAAAGAACTTAAAGAATGCCTTAAAACCAGGCCGGCAAAACTTATCACCGATAAAATCCGTCATTATTTGGAATTTGGTTTTATGCCACCTTCTCCGTTTGCCGTGGTGATCGACGATAGCTCGGAGAATCCCTTTTTGCCCAAACATCCTTATACGTTGCTAAAAAATAAAAAAGTTTACGACGTCCCTTGGATTGCTTCCGTTACGCGACACGAAGGTATTCTACCCGCAGGATGTAAGTATCTCTTAATATTCCATCGATATTATAGTGTCTGATTGAATCATTATACATGGTACTATATATTATTAGAAAGTTCTATACCGAATGATTTGAAACTCGGGGAAAAAAGTTAACACAATAAAACTAGCAAGAGAAATCGCTTTAAAATGTTTCCAAGTCACAAGTTGTAGTTTGTACGCTGATGTACGATAGTTACACAAACGTAAATGTGCAATTACATAACTGTATAACATGTCTATCGACCTGTTTGAATTTTCACGTGAATCCTTCTTTAATTCTCTAATGACAGGCCAGTTTCTAGTGGTGTTCCACAGGGTTCCGTCCTTGGCCCATTGCTGTTTGTTGTTTACGCAAGCGATCTTCAAATATTGGTCTCAAACTCAGTTTCTTTTTATGCCGATGACACAAAAATATTTGCTAACCCTTTAAGAGACCATCTCACCCTCCAAAACGACCTACACACTATACAGCGGTGGTGTTTGGACTGGTTGCTTCCACTGAACATTAATAAATGTAATGTACTCCATATTGGCAAGACCAATCCCAATTTATCATACAACTTAAATGGGCAGTTACTAAATACGGTTACCAGCCATGATGACCTAGACATCTTAGTGAACTCAAAGTTATCGTGGAGTGAACATGTTGTGTCCGTATGCAACCGCGCGAAATCCAGACTCTATCTGATACAAAAAGGTAGAACGTGTCGTGGGACACACGGTAGGAACTTTAGTTCCTTTTAAGCAAAAGTTATGTAATACATCTGACGTTATAGATAAACAATTTGCATATTCTTTGGTGGTTGAGTAGTAAGCACACCAGACTCTCACGCGGTAGACCCGGGTTCGATTCCCCGCAAGGAATTTTTTTTAATGTTAATTTTATTTTTAAATAATCATTCTGCTTGATATTAATAACGACAACAGGTAGACGTTTGAAATATTTAGCAGAATATTCATTATTATAGATAATGGTACGGTACCCTCCATGAGGGAGTCCGACTGGCAACATCTACTTATAACAGCATCGTATATTTAAAAAAGGAAACCGTAGCATTATACAAATTGGACATTCGTTCACCACAAAATTAGTGGAAACATAAAATTGAATTGTTAAATTTTTAATTTGAAGTTATATTACAGTTTATAGAAATTTTTATTTTCTAGATTTTTCCCTAAGTGGGTCGTAGAAAAAATATGCTGCTCGACTCGTGTGGATTGTCCATATCGCACTTGAACGATTGAGCACTCCGCCTACGGCGTCGTGCTTCATCTTCGTCCTCGTGCGATATGGCCATCACATCCACACTAGTTGCACAAACTACAATTTCTTTCAAAATATGCCCTTTTATATTTAAAAACTACCTGCCAAATGTCAAATCAATTTATCAATCCATTTTAAAGTTATCGAATTAAAACATTCAAGTTTTCAAAATTTCAACACTCTGTATTTCGAAAAGTAGCTAGACCCCTTAATCGCGCAAAAAAAATTATGGAAATAATAGTAAAAATTTATCCGAACAAATTCAAGTAGATCACTAGCACTGCGAATACCAGCTTTGCATATAATTTTAATATATCATCGGTGGTTCAGTGGTTAGAATGCTCGCATTGCACGCGGGCGGCCCGGCTTCAAATCCGGGTATGAGCATATTTATTATTATGAATCGCTGCTTCGTAAACGAGAGAGAGACTAAGGAGGCACAAGCACGCAAAAGCAAGGCACATAACGAAGCAATGTAACATAACGCAGCGTAACGTAACGCGTAACGGTCAGATCTTTTGCGTCGCGACCCCTGGTCGCTCAAACATAACCTGGCGTAAAGAACTAAAGTTCCAATAAAGTTCCAAAAATCGTTCTCTGGAGTGTCACTTGAAACTTACTGTAAACTGTACAAATGTTACGTGCGTCCTATTTTAGAATATGCGGGTCCTGTGTGGTATCCTGATCTTATTCGCGACCAAGTTTTATTAGAAAACGTGCAAAGGAGGGCTACTAGACTTGCATTCGGTCGCGTAAGGCCTTCCTATGAGGAGCGACTGACTGGGGCGAATCTCATCTCGTTTCAAGACCGTCGACTTCGGGGAGACTTGATGTTATGTTATAAAATCATTAAGCACAACTTTGGTGATATTCAATCTATGTTTCTATTCAACACTGATCTTAGACTGAGAGGTCACCCATTTAAACTTAAGAAGGAGTCCTTTAGATCCCGAGTAAGACAGTACTTTTTACCAAACAGAGTGTTTGATGTCTGGAACAATCTTCCTGATGATGTTGTTTACGCACCATCAGTTAACGCATTTAAGAACAGGATTGATAGACTTCTATTTAATAGTTAATAGTGCGCATTGTTGCATTTATTATTTATCTGAATTTGTTTTATTTATATCTTTTTTGGCTGTATAGTTGTTGCGGTTATTCTTGAAAACTACGATTTTGTTAATTATTGTTAATTTGTCATTTATTATGTTTATAGGCGTTTAAGCACTTATTTATGTTCTCAGATCATGGGCTTCATAGGTTCATACCTCAGCCCTTATTTCTATTGTAATAGTATATATATATATATATTATCAAAAACCCAATTACCATAGTATATGGTGTAGGGTATACTTTTACAATTATACTTATTCCAACTAGGTACATCGCATTATGCTTAAGACATATATATCCATTTTTTCATCGATGCTCCGGTCCAGATAGAATTTTATTCATGTACAAATTTAGCCCATTGTTTTTTATCCCTTGCCATTGTTTTTGCTTCTGTCCATGTTTTACCTTTTTCTTGCAGTATGCCTACCATAACGCCATCCCATGTTTGTTTTGGTCTTCCTTTTTTCGTTCTTTTTTGTATTTTTGATTGCCATACTTTTTTAACTGGTCTTGTATCGTTCATTCTTTGTAAATGTCCCCACCAGCTTAATTGTCTCTTTTCAATAAATTTGAGTGTTGATTCTATTTCAAGGTCTTCTCTTATTTTCGTATTTCTTATTTTATCTTTCTTTGTGACTCCTTTAACTCGCCTAAGATACTTCATCTCAACTGCTTGTATTCGACTCTTTTGTCTCTTTGTTAATACCCAGGATTCACATCCTAATGTTAATATTGCCCGGTAAATTGTTTTGAATACATTTAACTTTGTTTTCTTGGAAATTTCTTTTTTATTTATAAATGTCGAATTCATCGTGTGGTAAAGTTTCATCGTTTTTTGTACTCTATTGGTAATTTCGACTTCCTGCGTTCCATTTTCTTCTATTTCTACTCCCAAGTATTTATATCTTCTAACTTGCTCAATTTTCATTCCATCTAACTGTATATTTAAATGTTTTTGTTTCGGTCCTATAACCATAACTTTGGTTTTACTTTGGTTAACTGTCATTCCAAATTCTTCAGATACCGTGCTCCATATTTCCATATTATTTTGTAAATCCTTCTCTTTCCCTGCCATAATTATTAAATCATCTGCAAAAGCTGCTTCTGATATATCCACTCTTCCTAAATGTCTGTATCCAACGTGTAGTTTTGCCATTTTGGTTGACGATTTTTTAATTATTTCATCAATAAAAATTGTAAATAATAATGGACTTAGTCCCCCTCCTTGCCTTAATCCTTCTTGTGTTGAAAATGGTTCTGATGTTTTATTTTTGTATATTACACAATTTCTATTATTTTTGTAAATGTTTTTGATTATGTCTATTATTTTGTAGTTTACTCCCCTTCCTTCTAGTACTTTCCATAACTTCTCCCTTGGTACTTTGTCAAAAGCTTTTTCCATGTCTATGAATCCTATATATACCTCTTTTTCTTGTTGTGAAAACTTATCAATTATCTGTTTCACCGTAAATATGTGGTCTTGTATGCTTCGACCTCTTCTAAATCCACTTTGCGATTCTTCGAGAGTATTTTCTATTATTGGTCTTAGCTTACTGTCTATAATCTTCTCGTATACTTTCATAGCTGTACTAAGTAAATTTATTCCTCTATAATTATTGCAGTCTTGTCTATCCCCCTTTTTATATATTGGAACTATTAAGGCTGTCTTCCAATCTTCTGGAATCTGTTCTTCCCTCCACGCAATGTTGTATATGTTCAATAATATTTTTGTTCCTGTTTCCCCTAAATTCTTGAACATTTCTGCTGTTAACTTATCAATTCCTGGAGATTTTCCATTTTTCAATTCACTTATTATTTCCTGTAATTCTATTGTAATAGTAATAATAATAATAATAATTCCCGCTCGGTATCTCATTAGACACTTCCAATTTCCAACACTGACTATAAGACAATGGTCATTTGCCAACGGGCGCCTCGAGCAAAGTTCTTTTCCGCTATAGAATATTTTTAGGGCAATATATACTTTTTTGATTTCTTTTTTTTTTATCTTCGTAAATCGCTGTGGTAAACAATGCTTTAAGGATACATCTATAACACCTCTAAGGATACCTCAAAGGCATTTCACCACTGATGATTTGTTCGACGACCCATCACTAGTATACCTCCAGGCAGCGCCCGATTAAGTGAGGGGCTTGCTGGGGCTATAGCCCCGTGCCCGAGGGGTTCTTGCTTAGGGAAAAAATTTATAAATTCCAATTATGGACACGATTTATGAAATTGAAACGGAACAAATTTATATATTATATCTATAACAAAGAATCACAAAAAATATCCATTATATTTGTTGCAATAAACTGAAATCAATGCCTTATCATTAAAAAATTGTAGTTTATTCTCCTGTTCTCCCGAAAATCCTAATTTTCTCTGCCCTTGAGAGGGCCTTTTAAAAATTTAGCCACTGGCATCTCAGAGTCTTAAACCGCTGCTGCCTCCAGTTCAAGCTTTCCATCCACCTTTCCCGGAGGAAATACATTTAAAGATAAGTACCTAAAGAGTACCGTCTCTACTTTTTTGCTCATTACCTACCTTGCAAAAAATTCAATATTTTTATTTTCTTGCTTTAAACGGATTGTTGGCCAAAAAACAGCTATTTACACTGGCCTAGTTTCTCAAGACTTGTAGCTTATCGATTTTCCCTAATTATCCAATTATTCTCAGAAAATATGTTTTTATCTGTTCCTTTTTTGGGGTTTGTACCCAGAGGGTTTCACTGTCCGTCCATCTGTCTTTCCGACTGTAACCAGGATGTATTTCATGAACCGTAAAAGTTAGACTGTTGAAATTTTCACAGATGATGTATTTCTGTTGCCTCTACAATACAACAAATACATATACATTACATTGCTTTGGGCAGGTAGTGGATACCTGCTTGAGCAACCTTACAATATTACTTCACTACTTTACTTTACTTTATTACTTTCATTTTCTAGATTATTGTCTGGCAAAAGATTTGGAAATAATTAACAAAAATTTCGTGGAAAAAGCTCATCTGATTCTGGATTACAATTACACATTACCAGTTGAAAAGAGAGCTGAAGTCGCCACCCAATTGAAAGACTACTATTTTGGTAAAGGAAATGACATAAACGAACTCAATTTCTATAATCTTGTAGAGGTGAGAGGATTTTTTAAATAATATAGTTCACAACATTTCGGTATCTGGCCGTAAGTATTTAGTAATAAAAGTTTATCAATACCTCATTGTAAACAGTAACAGGTCCGTAGTCGGTAAAGTTATATTTATTTTGTAAACAGAATCACAACATTTTTCAAAAACAAATTAAACTTTCATTTATTTATTGGTATTTAACAAATTATACTGTTTAAACATACAGGGTGGCCCATCGTACACCATCGAATTAGCAAATATGTTATTAAAAAATGATTAAAATAAAAAATGGCCACATTTTAAAATAATTTGTAGGTACTATACAGGGTATATGAAAAACTATGGTAGGTATCAAAGTTGCATGGATGAATGGAAGAAATGAATTAATGAATGGAAGAAAAAATGATAGTAAATTAAAATTATATTACAATATTTAAAATGATTATCCCGAAAATCCCACTTTTTTCTCGAGTAAAACATGCTTACACATCTTTGTGAAAAAAAGCAAATTATAGGGAGGGCACATTTCAATAATATATTTTTAATTTTGGAATAACTCACGAGATATTGGGCGGAGTAGAATTCAATGAGACCTCTGGCGGAAAAAATTGTAACTGTCGCAACGAGAAAAATAATTCGTTTAGCATTGTTTTCGTATTATATGCAAGTCAACGTAATTACCGTAAAGTCGTACTTTATTTGTTTAATTTTGTGTCAGTAACAAGTTTAAAGCTGTGTTTTTCTATTTAACTCAACTGTAATCATTTCTGAGGTAATATTCTTATATAATAAGTCGGTATTGAAGGTTTAAAATATTACTCAATACAAACGTACCTTCCCTGCAACTTTTGTAGAAATGACTATATCAAAAATAAAATAAAAACACGAAATCAGAACTAAAACTAAACAGTTAATTGAACGCTTGTTGTAGTTTTCACAAATATCAACCTATTACTCCAAAAATAAAAATATTAGGAGTCAAAATTTAGTTTAACAACAGAAAATACTGAAGCACAATCAAAGAAAAAGCAAAAATTTTACAAAACACACACTGAAAAAAACTAAAACTGCAAAATAAAACCACTTAAATATCAAAGAGCTTATACGGCAGCTGATTTGTTTTGCTCGTTGCTAAGATGACATTGACATTTCAGAGCGCCATCTATCGAATTCTACTTTTCCCAATTGATTTAATGAGTGATATAAACGCAAACACAAATTCTGTCAAGATGTATAAAAGAGAAGTAAGAAGTAAAAAACCGTAAATTAGGAAGGCTTTACAAAACAATCGAGAAGATAAGCAATACTTATCGAAAATATAGTTCAACAAAACTAATACAAAAATCAAAAAAATCTTACATTTAATGATATAATTGCTAAAATAGAAGTTCATCTTCAAGTCTTTGGGAGATGTGTAAATAAAATATGTAGTCCATTACGTCCAAGTAATGAAAATGTAGACATTCAGAAAATTGATATAGTAATAAAAAATAAAGAAGTTATAGCTGAGTTCAATGAATTTTTCGCTAGTATAGTACAGGGAAAATATATGCCGATAAAATCGACCCTGACCTAATTATAATGACAATATTCAAATATTCAAAATCTTGATCAAACCATGTACATTTTCTCAGCAAATGGAGAGGAAGTTGAAAATTATAAAATCTCTTGAAGTAATATCCAATGAAATTGCAGTGTCATTAACTTTATCAATAAATATATGTTCAAGTGTTGGTACTTTCCCCATATCACTAAAATTGGACTTAATTAAACCAATATAATATTAAAGTGGAGATACGAAATCCACTACTAATTATAGATCTATAACATTAACATTATCTGTTGGCAATACTCTGGAATTTTTTTTATAAAAATATGAAAATATAATGTCTACTAACCTGTATGAATTTCGAAAAGGAAAACCTATAGAGGACGCTATTATGTCTCTATTAAGTTGGAAAATAAAAATTTGGATATTTTCCGAAGTACAAATAAGTTAATCAATAAATAATAGTTATTTATGTACCAAAGCAGTAAAGTGAGACGAGCGAAGCGAGACGAATAACAGGCGAGTCCGATAAAGACACTTTACTGACGTGATGTATACAAAATTTTATCGCCAACTGCTCAGAATTCAGAATATTAGAAACTGAGGTATATTTCATTGCATTTTATTATGACAAAGTAAACAGCACATATAGAACAAATCTACTCATTATTTGTTATATTTAAATTAAAGGTACACCCTGAAGCATCATAAAAGTCAATTCCTGAAGTCAACAATAATTTGTTATAAATAAATCGCAATGGAATCAAAGGATGCAGTTTTGTCAGGATCACTCTGGGCGACCCTCGGAAGCTGGCGCCGAAGAAATATTTGGCGATGACCAGGAAAAACCTACGTTTAACATTAGGATTTCTGACTGGTCACTGTCAACTAAGTAAACACCTCCATACTATGGGGCTAGTGGACACACCTATACAGGGTGCGGCAAATAAACGGTCAATTAGAAATATCTCGAGAACTAAAGGTATCTGAGTTATGAAAATTGGCATGAAGGGGTTTTGAATAATGAGCTATTTAATGAAAATATTGCCGTCACCATTCAACTTCCGGTTATACCGGAAGTTGCACATAACTTTGTAATTTTTAATGAAAGACCCTGTATATTTTTCAATTTTAGGAATATTTACGTTATTCTGAACATTTTTTGTTGATACTTTCTTATACCTATCTTGACCGTTTTTGACTTGTAATGTTTTTTATATGAAAATTACACTTTTTCACCATGTACATAAAATTTAATATTCTCTAATGTAATTTGAATAAAAGTTTAAATTTCTCAGGAACCATTTACCACATATCGCTTTATCGTTTACACTGTGAAGTTACCTTTTTTATTATATAGGGTGCTGTTAAAATTGGAATAAAAACGGAATCCACAATCTTCGCGTAATTCCTTTTTTTCAAATGGGACACTCTGTATGTGATTATTTATTCTGGAAGAATACGTTGCCCACTATCGATATGTATGACTATTCCCTATACCTATCTCTTGCAGTTTTGAAATAAATCAGCTTTATACATTTTTGTCACAAAAAATTAATTTTCTTATAGGCTATGTGCTATTAATTTATTGAGTTAAACATTGAACAATTAGATACTATCAAAGATAATAAGACACTTGCTTCTTAATGCAACCACTAATGTTCAAAATGTTGCCCATCAACTTCCAAACGTTTATGGACAGATTTTCATTAGTAGCTCTTTATAGTGATTCTCCACGTATTTCGTTAAAAGCGTGGAGGACTTTGTTTATCAGGTTCAGCAAATACCTTATTTTCAACATATCCCCAAATACGGTTATCTAATGGTGACAATTGTGGGGATCTTGGTGGCCAGAGAAATGGACCTTCATTAGCTATCCATCTATCGTTAAATATTTCATCAATCAATGTGCCAACTCCTCGAAGATTGTGAACCGGTGCACCATCTTGTTGAAACCAAGTTTCGTTAGCCTCATTATTAGGTAAAGCGTGCATTGCTCGTACAATTACTTGCCGTAAGATGTTACAGTAACACTCTCCGTTCGTCTATTTGTAAATCTTCATTATCGACATGGGTCTTGGGCTTATTTCTTTTACGTTTAAACTGACCAAACTGGGAACAGTTGTGTAGCAAACGTTTTACAGTTTTATGATTTGGTCGAGGCTTTTCTAGATATCTATCAGCAAGCACACGGCAAGTTCTGGATTCTATTCTGTTATACTCACCGTGAATCAAAATAGAATTTAAAAAATCATCATTTGTATATCCTAAATGTGCCATTATTATTTTGCCAAGAAAATTAAATGCAAACTATTATTTATTATACCTTTCCCACAACGGCATACAACAAGGTGACTACTAAACATTAACAATAACTGACATTTGTCAGAATATTCCATATGCGACTTGATAAATTAATTTTTTGTAACAAAAATGTATAAAGCTGATTAATTTGAAAACTGCAGGAGATAGGTATAGGGAATAGTAATACATATCGATAGTGGGCAACGTATTCTTCCAAAATGAATAATCACATACAGGGTGTCCCATTTGAAAAAAAGGAATTACGCGAAGATTGTGGATTCCGTTTTTATTCCAATTTTGACAGCACCCTGTATAATAAAAAAGGTAACTTCACAGTGTGAACGATTAAGCAGCATGTGGTGAATGGTTCCTGAGAAATTTAAACTTTTATTCAAATTACATTAGAGGATATGAAATTTTATGTACATGGTAAAAAAGTGTAATTTTCATATAAAAAACATTACAACTCAAAAACGGTTCAAAATAGGTATAGGGAGATATCAACAAAAAATGTTCAGAATAACGTAAATATTTCTAAAATTGGAAAATATACAGGGTCTTTCATTAAAAATTACAAAGTTATGTGCAATTTCCGGTATAACCGGAAGTAAAATGGTGACGAAAATATTTTCATTGAATAGCTCATTAGTAAAAACCCCTTCATGCCAATTTTCATAATTCAGATACCTTCAGTTCTCGAGATATTTCTAATTGACCGTTTATCTGCCGCACCCTGTATGCAGAATGTGTGAACAGGGAGATGAAACTGTCAGGCATGTCTTATGCGAGTGTCCGGAATTATCGAGTGTGTGTTCGGTGAGTCTTGGCCTACACCTGCCGATATAAAGGAGATGTCTCCTAGTGACCTGTCCACCTTCCTGAGAAGGTCAGGATAGACGATGACCTAGGAGGAAAACTCCTCGGGAGGATGTACAATGGCTCACATATGTGGCCTAAGTGCTACACTCACCCTCCCTACCCTACAGATACAGATATAAAAAATAAATATCAACGCTTGCCATAAAAGTATAGTTTATTTCAATTTTATAAAGAATTTGGATTTTCAAACTACTTATCGTCAATTTAAAATATTGGTCACACGTCCTAAATTATTAGCTTAGCTGAGGGCTACGTAGCTGACAGATTTAGCCGGGCATTAATAAACCCGCCTTTAGCGTCCTTTGCCTGCTTTGAGGTGCCGGCCTGCTCCATACCGATTTGGAGTGCTATTTCATGCAGTGATGCCAACTTGGGGGGTTTTCCTCCTAAATTTAGGGACAAAAAATCTATACAGGGAGTTTTTTAGGGGGAATGATTGTTTGGGGGTATTTTTAGGGATAACATTTCGACTGTGTTTTTTTTAATTGCACTACTCCCCATACTCCATACTTGTATTCAATAAAAGTTTATAAAAAAATTTTAATTGATCAAATGATACTACTGTCATTGATGGTTACTAGATGTTGCTGAATTAGCAAAATGATGTTTAATGATATTTTATTAGTAGTATTTATTAGTTATTTTTAATGTATTTAAAAATATTTAATTATTTATTTTATAAATAATAAAATTTTTTAGCGGGAATCCCTATAGTAATTGTGGTGATTTTAGGGGTTTTTGATTGGGGTTTTAGGGAGATAAATTTCTGAGTGTTGGCATCACTGATTTGATGTTATCCATTTTAGCCATTTTTATAAATAGTTGAGATAATAGTGTCAACTTGTTGGAAAATTTTTCTCCTGAATGTATTATATACACAATTTTTTCTATTTCCAGTTATGTACCCATCGACTATTTACAACAGGCATAGAAATAGCCGTGAAACTTCAATCTGAAGCGATGCAGTCACCCCTATACTTTTATTATTATAATTATGATAAAAGTGTTAATAAAGTTTCTACATATTTTTGCAAAGGAAAAGATATAGGAGGTAAATATTGATAGGAACTGAAAAAACATGGAAATCTCATAATTGTTTTTTCAGGTATTTCCCACTGTGATGATGCTGTGCTTGCTTATGGTTTTTACGCTCTTTACGAATTTTCAGAAAATGACAAAAAAGTTAGAAAAACCTTCAAGAGATTATTTGATACATTTATTACTGAAAGGTAAGTTTGTGAACAATTTGGTGTAGCTGGAATGAGAGCTATGAGATATCCACATAGAGCTTCAATGTTTTTCTAACATATAGTATTATGTCAAAAATATCAGAAGAGTTTCTGACAATAGGGCAAGTTCACATGACGTCATGTGACAGCCGCTCTGATGTATCTGATGATAAACAAGCATTAGTTGTACAACACGTGGTTCTTAAAATTTATTTGATCGTGTTTAAGTTTTGATTTTGATTTGGTGCTTTCTTAGATATTGTTTTAATTGTTGAAGTATTTTGAAAGATATATCTGACTGTTTATAATAAGAAGATAATTCAATCAATACAAAACAACCAATTTACGTTGAAATAATACTCTTCTTGGTGTGCGTCATCGATTGTTAATCTCCTTCTATCACATTACCTAGGAAGAAATGGAAAAAAAGGCAGGCCTGGACTGACATTCCGTTCATAAAAAGGTAGAACGTGTCGCGGGACACACGGTAGGAACTTTAGTTCCTTTTAAGCAAAAGTTATATAATACATCTGACCTTATAGATAAACAATTTGCATATTCTTTGGTGGTTGAGTAGTAGGCACACCAGACTCTCACGCGGTAGACCCGGGTTCGATTCTCGAAGAATTTTTTTTATTGTTAATTTTATTTTTAAATAATCATTCTGCTTGATATTAATAACGACAACAGAGAGACGTTTGAAATATTTAGCAGAATATTCATTATTATAGATAATGGTACGGTACCCTCCATGAGGGAGTCCGACTGGCAACATCTACTTATAACAGCATCGTATATTTAAAAAAGGAAACCATAGCATTATACAAATTGGACATTCGTTTACCACAAAATTAGTGGAAACATAAAATTGAATTGTTAAATTTTTAATTTGAAGTTATATTACAGTTTATAGAAATTTTTATTTTCTAGATTTTTTCCTAAGTGGGTCGTAGAAAAAATATGCTGCTCGACTCGTGTGGATTGTCCATATCGCACTTGAACGATTGAGCACTCTGCCTACGGCGTCGTGCTTCATCTTCGTCCTCGTGCGATATGGCCATCATATCCACACTAGTTGCACAAACTACAATTTTTTTCAAAATATGCCGTTTTACATTTAAAAACTACCTGCCAAATGTCATATCAATTTATCAATCCATTTTAAAGTTATCGAATTAAAACATTCAAGTTTTCAAAATTTCAACACCCTGTATTTCTAAAAGTAGCTAGACCCCTTAATCGCGCAAAAAAAATTATGGAAATAATAGTAAAAATTTATCCGAACAAATTCAAGTAGATCACTAGCACTGCGAATACCAGCTTTGCATAGAATTTCAATATAGCATCGGTATTCGCGTTTAGTACTCGTCACTCATCTTTTTTTCAATTTAAAGAAACGTCAAAATAACTTGTCAAAAAAGGCTCTCTCAGAAGCACTGGATTAAGAATATTTATTTACAAAAATGAGCAAATAAAATAGTCCGTATAAATTGATAACAAATACTAAAAATAGAATAGAATGGGTAATTGAGGAGCTACCGATGGACATATCATTATAATAGATCTCGGTGGTTGAGTGGTAAACATGTCAGACTCTCACGCGGTAGACCTAGGTTCGATTCCCCATGAAACAACTTTTTTTTTATTAATGATTTTATTTTTAAATAATTATTCTGCTTGATATTGATAACAACAACAGGTAGACGCTTGAAATATTTCGTATTTTGCATATTTATTGTAGATAAAGGTACGATACCTACCCTTCGTGCGGGAGTCCGACTGGCAACATCTACTTATAACAGCTTCGCATATTTAAAAAGGGAAACCGTAACATTGTACAAATTGTACATTCAAGAACTGTACGTTTATCACAAAAAAATTAGTGAAGACATAAAATTGAATTGGTACGATTATAAATAAAATTGTTGAACATTTTAAATTTCAAGTTATATTTATTTTACAGTATATTCAAATGTTTATTTTCTAGATTTTTTCTTGAAGGGATCGTAGAAAAAATATAATGTTCGAATCGTGTGGATTGTCCATATCCACACTAGTTGCACAAACTACTATTCTGCACAGTTTACAAAATGGAAATGTAGGCCATCAGTTAACTAAACGGTGAGGCGAAAAAAGGCTAGACTCCAGCGCCTCTACCGGTCACTTTTTCGTCCTCCACTGGGCCATTGACAGTTTGTTTACATTAGTTTTCATATGACATAGTGTAGGAGTTTCCTGAATTTTAGGTGTTATATTTTTCGTTTTTTAAGTGTGTTAAAGTATTTTGTTAGTATTGGTGTTTTGATCGATGTTGTGTTAAGTATTTAGTGTGTCGTGTTAGATAAATTCATTTAACATTTTTATAGTTAGTGTATAGTTTTAGGTCTGTTTGCAAAGGTATGTTTACCATATCTACTACATTAACCTAAAAACATAATACTATTTTTACTTGCAGATGAGTGAAATTAGGCTGAGTATTGTGGATTACATGAAGTATTTAGAAGGGACCGAAAATTAAAAATGCGTTTACGAAGGTGAATACGTTTTAAATGCTGGACATCTAATATTAGCGGGTAAAACGAAATCCACAACAGTAGTTAATATTATTGCCTTGTGCCTTCAGTCATCGGCATTGGAGAAGGAACCGCATAAAATCGAGGGACGATTTGAAATAGATAATGAGCGGGCACACATTGAACTAATGGTTTGCTCTTGTAAAGCTGGACAAAGTGGGCGGTGCAAGCAGGGGCGGCTCTAGCCCACCTGCCGCCGGGGTGCAAACTCTTGTGTGCCGCCCCTTCTGGGCGATAAGTTGAAGGAGGTTACAGCCTAGAAAATAAGACTTATTTCCTATATACCGTGAAGAAGGTGAACGACATAAGGGAAGCTAGATAGGTAGAGAACTATTCTTAAAATAAACCAAACAATTTTATTTATTTAGTTATATCACAATTTAATAACATCAGATATATATTTAATTAAATGAAAAGTAAGTCTCATATGTATATACATATTATGTACCAGATGTAAAAACAAATTATAAAAAATTACGTACTTATACCTATATCCGAATACATACTTATGATAATAATACACATCTTGAAATAGGTAGGTATTATCTAATGTTTGACCATATTTTTCAAAAGCTAAAATCAATTTTTCTAGATTTTCGGATAGCAAATTCTTTTATAATGTCATTAATATCTATGTCAACATCATTTTCAATGCTTATTATAGCTAGATTTGAAAGCCTTTCTTGTGTCATACTAGACCTTAAATAGTTTTTTATAATCTTTAATTTGGAAAATGATCTTTCACCCTCAGCAACAGTAACCGGTAATGTTAAATAAATACGTAAAGCAATCGACAAATTTGGAAATGTGCTAATCAAGTTATTTTTAAATAAATATCCTAAAACATCAATTGCAGAGGAGGTAGATTTTAAATAGGTCGGTAAAATTTCAATTTCATTCAGCAAATCGACTGCATTTATATCAGAATGCTTAGTTTGAAAATCTGTCAATTTATTTTGCAAATCCGCGCAATACTTTAATTTATCATTTGAATTTAAATTTTTAAAAGCATCAAGGTTGTGTAAAAACGAAAAACAGTTGTTGTGATCACTTAACAATTCGAAACCTTTCATCTAATTTAGTTATGGCAGTGTCTAATAAAAAAAAGTAAAAATTTACTTTAAAGTGTAACTCTGGATTTTGTATAGCGTCATCTCTTCCTTCATAATTAAACATAGGTCTTCGTTTTCTAGGTCGTACAGTGCCAACTGCTGGAAAACTAATTTCGCAGTCTAATTCTTCAGCAATAATTTTTGATTCATTAAGCATTTCTTTATAAGCTAAGTCTGTACGACATTCAGTTAAATATTTTTTTACTTCTTCTAACATTTTAGCAGCCTCTGGAAGTATCACAGTAGATTTCTGCATAATTTTGCTTACAGTATTAATTTTTAATAAAATATTATACCAAGTTACCAAGGAACAAACAAATTTGTACGACTTTATTTTTGAAATCAAAGAATATGCCAAATTTTTTGTGTCGTTATCTTTATTTGAATCACTATAAATAAAGAACAAAGCATCATAAATTTTTTCTAAATTAAAACGAAGGGCTTTCACAGCATCAATGCGGCTTTCCCATCGTGTATCGGAAAGTGATTTTAGAGTTAAAGTAGGAAGTTCTTTTTTTAAGACTTGCCAGCGCGATGTTGATGCCGAAAAAAATACATATAATTCTTGGACAATGGCAAAGAAATTTGTAACTTCCAAAGAACATTTTGCAGCATCATTTACAACTAAATTAAGACTATGCGCTGCACATGGTACATAAAATGCTCTAGGATTTATATCCAAAATTTTTTTTTGTAAGCCAATTTTTTTGCCTTTCATATTGGCACCATTGTCGTAGCCTTGGCCGCGCATGTCATTAATATCAATATTTAAGCCTCCCAAAAAATTCAATAAAAACGTCATTAATCCTTGTCCAGTTGTGTCAGTAACAGAGCAAAATCCAAGAAAATGCTCTCTTATCTCAACATTTTTTGTTAAGGGGTTAAGATAAACAAATCTAAAAATTATTGTAATTTGCTCTTCATGACTTCTGTCAGGTGTACAATCTAAAATTATAGAATAATATTTACAATGTTTCAGTGTGTTAACAATGGTGTTTTTGATATTTTCTCCTATTACAGTTATCAGTTCATTTTGAATGTTATGACCAAGATAATGAGGCATATTGCGGTGTTCAGCTTTTTCAATGCGATTAATGTGCTCTGCTAAAACATTGTCAAACTTTGAAACACTTTCTATTAGTTTTAAAAAGTTTCCATTATCATTTTGAAATATCTTTTCTGTATGCCCTCTAAAAGCCAAATTTTGTCTAGCCAAAAACTGAATGATGTATATAATTCTTTCAATAACTGCCATCCACCTTTTTTTTCACGGTCCATTTGGGCCTGATTAATCGAATCTACAGTTCTTCCTTTCATTATATTTTGTTTTAAATCAACATATTGTCTCACACTTTGAAAATGTGCTACACTTTTTTCATGTCGTTCTATATTTCTCGATAAATGACGCCAATCTTTGTAACCTATTTTATCATTAAAAGCATTTATTGCACTGCTGAATAGTTTACAGTAAAAACAAAACACAGAATCACTAGATTTAGAATAAACGAGCCAGTCCCGTATAACCGTTTCATTATTTCCTAGTTTCTTAAGAAAATACGTAGTTGAAAATGATCGATTAGAATCATCTAATGGAAATGTAAAATTTTTTATTTGTACCGGACCTATTTCAAGTAGTGAGAGCTTGACATTATCTGAAATACTTTGTGGCCAAAGGGCAGGATCTGTCAATGAATCGATGATATTCGCATTCATTACTGAACTCGAATTATTACTGATATGATCAGAAAATGCAGTAGTTGTTACCGAGGCTGCTGCGGTCGGTGTTAATGTTGCTTCCGATGCTGACGTTGCTGAAATTTCTTCCATCGGAGTATCAGTAGAAGTTTCAGTAACACCCATCATTGTATCTTCAACAGTTTTTTCGAAAACTGGATTCATATCTGAACTTGTTGATGGTCCTGGTTGAACTTTCTGAAGAAACTTGCTTATAGAACTCGTGTATTTTTTCACTTTTTCTTCTTTTTCCAGTTTCCGTTTCCGATATTGGAAACCAGAAAGTTTTTTTCTTCCATCAGCCATCTGCAATAATTTAAAAAAATAAATAAAAATACTACAACCCTCTAGCCAGACGTGAGTTTCATTAATGTACAAAAAGAATTGTTTTACAGTCCTCGTTTAATAGGTAGTAACTTTAATAACATTCTTACCTTGAGTTTGACAATGCTGTATCTCTATGGGCACTTCTGCGGTTTTTCAAAACTCACGACACTGTACTCTGTACCTCTCCAAACTTTCTTAAATATTTGTTTTGGTCAAACGTATCTCGTATCTCACACGCAAGAAACAGTCGTGTGATGCTATTCTGCATTCGACATTATTCACATCTGGTTCACATTCACAGACGCCCCCCTGTTGATTCAGTTCTAAGAAGCTTCCTAAATTAGGTCTGTTCTCACAAGCATCACAGACAGTCTTTGACAATCCGGATTCGGCGCAAAGACGCTAAAGTGTTCTCGG
>CAJUYI010000057.1:171647-195628 GCA_910591695.1 Galerucella pusilla
GGGCTTCATAGGTTCATACCTCAGCCCTTATTTCTATTGTAATAGTAATAATAATAATAATAATTCCCGCTCGGTATCTCATTAGACACTTCCAATTTCCAACACTGACTATAAGACAATGGTCATTTGCCAACGGGCGCCTCGAGCAAAGTTCTTTTCCGCTATAGAATGTTTTTAGGGCAATATATACTTTTTTGATTTCTTTTTTTTTATCTTCGTAAATCGCTGTGGTAAACAATGCTTTAAGGATACATCTATAACACCTCTAAGGATACCTCAAAGGCATTTCACCACTGATGATTTGTTCGACGACCCATCACTGGTATACCTCCAGGCAGCGCCGGATTAAGTGAGGGGCTTGCTGGGGCTATAGCCCCGTGCCCGAGGGGTTCTTGCTTAGGGAAAAAATTTAAAAATTCCAATTATGGACACGATTTATGAAATTGAAACGGAACAAATTTATATATTATATCTACAACAAAGAATCACAAAAAATATCCATTATATTTGTAGCAATAAACTGAAATCAATGCCTTGTCATTAAAAAATTGTAGTTTATTCTCCTGTTTTCCCGAAAATCCTAATTTTCTCTGCCCTTAAGAGGGCCTTTTCGAAATTTAGCCACTGGCATCTCAGAGTCTTAAACCGCTGCTGCCTCCTGTTCAAGCTTTCCATCCACCTTTCCCGGAGGAAATACATTTAAAGATAAGAACCTAAAGAGTACCGTCTCTACTTTTTTGCTCATTACCTACCTTGCAAAAAAATTTAATATTTTTATTTTCTTGATTTAAACGGATTGTTGGCCAAAAAAAAGCTATTTACACTGGCTTAGTTTCTCAAGACTTGTAGCTTATCGATTTTCCCTAATTATCCAATTATTCTCAGAAAATATGTTTTTATCTGTTCCTTTTTTGGGGTTTGTACCCAGAGGGTTTCACTGTCCGTCCATCTGTCTTTCCGTCTGTAACCAGGATGTATTTCATGAACCGTAAAAGTTAGACTGTTGAAATTTTCACAGATGATGTATTTCTGTTGCCTCTACAATACAACAAATACATATACATTACATTGCTTTGGGCAGGTAGTGGATACCTGTTTGAGCAACCTTACAATATTACTTCACTACTTTACTTTACTTTATTACTTTAATTTTCTAGATTATTGTCTGGCAAAAGATTTGGAAATAATTAACAAAAATTTCGTGGAGAAAGCTCATCTGATTCTGGATTACAATTACACATTACCAGTTGAAAGGAGAGCTGAAGTCGCCACCCAATTGAAAGACTACTATTTTGGTAAAGGAAATGACATAAACGAACTCAATTTCTATAATCTTGTAGAGGTGAGAGGATTTTTTAATTAATATAGTTCACAACAATAAAAGTTTATAAATACCTCATTGTAAACAGTAACAGGTCCGTAGTCGGTAAATTTATATTTATTTTGTAAATAGAATCACTAAATTTTACAAAAACAAATTCAACTTTTATTTATTTATTGGCATTGAACTGTTGAAACATACAGGGTGTCCCATCGTATACCATCGAATTAGCAAATGTTATTAAAAAATGTTTAAAATAAAAAATGGCCACATTTTAAAATAATTTGTACTATACAGGGTATCTGAAAAACAGTGGTAGGTATCAAAGTTGCATTTTTTAAATAATTGGATATGAGATTAAAATACAATCGAAAAGGAGCAAAGTGACTGTAAATAAAATAAAAAGCTGGCAGTGGATGGAAGAAAAAATCATAGTAAATTGAAATTATATTACAATATTTAAAATGATTATCCCGAAGTTCCCACTTTTTTGAGTAAAACATGCTTACAATTCTTTGTGAAAAAAAGCAAATTATAGGGAGGGCACATTTCAATAATATTTTTTTAATTTTGGAATAACTCACGAGATATTGATTTAATGACAGATATAAACGCAAACACAAATTCTGTCAAGATGTCTAAAAGAGAAGTAAGAAATAAAAAAACCGTAGATTAGGAAGGCTTTACAGAACAATCGAGAAGATAAGCAAAATACTTATCGAAAATATAAAAATGGTTCAACAAAACTGATACAAGAATCAAAAACATCTTACATTGATTGATATAGTTGCTAAAATAGAAGTTCATCTTCATGTCTTTGGGAGATGTGTAAATAAAATATTTAGTCCATTACGTCTAAGTAATGAAAATGTAGACATTCAGAAAATTGATATAGTAATAAAAAATAAAGAAGATATAGCTGATTTTAATGAATTTTTCGCTAGTACAGGGAAAATATATGCCGATAAAATCGACCCTGAACTAATTATAATGACAATATTCAAAATCTTGATCAAACCCTGTACATTTTCTCAACAAATGGAGAGGAAGTTGAAAATTATAAAATCTCTTGAAGTAATATCCAATGAAATTGCAATGTCATTAACTTTATTAATAAATGTGTTGGTACTTTCCCCATATCACTAAAAATAGACTTAATTAAACCAATATAATATTAAAGTGGAGATACGAAATCTTCTACTAATTATAGATCTATAACATTAAAATTATCTGTTGGCAAAACTCTGGAATTTTTTTTATAAAAATATGAAAATATAATGTATACTAACCTGTGGGACTTTCGAAAGTGAAAAGCTACAGAGGACTCTATTATGTCTCTATTAAGTTGGAAAATAAAAATTTGTATATTTTCCGAAGTACAAATAAGTTAATCAATAAATAATAGTTATTTATGTACCAAGGCAGTAAAGTGATTCTTTATCGGACGAGTCTGAAATTATGAGACGAGCGAAGCGAGGCGAATAACAGGCGAGTCCGATAAAGACACTTTACTGACGTGGTGCATACAAAATTTTATCGCCAACTGCTCAGAATTCAGAATATTAGAAACTGAGGTATATTTCATTGCATTTTATTATGACAAAGTAAACAGCTATGTCTCAGTAAGTTGGAACCATATGGGAAACTTTTGTATTATATTGATTTTAGGAAAAAAATGTATTCTTTATAAAAAGTTCTACATGTTCTAAAATCTAAAATACCATCAACAGATATCAATTTTTTTCAGTCGTGTACGAGGTATGTCAAAAAATATGAATTTTACTCCAGAGTAAAGTACCTTTATTTTTCAGAATATTGACAATTGTTATTATGAAAAGTTGATTATAATTGGAAGCTATTGTCAGATATCTAATATTATCCATTTGCCATGAAAAAATAATTTCTGTTATTTTTACTCACTTCTCTGTATTAGCAATGATAATTCTGTATAATAGCAATTTGCGTACATAACGATTTTTAATCTAGGATGCACTGATGGCAAACTTCAAATCGCTAGTTAGTTTTTATAAAATACAAGAAATGGCGGCTCTGTTAAGTAGTGAAGAAAAAATAGAAATCGTTTTGATTGTGGGAGAAAATTATTAAACCCATAGAGAAGCCGCAATTATTTTTAATCATAGGCATCCCAATAATTGCATATTTGAACATAGTTTTTGGTACTGATAAACTTTTTTTAATAACATTTTTCGATATGGTCAAATTTAAAGGTACTTCACCTTTCAGTAAAATTCATATTTTTTGACATACCTCGTAAACGACTGGAAAAAATTGATATCTGTTGATTGTATTTTAGATTTTAGAACATGCAGAACTTTTCATGAAAAATACATTTTTTTCCTAAAATTAATAATATGTCACTTTACCTCCGCAAATGCGGCAGATAAAGTAAAGGAAGGTAAAGGAAATCAATCTGATAATTGACGACTTTACTGACGGTTGGCGATAAAAAAAATTGTTTCAAATATTATTTCAGTTGTGAAATGATCATACTAATAGGCATTATCTTTTCGCTTTTCGAAGAAACAAATACTATATACTGTGCTATGTTATCGAATTAACAACTACCTGTTGTGGGGTTTGTCTTTAATCAATCATATTGGCATAAGTCAAAACGAAATATCTTGGAACGAAGTATACTACCCAAAATACTGTTTTAATTTAATGTAAACTCAATTCCGGTCACTTGGTCCCAACAAATATCCTTTAAATGGGACATATACTAGATATTATACGGTTTAAGATTCGATTCATCTTTCGAAAAACCCCTTCTATGGCTTGTAAACGTTCGTACACAGCAGGACAGAGGAAGTTTTTCTCTAGCGCATGCATGGTGGCCTGCAGATAGGCGTAATCAAAATTTACAATATGTCTAGCCCCTGTCACTGATACGCGGTATTATTTAAATTACTTTAGAAAATTACAAAACCTTGGGAATGAAAAAAAATTTCTTTCGAATTTCAAAGGGCGAGTTTATCTAATGCTCGGTTAAATATTATAGATTTCGGCTAAGTTACAGTTGGTGGCCAAAGTATTTATGAACTGCCAGCTTGCATTAGCTGGCAGTCAAATTTTCGGCCATTCTAGCTGCCAGTATAGTTGATGTTAACCAGAGACCATAAATTGCGAGAAAGTGGTATTCCGTCATTCTGACTGTCAACTAGGTATGTCATGTAGTTTCCAGTTAGCTACATGTCAGTCATGTGGTGCATTGATAAACGGGAATCGGATTTACCATTAGGCCTAGTGGGCCGCAGACCACAGCGTTTTGTATACACACAATACAATCTAATTAAAATAACCTACTTACATATGACGGCCTAACCATGCTCAATCTCTTAAGAGATGGGATGGAATCAAAGGATGCAGTCTTGCTAGGATCACCCTGGGCGACCCTGGGAAGCTGGCGCCGAAGAAATATTTGACGATGACCAGGAAAAACCTACGCTTAACAGTAGGATTTCTGACTGGCCACTGTCAACTAAGGAAACACCTCCATACTATAGGGCTAGTGGACACACCTCTATGCAGGATGTGTGAACAGGAAGATGAAACTGTCAGGCATGTCTTATGCGAGTGTCCGGAGTTATCGTCAATAAGAGAGTGTGTGTTCGGTGAGTCTTGGCCTAGACCTGCCGATATAAAGGAGATGTCTCCTAGTGATCTGTCCACCTTCCTGGGAAGGACAGGATGGACGATGACCTAGGAGGACAACTCCTCGGGAGGATGTACAATGGGTCACATATGTGGCCCAAGTGCTACACTCACCCTCCCTACTCTACAGATACAGATATAAAAAATAAATATTAACGCTTGCCATGGGAGTATGGTTTATTTCAATTTTATAAAGAATTTGGATTTTCAAACAGCTTATCGTCAATTTAAAATATTGGTCACACGTCCTAAATTATTAGGCTTGTGGCAAAAATCCAAATTAGGCTGCGCTGCATCATAAATGCGTAGCATTAATTTTTCCAGCACGTGACGAGTTTCTTGCCCACCAGCCGCCCAGTGAGAGGCTGGTGCTCACAATCCTCAGCTCTGAGCTAAAGATCACTCCTAGGAAGTTCCACCTTAGGAACGAGGGCCGCTCGGATTAATTTGGCCTAGGGCCGCAAGTACCTTAAATCCGACACTGGTTAGAGATAGCTGAGGGCTACGTAGCTGACAGATTTAGCCGGGCATCAATAAACCCGCCTTTAGCGTCATTTGTCTGCTTTGAGGTGCCGGCACTGCTCCATACCGATTTGGAGTGCTATTTCATGTTATCTATCTTAGTAATTCTTATAAATAGTTGAGATAATAGTGTCAACTTGGGTGATTTTTTTGTTGATGGAAAATTTTTCTCCTGAATGTATTATATATACAATTTTTTCTATTTCTAGTTATGTACCCATCGACTATTTACAACAGGCATAGAAATAGCCGTGAAACTTCAATCTGAAGCGATGCAGTCACCACTATACTTTTATTATTATAATTATGATAAAAGTGTTAATAAAGTTTCTACATATTTTTGCGAAGGAAAAGATATAGGAGGTAGACATTGATCGGAACTGAAAAAACATGGAAATCTCATAATTGTTTTTTCAGGTATTTCTCACTGTGATGATACTGTGCTTGCTTATGGTTTTTATGCTCTTTACGAATTTTCAGAAAATGACAAAAAAATTAGAAAAACCTTCAAGAGATTATTTGATACATTCATTACTGAAAGGTAAGTTTGTGAACAATTTGGTGTAGCTGGAATGAGAACTATGAGATATCCACATAGAGCTTCAATGTTTTTCTAACATATACCTAGTATTGTGTCAAAAATATCAGAGTTTCTGACAATAGGGCAAGTTCACATGACGTCATGTGACAGCCGCTCTGATGTATCTGATGATAAACAAGCATTAGTTGTACAGCACGTGGTTCTTAAAATTTATTTGATCGTGTTTAAGTTTTGATTTCGATTTGGTGCTTTCTTAGATATTGTTTTAATTGTTGAAGTATTTTGAAAGATATATCTGACTGTTTATAATAAAAAGATAATTCAATCAATACAAAACAACCAATTTACGTTGAAATAATACTCTTCTTGGTGTGCGTCATCGATTGTTAATCTTCTCCTATCACATTACGTAGGAAGAAATGGAATAAAAGGCAGGCCTGTGATTAATCCTAATAAAAATATCACAATAATGAACCGTTTGAATGTTTTACAAACGTTAACCATAATCTTTGACTTACAAAAATTTGATTGGTTGATGTTTAGATTACGCGCAAGCTCAACCTATCAATCGAAAATTTAAAATACTATGAAGACAGCGGCACTGTGTCTTACGTCTTTTTCTACTGTCACACTGACAGTTCTCGACAGGTCTGTACTTTGTTATTTACGGTCAATTATTATTTATGAAAAGTGAATATTAATCTTATTGATTCATTTATTTAAATAACACAAAAATATGCATGGATACACGGAAAAATATCAGTATTTTGAGAGTTTTCAAGTATTTCCAGTTAGAAAAAGAAGCTGGTGATTATTAATTGCATAGCCTTTCCTAATTTGGCTGAATACGATCCTGATGATTTTATTTATCAAATTTAAGGTCAACTTTATGTCAAAATAGCAAATAAAATAAACGGCATGCCTAAAACCCGGATATACGTCACAATCGATGACGCACAGCAAGAATGGTATTATTTCAACCATACCTACATTCTAATTTCTCAACAAATTTATTTTGAAAAGTTATGGACTTCAATATCAAAAGTACTCTGATCAAAGACAATTCTATGAGTCTGATACTCTGACTGTTTACAGAATATCTGAGACTGACTAGCGGCTAGCCGATCCCGCAGCATGGCTCCCGAAGATTAACGATAGGCAACTGAAAGTATATGTAAATATCAGAAAATAAGAAATAGAAAACTAAAAAAAAACAAGAAAACCCAGGACCAAAGCCGGGGTTGATCAAAGTGTAATTATGTATAAAAATATCAGAAAATAAGAAATAGAAAACTAAAAATATAACAAAAAAACCCAGGAACTAACCGGGTTTCGAACCTAGGACCTCTGGGCTGTAAACTCAGTATCCTACCAACTGGGCTAATCTGCTCACATTCAGTCACATCGAATAAAAGGTTAAGGGCTGCTTGGACGCATGCGCACCTCAACTACTAACTTTCAGTTGCCTATCGTTCATTTTCGGGAGCCATGCTGCGTAATCGGTCAGACGCTAATGCTAATCTGAGCATAAAATACTTCAACCTAGAATTGTAACTCCTATTTTGTCAGCAGTGACTACTGTTTTAACTGCCATCTGCTTGGCCGCAGGAACTATAAAGTTCAGCGGGAATTTTAAATATCAAGTTGATGGAGAATTTTATCTTTTAAAATATAAATCGATTGTTTACCTAAAGAACACAAAATTCAGCTGCTTATAAAATATATATAAATTAAAACTGATAATATTTCGCCAAATCTTACATCAGACCATCAGAGCTGAACATAAGAGAATATTTGGCAAACTCTTGTTGATGCAAGATTTGGTGAAATACTATCAGTTATAATTCATATGTTTTCATAAAAGCTGCATTTTGTGTTCTTTTGGTAAAAAGTCAATTTATGTATTTCTGAAAGACTTGTGCAGCAGAATAAGAGTTAAAGCAACATAATGCAACATTTTTGCAGAAGGTAAAGTTTACAATATATAATTTGTGTGATTAGGAAAAAGTATATGGTGGACGACGAATACTTTAAATAAAAAGACTATGGGGAATTGAATATTTATTTAGTGATAATAACAACATTTTTAACACATATACCTATACATAACACACAACATACTACCTATAACTAGATTATTTTCCAATATTCTGCTATTTTCATTCCTAAAATATAAGTATTTTGTGTTATTTTTTCATCCATGTGGTCTGGCATCTAGTTCGAAACAATTCAACAAGGAGAGTCACGTATGAAGTACCTGTACTCATTTCTATAGTGTCTTCTCCTTTGAAAACGTTTTTTTAGAACAAAATTTGATATAGCTGCTTTCATTATTGGATCACCAAATGTTGAATCCTTGTTAGTATTCATGAATTTTGAATTGTAGAAAGCGACAGGAAGAATTGGAAGTTCTATAATGTGATGAGTGTGCGCGTTTACTGATATGAGTTAGAGTAGTGTTGGTTTTTTGACCCACATCCAAAGACGCGTTTGGACTTGAGCTTTGCGCGCACGCTCACCATGTAGGTTACTGTTCGCGTTCGCGTGTTACGTCGCAATCTGTCCGGCTCAGCTTTCTGATCAAAAGGAATTAATTGGACTGGAAACGTCCAGTCCTAACGGGGATGCTAGTATCTGCAAACACACTTGATTATTACGGGTTGATGTTCAACTTTAAGAAAATAATTGGATATGGAGTTAAACAAGAGCACTGAGCAGGCGTGCATGCTCAAGTGTCAACCTACATACGTGTGCGCTATAATTAAATTTTGATCAGGCAAAAGAAAAAGCAAATGGAAGTTCCGCTTCCCGGCAACGCAGGTGGAATTTTTCAAGGTCGTGCAAACTCCATGCACAAAATGCAAATAAAAAATTGAATTAGACGGAAATATTGATGGGTAGAGTTTATATAATAACCTTAACTTTAACCGATTACGCGCAAGCGCGACCTACCAATCGGAAGAAATTACAACATTCAAAATAGGATGCAGACGTAGCGTCTTTTTCTAATGTCTCACTGACAGCTCTCGTCAGGTCTGTAGGTACTTTGTTGTTTACGGTCAATTATTATTGAAAAGTGAATATTAATCTCATTATTATATTTATTTAAATAATATAAAAATATCCCTAGATACAAGGAAAAACATCAACACTTTGAAAGTTCTCAAGTATTTTCAGTTAGAAAATTAGGCTGGTATAATTATTATAATTTCATAACATTTTCGAATTTGGCTGAATACGATCCTGATGATTTTATTTTTATCAATTTTAAAGTTAGATATATGTCGAAATAGCAAATAAAATAAACAACATACCCAAAACCCGGATATACGTTACATACGATGACGCACACCAAGGAAGCTATTGAATGTAGATACTATAATAATATGCAATATTTTCATGGAATTTTACCAACGAGATAAAAGAGAAAGGAGGGAAGTTAAGCGTGGTAGTAATTTAACCAACTTTCGACGGAAGTCGCCATATTGAGAAGCCACATTAGTGACATTAGTCATCAATTCTTGTGTCAACATAGATAACCTTAATATACTGAAATTTGTCAAATAGGGCATGTCCACGACAGTTGACATTGACAATACTTGGGTGGTAAAACAATAAACAATAGACATGATGAAAAATTATCAAACAACAAACAACTATTAACCCTTATTAAATATGCAAGCTCAACAATTAAAATAACTTTAAAAGTACACTGAAGCAAAATCAACTAAAATCAAACACGATCTACCATTATAAATCAGCATAACCTCACTATCAAGTACCACGTGGTCTGAACGCTTTGTTTATTGTTTTACCACCTAAGTCTTGTCAAAATAGTTTGTGACGTCACGTGGACATGCCCTATTGAAGAGCCACGTTAAAAAAATAGTGATTTTCAGTATTAGAAAGGTTATTTATGAGAATTAGTATAAATTTAAGTTGATTTGCAGTTGTACAGTGTTATAAAATTTTTGAATGTACCAAAATCTGGTATCAATTCTCTAACAACAAAAAGTACTACCTTAAAAAGATGCATATGAGAGTTTTTGGTTTTTCCTAATTGAATAATTTAATGTACGCCTCTGGTTTGCTTACGGAAGTCGGCCATATTGAGAAGCCACTTTGGTCGATGATTCTTTATACTGTTATGTGTTCTCCTTTCTTTTTTACTTCCATGAAAGTTACATATGGATAAGGTATCTGCAAGATGGGTGCCGCGATTGCCTAATGCTGATCAAAAGCTCGCTAGCGCTAAAAATTCAAACGACTGTATGAATATATTCAAACGTAATCAAAGTGAATGTTTTCCGTCGATATGTCACAGTTGATGAAACTTGGGTACCTACCTCATTATACCCCAAAAACAAAAATACAGTCGATACAATATTTCATCTGAGGAACGTGCTCTCAAGAAAGCAAAAACCGTTTTATCGGCCAATAAGGTCATGGCCACAGTGTTTTGGTATACCAAAGGTGTTATCTTTATTGATTATTTAGAAAAAGGGAAAATGATAACTGATTAATATTATGCTGACACGTTTTGATGCCGAACTTAAGAAAAAAACGACCGCATTTCTTGAAGAAAAGAATTTTTATTAATTTATTTTTTATTATTTATTTCAGTGAGCCATCATTCACTGAGAAAACAAAATGGATACCAACTAAAGGAAACCAGCTGATATATTTGAATATTACCGATTATGATGATATTACAATGCAAACAACTGAATCGTTATATCCAGAAAGTGTTTGGATCGATATCAACATTGCCGAATTATACAATGTAAATTCTCCGAAATCTGAATTATAATTTGAAAATATTATTTTATTAAATTTTTAAAGACATGTTGATTTTATTTACTTTCACTCATAGATAACCTACTGGCCCAACCAGGTTCGTACTGAGAAGAAAAGTCGGCATGGGAGTTTATCTGACATTTCAGCGTTATCTCCAGTCCAGAATTATTGTCTTAGAGATTCTGGACGGACGCGATATATCTACCTTGTACTGATTAGCCGCAAATACGTCCAAACCGGTCTGTGATATTGTCTCTTCCAATTACAAACCAGAATGATTGGTTATATCTAGCAGATCTATCAACCCCCTTTCAACTTAAAAGTCTAATTCATTGTCGGGGCATTTAACCCGAGAAGTAGATGATGTTTCTACGTGAGCGGTGTATTTGTGAAAAATAATTTTCAAATTTGTAAGGCATTATATTATAGGTGATATCGGTGATATCATACTTTTATCTTGACGTCTATTTAATTATTGTTTCATTTTTTACACTTCAGAGACATTATAATTTGATTTAACTTCACTATTTTATTGTTATCAACATAGTATCAATCAAATGTTGAGTTATTTGGAAATAATTGTTAACCCTTAGCCACCGTAGTGCAAATACTGTAACGCTTTCACCGTGGTGCGGTCTTGGTGACCGCACCTATTTAACTACAACTAATTAACAAAAATATTTTTTTTCACCTAATGGGAACACTTTTATTGGATCGGGTGTAGCTTGAAGTAACAATAAAAAATTTGCCTCACTTGGTTTATTTTTAAAACCTACACTGAAAAAAAAACTACCGCAAAAGTTCTATTTCGCTCCATTTTTGACAAAAACGGCAGAATTTTTTTTTTACAAAATTCTATCCAAAAATAATAACAAATTCTTAAAAATAAATGGACAGGTAATTAAAATAACCAATAATATAAGAAATAACCTAGCAAGAAATAAAAAAACGCAAATGGTATAATAGTCACAGATTGTGTTTACAGTTTTTACAAATTTTTGACGCACATTCTAAACAGGTTAGGCTTATGACAAATTTTGCACAAATAAAAAGTTTTTCTTTTGATTCTTGGTGGACAGGTGTAACACGTTTTACGTTTTTCAAGTTTATTTTCTGGAATCTCCGCCTCCTCAGGGTCAGGAAGAGATAGGATTCTACGAATTGTAGCTCGAAGGTCACATTTTAATTTTTTGTTTTCTGCACGCCTATAAAGTTGTGGTCTTACTAATTCATCCGCAAGTACTTTCAGAAAATCTGCTTTTTGTATTTTTAGATTGTCTTTGACACACTGATGAACGACATGTCCATTGACACCAGCAATATCAAGTATGCGGAAAAATAATGCCATGGACCATCTTTGGGTGCGACGACTAGTTGAATGTTTGGCGCATTTTTCATCAAGTGCGTCAACTCCTCCCTTAGTTGAATTATAGAAGGATATAATTTCTGGTTTTCCCACATCCTCATCGAAGCTTGGTGTATGATGCATCGAAGATATCAACAGGACTACCTTGTTTTTCTTGGGTACATAGGAAACTAAGGTGGTATTTTTCGTGAACCCATATAAAGCTGAATCAACTTCTTTTTTTTTGTGTGATAAGAAGGATGGTGGTATTTCTCGCTTGTTTTTCTTGATGGTTCCGACATATGTTAGTCCTTTTTCCCTTAATTTGTCTGATAATTCCAACGACGAAAACCAGTTGTCCGCAGTAATGTTCCTATTTGTGTTCTGTATGGGTTTGGAGAGTCTCATAACAGATTGCGTCGGTTTGGAAAGCCTTTTTTCTCCTTCTGTAAGACCTATGCCATCAGAGTCCTTTCCACAATATAGGTAGCCATTATAAAAATAATGATTCCTAGCGTCGGTTAGACACATCCTCTTCAAGCCATATTTGCACGGCTTATTTGGCATGTACATTTTATATTTGCATCTACCTCTGAAAGAAATAAGCATTTCATCAATAGTCATATTGACACCAGGTGAGTAGACACTTTGAGAGTTGAACACGAATTTGTAAAAAACTTCTGAAATTGGTGCCAGCAAATCATTCTGTCGCCGTTCAGCTCTATCAGTAGGATTATCGAAGCGCAAAGCAATAAGTAAAGTTGCAAATCTATTTCTGCTCATCACACACCGGAAAATTTCACGACCTGTTCCGTCAGTCGTGAAAATTCTTTCAATTTTTTCATGGTTGGAATTGAACGCAGCGGTATAGTACAATAATCCGATAAAAGCTCTTAGCTCAATTATGTCTAAATCTTGCAGTTCGGATCTCTGAATATTTTTGTACTTCACTCTGATGCTTTGCAATTTCAAATTTGTCCATTGTAATACAACTTGTAGCAAGTCGTCTGTAAATAAGAGATTCCAGCACGTAACTGGATCAGCTTTATTTCCTAACGCGGTCCACCGTCGCAAGCCTGGAAGTTGCATAATGATATTGTGCTTTTGTGTTCTCGTACGAGAGACAAAACTTTGCGCCGACCACTTGTAGCGATTTTTCCCATAATAGGTTTTCACATTAGTGTTGTAATTAGTTTCAGTTTCGTCCGGATGCTCGTTAGTTTCTTCAATTTCTTCCGTTTCTTCTCTATCACTAAGTTCAATTTCTGAGTCTGTTTCATGCTCACTTTCTTCATAGAAGTCCTCATTTACACTCTCTTGGTCACTGATATCTTCACCTTCCGCATCTTCATTCCAAGCCAATAAAGTGGTCTCATAATCAGGATCACCCAGCCGAACCCGTTTTGATGTGGTAGGATTTCTACTCATTATTTCGTATAAAAAGTTCAATTCAAATACTTGCTTATGCACCGTAGTCCGGTCGCTGTGACCGCTTCGTGAATTTAGCTGTGTTTATATTACACACCGGTACAAGTACAGACTTCAACTATTCACAACATACTGACAATGCATGCCTGGAAAGGTAACGAGAATACAGTTCCTTGAAATTGAAGAGGGGATAAGATAAACAGATACTAAAATTAGCGGCGGTCACTGAGACCGCACTACGGTGGCTAAGGGTTAAGAAACTGACCAAAAATGCTATTTTTCTGTTAAGGTTAAATTGCAGTAATTTTGAATCTACCGCCAAAACCCTTGAAATTGCAGGAATTTTCGATTAGCAAAGGCGACAGCCCTTTCAAAGCTTCTACCGCTTACTCGATACTCGACTGACCGGACAGGTAGCGCCACGTACCCATACAATTAATTCCACTGAACTCTATAAAGGTGGATTCATGCAAGCAAACATTAACTTAAAACTAATAAGATAAAACCATGAAGTGTAATGTAAATGTTTATGCAAGAAACTGGGAAATTACAATTTAAATTAAAACTAAAGGTGGATTCATGCGCCACCGATCTCGCTATAGAATAAATAAGTTACGCTTTTGATAATCCACAAATCATTGAATAAATATATATTTTTATTCTTGTTTAGTGTCATCATACCTATTTTGGACTCTACCGCTGTTTTGATAGACTAATTGGAACCAACTAAGACTATTTTGACTGTAAATGGTTAAAACATAGAGAAATATAATTTTGTCTATGGGTTAAAAATTTTTTTCATTGTCTAATATAAAGGTACCTAGGTATAATGATATGAGTAGATATACTTAAACATGTAATCATTACAATTTGTATTACATACTAATATAGGTACTTTCCGCGTCGCACGCCAAATATCAACTTATATGCAAATTTTGTAATTTTCATTTTCAAAAGAATCTCCAATGTTTTGAATTTTGGTAGGTAGGTGTAGGTATGCGGGAGAATTTTTAAAATCGGTCTAAAGCTACCCATTACAAACAAACTTGCAACCGCAAGAAACATTCTCCTTTTTTCTCTTAATAATAATAATTTTGAAGTATGGGTATCAGAAAATTATTGATGATGACAAATGTTGGACAAATATTCAAATATCCTTAAAATGAAAAACGTTTATCGTTGCTAGTAGTGTCATCTTACACAGCCTTGCCTAACTACACAAGTAGTTTCCTTTTTTAACAACTGACAACTATAAAATGACCTTGATCGGCAAGAAGCTTAGCTGACAACCAATGCTCTATGATATCACGGTGCACAGTAGATAGTTTGAATGTGTTTTCTGGAACGCAATTTTTTAAATATTCAAATACTCCTGTAGTGTTAAGTTCAATTTTTAAACGAGGTGAATTTGTAGTAATTTATTTATAAAGATTTTATGTTCTATATGCATAAGTGTATTCATATTTTCATAGAGAAGCAGGAAGAAATGGTGGTAGGTACGCGGTAAAAACTTTTAGAGACGCGTTGTGCATTTGATCATCTAAGTAGCTGTAGATATATAAAAAAGTGAGTCCTTTTATACTTTATTTTTATTATATATAATTTCAAAGGCTTATATAATACACATTGCTTCTAAATATGTAATTTTTGTGTAATGGCAAACTGAAACAAGAAAGGTGGTATATTTATATAAATATTATATATTATGCTCTGCTAAATATATGAGTGTGGAATAAGTTCATTTAAAAATGTGTGTATCATGTTGAGGTGTGTATATCAACTTTTTTAATTCGTATAATATTGTTTGATTCGAGTACAATGTCTTATATAAGAGGGTTATGGAGCGTGCGTCCTTTTCTCAAATTTACCGCCCAATTTTAAGAGGGAATTGAATTTTGTCATTATAACCAAGCGATATAACTTGGATTGAATAAAATATTCAAGTAATTTTGAATTTACAAATATGCAACCTAATATTAGGTGGTACCACAAAAATCTAATGACTGGTATGAAAAGCAATATAATACCTACAAAATAGGCGATGAGCTGAGTGAGGCAATAAATGAGTATGAAAATAAAGGTTTAGTGACAAAGTGGGTATGAGGAAAATAATATGTGGCAATTTCCTCCATAGTGATAAAAATAGCAATTTCCATAATATAAATCTGGTTAATTTCTATATAATTCATTTAAAAACCTATAAACTAATAGAGCGAAAACTTGAGTGGTAGATAATGCGCATGTTTTGGACCCGCCTTCATTTCTCACCAACCAATCATCCACTTTCCCGCTCTTGATGCTGAAATTTGATATTGCTTCAATTATTTTAACAGAACTTGGAGAATGTTTAATTCTAAAACATATGTTAATACACTAGAAGAGATGATATAAGAAATAAAATTTTAAAATGTCCTTTATGAGTATGATCAAAAAATATATTCCCAAGTGTCAATTTATAATGTTATTTTGATATTAAAATTCCCTGTATCAAGGCAGGGAAGAATATTTTATTATTATTATGTGGTAAGGTTTACCAGTACCTGTGTGGATATGCAGTTCTTAATGAAGTATTCTGTATAATAGATTTCATGGATGTTTCCGACAAATTGTTCTAATAAAATAATTATGTATGTACGAAGAGATTTCAGAGATTTGTTATTTATTTTGACGATAGAGTCAATCGGTTATTTGTGTAACTGGTTGAAGAAGGACCAGTGAAATGAACGCAGCTTGTGATAATACATATGTCAAAATGTCAATGAAATCTGAAATCAACAACACAACAGCCAACAGCATTTTTTGACATTTTATTTATTGGTCTACTATAATTTGTTATACAGATTATAAAATGATTTGTTCATAAACAAGGATAAAAAAAAATTTTGTTTGAATAATGTTAAGTCGAAGTATTTTCACTTTTTAAGTGATAGGTGTGACAAAAATGCTCTACATATTTCATTTACTTATATTTATTTGTACATGATAATTGAATCCTAGTTTTATATATCGTAAGGGATTAAAATATATTGGAACTAATCATGAATTCTGCAGGAAATAAACAAAAAAAGTGAGTAGTTTATATTTTTCACAAACTCCATTATACCACCATTGTTTAAATATAACAACTATTCATCAGTGCTATAAAGCTTTAGGCTTAGAGTAATTATTTGCATGTTAGGTACAATCAGTTCTTTTCTGTGAGGCTGTAAGTCAATAGCTTTCCACCTAATTTATACGTTTCCTTGTGCTCTATTATTTGATGACACTAGTAATAGTGCATTCCATTTTTATCAACCTTTTACATACAATAATTATGTATATAAGTAGTAGATTTTTCTACACAAATAACAACTAAATAAAATATACTGGAATGTTTCTTATTATGTTACAATGTTCTTTTTTAGATTTAACTATAATCCAAGATACTTTAGAGCAAAGAAATCTGCAGATTTAGACATGAACTGTCTTGAAAGCACTCCTGAAATAATGAGAATAGAGATAGATCGAATTTTTAAAGAATTTGTTGACAATCCTGATGAAAATGAATACATATTTTCCTCAGACCTAAACAATTTACAAAGAAAATATATTCATTATAAGGCACAAAAAATGAACATCATTTCAAAATCATACGGAAAAGAGCCAGATAGAAAACTTCATATTAAGAAGAAGAGTGAACAATTGTGCAATCAATCCTTTATGATTGTACCAAGTAAAGCTTCTCAAAAATATCTACAGGATTTTGTGGATATGTCCATACCCAACCCTAGTAATCATCAAAATCCTCCAAGTTCATATAATGTACATAAAGGACCAGGAAAATTGATACACAGTCCAGCAGGTGTGCATATAAAGGTAATTACTAGAGTCTAGGTTAATTTATTTGTATTTTCAGCTATTCCTACTCAAGGAACACCTTCTGCAGAGGTCAATAATATAAGAAAGAATTTACCGGTTTATGATAATAAAGAAGTTATCATGGATGTCATTAGAAATAATCAAATAGTTGTACTTGCTTCAGAAACTGGTTCAGGGAAAACCACACAAATACCTCAATACATTATAGAAGATTCTGCAACGCTTAAAAAACCATGCAAAGTCATATGTACACAACCAAGAAGAATATCAACTGTAGCTGCTGCTGAAAGAGTTTCATACGAAAGAGGAGATGTAGTTGGAGCTTCAGTTGGGTATCACATTAAGCTTGAACAAAAATATGGATTGAACACCAATGTCATTTTTTGTACAACTGGAGTTTTTCTAAGACATTTAATGAGTGGTACTGAAGCCTTTCGTAATATTACACATATTGTAATAGATGAGATACATGAAAGGGACAAACTGGCTGACTTTTTACTAATTTGTATAAAGCAGAATCTCAAACACTACCCTGATTTAAAAATAATACTTATGTCTGCAACTATAAATACAAATAAATTTGTTGAATACTTTGGCGATGTCAAAGTTTTATCAATTCCTGGTCGTTTATTTCCAATAAACACGCTGTTTCTGGAAGACATTCTTACTGACACAAAATACATGTCTTCAAAAATGAAACAAGCACAATTGAGTGGACCAATATTTTCAACATCAGAAAGCAATGTGTATAATGTAGAAACTGAGGTAGAGAAAGTATTAGTGGTGTATCCCCATGTAGATGAAGCATTGGAAGAATATTTAAATTTCAGTGATAATTATGACTACAGATTACATTATGAGGAAGCTACAGCACAATTGGGAATGTACTTTATATCTGAAGGCATTTCAGTGGACTACCAACATACTATAACTGGACAAACTGCACTTATGATTGCAGCGTTACTCGCAGATAAAGAGTTTATTAGCAGGTTGTGTAATATGGGTAAGTTTTTCCATGTTTCTTGTTCCTATAGACCAGGAAAGTAAGCTCAAAAATAGTCAAACAACATTCTTTACATAGTAAAAAAAATAGACAGGGTAAGAAAAGGAATTTTTTTGTTCAAGCATAATTTTACTTTCTGATCAGCTATATTTAGAGGCTAAACTATTAGATATAAGACAATTATACTTTTTTTTTCTCTGTGTAAATCAATTTGAAAATAGAAAAACTTTGCAAAATATTGACCATTTGTACCCAACCCGGTACAGTGCACAAAAATTTAAAACTTGTTTTGCTGCTAAGAGTATAGGACAGAGAAGTCATGGGTACCTGACCCCTATAAAGTTAGCAGAGCCACTTGTAAATAAATCGATGAAACCTATTCCAATAATTGTCGAATAATTGTCGAGAATTTGTCGTGAACGTAAAAAATTTGTCGCGCTCTTGCCACCCATAAATAAATGTCAAAAAGCATCAAAATTGTTACGAATAATTGTCGAGTAATTGTCGAAATCCATCTGACGTGAAAAAAACGCAAAAAATCTATTCCTTCCACATATACCTTTTTCTTGGAAATTCCTGGTTTTTGAAGAAATTTCGTATTTTTGGCAACAGCGCATAAGTATAATGACATTTTACCTGTTTTCTATATCATTATTGACGAATATAAAGATTTTTTAAGCAACTTCCTATTTTCCAGAAGCAAAAAAATTATGTTTCAAAGCTGACTGATAGAACACACTTATGTAACTTTGTTGTCTTATTATTATTTCAATAAGAATTTATCTGAACAATTGTCAAATGACCAAAACGAGTTGGTCGTGGGGTTTTCTCCTATATACGCACCGTGTGATGATTTATTACTATTTTTTGGTTCAGAATTTTATAAAACGAATTTGCCGTGGAATCTCCAGATCTTCATGAGCAAATGAAAGAAATATTCCGATTTCTAAGTTATACCCACTTGTAACTTGGTTAAATATAATGTTTTTCATCCAGAAATGTATTGAACAATTGTCGAATGACCCAAATGTAATTGTCGTGAACACAGAACAAATGTCGCGCTCTTAATTTTTTTTATAGGGGGTGGCTCTGCTAACTTTAATATCAAGTTAGCTGTGCCACTAACAAATAAACATCAGATATCATCACAATTGATATGAATAATTGTCGAGTAATTGTCGAAATCCATCTGACGTAAAAAAAAGCAAAAAATCCATTCCTTCTAGCATATAATATACCTTTTTCTTGGAATTTCTTGGTTTTTGAAGACATTTCGCATTTTTGGCAACAGCGCCTAAGTATAATGACATTTTACGTGTTTTCCATATCATTATTGACGAATATAAAGTTTTTTTAGGCATCTTCCCATTTTCCAGAAGCTAAAAAACTATGTTTCAAAGGTGAATGAATGAACACACTTATGTAACTTTGTTGATTTATTATTATTTTTAATAAGAATTTATCTGAACAATTATTGTCAAATGACCTAAACGTGTTTGTCGTGGGGTTTTCTCCTACATACGCACCGCACCGAGTGATGATTTATTATTATTTTTTGGTTCAGAAATTTACAAAACGAATTTGCCGTGGAATCTTCATGAGCGAATGAAAGAAATATTCCGATTTCTCAGTTATACCCACTTGTAACTTGGTTAAATATAATGTTTTTCATCCAGAAATGTATTGAACAATTGTCGAATGACCCAAATGTAATTGTCGTGAACACAGAACAAATGTCGCGCTCCTAATTTTTTTATAGGGGGTGGCTCTGCTAACTTTAATATTAAGTTAGCTGTGCCACTCACAAATAAACATCAGATATCATCACAATTGGTATGAATAATTGTCGATTAATTGCCGAAATACATCTGACGTGAAAAAAAACGCAATAAATTCATTCTTTCTAGCATATACAGCGTGTCCACGGATGGAGTATCCTATAGGTGAAACATTTTTAAATATTAATTTAGTGAACAATGTTATTCTTGATAAAAAGTTCTGCTTGTTCTGAAACCCCATAAAATGAAATAAAGTCTGACTTTTGACATTTCTTCATATATTGGCTAATACCTCAGGAACCTTAAGGTTTGCAAGGTTCTAGTCTACGCCATTCGGTTCAGAATTGAATTTTCTATAAAAAGAGGAAAAACCTTAGATATAGGTTTTAGAATTTTCAGGTTTTGAAAATTCCACACCGAAACTTATACTAATTCGCGAAGACTCATAATTTTCAAAACTCCTCTTTTCCTAGAAAATTCAATTATAAATCGGATGGCGTAGACTAGAACCTTGCAAACCTCAAGGTTCCCGAGATATTAGCCAATATGTGAAGAAATGTCAAAAAGTCAGACTCCAGGTTTTCATAAGACTGGCCATAAAATGAGACGGGTTTTGAAAAACTTGAATTTTATTTCATTTTATGGGGTTTCAGAACAAGCAAAGCTTTTTATCAAGAATAACATTTTTCACTAAATTAATATTTAAAAATGTTTCACCTTCAGGATACTCCATCCGGGGACACGCTGTATATGCTAGAAGGAATGAATTTATTGCGTTTTTTCACGTCAGATGGATTTCGGCAATTAATCGACAATTATTCATACCAATTGTGATTATATCTGATGTTTATTTGTGAGTGGCACAGCTAACTTAATATTAAAGTTAGCAGAGCCACCCCCTATAAAAAAATTAGGAGCGCGACATTTGTTCTTTGTTCACGACAATTACATTTGGGTCATTCGACAATTGTTCAATACATTTCTGGATGAAAAACATTATATTTAACCAAGTTACAAGTGGGTATAACTGAGAAATCGGAATATTTCTTTCATTCGCTCATGAAGATATGGAGATTCCACGGTAAATTCGTTTTATAAATTTCTGAACCAAAAAATAATAATAAATCATCACACGGTGCGGTGCGTATATAGGAGAAAACCCCACGACAAACACGTTTAGGTCATTTGACAATAATTGTTCAGATAAATTGTTCATTCATTCACCTTTGAAACATAGTTTTTTTGCTTCTGGAAAATAGGAAGTTGTCTAAAAAAACTTTATATTCGTCAATAATGATATGGAAAACACGTAAAATGTCATTATACTTATGCGCTGTTGCCAAAAATACGAAATTTCTTCAAAAACCAAGAAATTCCAAGAAAAAGGTATATATATTTGTATGCTGGAAGGAATAGATTTTTTGCGTTTTTATCACGTCAGATGGATTTCGACAATTACTCGACAATTATTCGTAACAATTTTGATGCTTTTTTATATTTATTTATGGGTGGCACTGCTAACTTAATATTAAGTTAGCAGAGCCACCCCCTATAAAAAAAACTAAGAGCGCGACAAATTTTTTACGTTCACGACAAATTCTCGACAATTATTCGACAATTATTGGAATAGGTTTCATCGATTTATTTGCAAGTGGCTCTGCTAACTTTATAGGGGTTTATACCTGGCCCCTAGAGTTTTTAATATTCTCCCACTAGAAATAACAACTACAACATATTTTGGTCGATTTAAATTCCTTCTGAAAAGTCATTTATTTAATATTCCACGTGATGAATTCCGGATAGAAATGAAATGATATCTTTTATTTTCCAAATGATTTGGTGCGTTTAAATGTATAGGTACCCAATATTTGTGCTATTTCTTTGTTTTTATATATTTTGTTTTATTAGCTAAATGTTGATATGATAATATCTTACAATATTTTTCCCACATATAGTTTTAGGACTATTGTGGGTTTATGTTGTTTATTTGTATATTTTGTATTTGGTGTTGTTATCTTGTAACTTTTTTCTTTGCAAATAAACGTTATTATTACTTTAGACCAGTGCGGAAGCCTTCAAAAATAATAAAAAGTGGAAAAAAATAATAGTAGGATAAAACCCATTAGAAAAGGAGAGGAATATAATATAATTGAAGAAAAAAATGGATTACAGGCGATCTGAGTTCGGGAAGTGGGAGGGGGTGAGTTTTTAAGGGTAAAAATGGTTTATCTCAATTTCCTGCAAAACTACAAGTCCTACGGAAAAAAGTTATATGGAAAAGTTGTGGGTAATAAAAAGATCTACAACTTCTGTTGACACAATTTTTACACATAGGTAACCTCAAAATTTATGTGAAGAACTCAAATAAAACAGTTTTTGGTTTTTTATTTTCATCTTTTTCAAAAACAGTATTTTTTACACGAAATTTCGTGAAAACTTACCTTATCATGTCCCAAATACACTGTAATTCATTTGATTTTAAATACTTTTTTTTCATCCTGTTTTGACTCAATATCAAAAAAGCACCCTAATTTTCATTGGAAAATTCTCGCGGCAAAATATCAGCTTTTTTCGAAAAGTCGGTGAGCTTTTTGTTCGTTGAAATCTCTACTTTCTAATAGCCCGAAAAAAAATATACATCTCCATGGTACATGTTCTCAGAAAATGCAAAAAATTAAAAAAACTCAAATCTAAGTTTTTTTTAATCACAATAAAAAACCAAAAACTTGGTTATTTTAATTTTTCACCTAAATTTTGAGGTTATGTGTAAAAATTGTGTTAACAGAAATTGTAGATCTTTTTATTACCCACAACTTTGCCATTCAACTTTTTTCCGTAGGACTTGTAGTTTTGCCGGAAATTGAGATAAACCATTTTTTACCCTTAAAAACTCACCCCCTCCCACTTCCCGAACTCGGATCACCCGTAATTTATTTTTTTCTTCAATTATATCATATTCCTCTCCCTTTCTAATGGGTTTCATCCTACTATTATTTTTCTTTTCAAAATTATCGACCCTGGTCTACCTGGTCTATACCCTGTTATAGTATTAATTCCTCTTCAGGGTTTGTTATGAACACAACTGATTTAAAGTTCGCAGTAGGGATAGCTATGACTGTTTACCTATGAAATGGCAATTTGGTTAATTGGCACAATGTATCAGTGTTTCAATTCTTGTAGCAACTAAGCTGCAAGGAAATCACAGAAAACCTCTCTAGTTGGAGAGGGGAATGGTGTGGTGTTATTGTGTGTAAGCTTCAGGCACTAAGAAGTACCTGAAGTATGTGTTTTGCCAAATGCAAATAAGCAGATTTTTCTCTGCGGAAAAATCCATGTATTTTCCAAAAATGCTGTTTTTCAAGTCGCCAAAAAAGGTACAAAGGAGATAGGGGTGAGCCTTGTGGACCTCTTTGTCGCATGACTGATTTTTACACGTCCATAAAAGTAGCCTCATCAACCCAGCCCAATCAGATTTAAAATACCTACAAATTCAGTGCTTTTTATGTGCTAATTAGTTGCCCTAATCGGAAATTTGTTGCTCATATAGCAACCGAGAAAATGATGATAATGATAACTTTTATAAAAGTTATCCTTGTCATATGATATTACACGGTGAAATCATACAAAAACACCCCAAGAATTAGTTGCTCCATAAACAATGATCAGAGTAATTAAATAATAGAAGAAAAGTGAATTTTGATCGATTAATTTTTCCG
>CAJUYI010000057.1:196028-212469 GCA_910591695.1 Galerucella pusilla
AATTAATCGATCAAAATTCACTTTTCTTCTATTATTTAATTGATCTGATCATTGTTTATGGAGCAACTAATTAGCAACTAATTTTTCATGGCCATTTCAGACGTTTTTGAGTCTCTCCGGTAAAATTAATCGATCAAAACTCACTTTTCTGTTATTATTTAATTGTTCTGATCATTGTCCATGGAGCAACTAATTCTTGGGGTGTTTTTGTATGATTTTACCGTGTGATATTATATGACAAGTTTCTCGGTTGCTATATGAGTAACAAATTTCCGATTGGGGCAACTAATTAGCACATAAAAAGCACTAATTTTTTAGGTATTTTAGATCTGGGCTGGGTTGTTGAGGCTAACTTTATGGACGTGGATTTTGCCATACACCTGCAACTTGTGAAAAAATATTTCATGACTCAAAGTAGCGAGGGGGAACCATTCATTCTATGTAGTTTACGTACTTTATGCCTAACAGAGTCTTTATTATATCCAAGAAGATTCCAGCTGCCGTAGACCTTCCGACATATGCTAAAATGTTGAGAGGGTGGTTAGTTGAAGATTTTTCTTCTACGAGGGAATATTCTGATTTAGTTCCTTGGATGATCTGCACACCAAAATGTTTCCAATTACAGGGAGAAGAGTGACAGGTCGGTGGTTTTGAGGTATCTTGTGGTTAGTGTTGGGTTTGTCAATAATTATCATAATGCCCTCCTTCCATTCAGCAGGGAAATAATGCTTATTCAAGCAATGTATTTTTATACAGGGTGATTCATTAAGAATGTCCAATCTTTGAACTGTAGATTCTAGACCTCAAAATATGATGATTCTGCTCAACATGCCTTATACAGTCTGCCTGGTGCTGTATTTTTCCCTTTGTATATAACATAATTGTATTTGTCTTCTGTAATGCTCTGAAGATGACGAGGGTTGGAGTTACACTCAAATAAATATGCAAACCAATTATTCACGTCTTCTGAGTTGTTGATATTGAAATTATTGTCTACATTAAATTTGTGAGCTTTTTTAAAGTGTTCAGCAATAGCATTAAATTTCTCTTCATCTGTATAATATGTTTGGCCATTATGTTCCGCTTCTGGAATTTGTTGTGTTAACAATTTATATTTAGATTGTATGGACATAGAAAAAAATCTTTCGGATTAGATTAGATTAGAATTGGAGTGGCTCTTTGTCCTATCCCACTGCGACCTTTGCAGATCTATTGTGGTCCTCCCCATATTTAGAGCTCAATATCTAGCTTTATTCTTTTTATTAGACTTAATAGCCTGGATACCGCCTCCTTTGCATAGCTCTCTGCCCTCGGTTTTTCTTCTCCGAGTAAGTGAAACCGCACCCTTGCTAGGCCTTCGCACTTACAGAGTATGTGCTCCGCGGTTTCGTCTTCTTCCTGGCAGAACCTGCATAGGCTGTCATCTGCAAGGCCTATTGTGTGCATATGTTTCCTCAGCCTACAATGTCCGGTCAGCGTTCCCACCATCATCCTCGTCGTTTCCTGACTTTGACATAGTAGGTCGTGTGACAGTTTTGTCAAAGGGCTTTAAGGAATAATTTTGCGTGTCTTTGTCCTGGGGTTTCACACCACCAGCGCAACGCCTGGTTGTTTATCCATTTGTGGATGCACTCTTTACTTAGGCATTTTGCAATTCCACAGAAAGGTTCTGGCTCTATCATGACCTTCGTAGCTCCCTGCTTGGCTAATTCATCAGCCTTTTCATTGCCTTTTATTCTTTGGTGGCCTGGTACCCAGGCTTGGGTCACTCTATTATGACTGCCTAGTCTGTTTAGAGCATTCCGACTATCCACCCCTTGTCTCATCAACTCTTCTGCACAGCATTGAACCGCCATTACCTCTGCCTGAAAGACAGTAGCATGTTTCCCTAGGCTTAGAGAGATCGTGATCTTCTCTTGTACCCCATATATTCCGGCTCCTACTCCGGAGTCTATTTTCGAGCCATCAGTGTACCAGTTGAGATTCGCTGTTATAGGAGGCCCTGCTTCCCTGTCCTTTCTCTCTGGAATGTAAACTGTATAGTCGTTTTTACAACTATATTGTGGGGCAATCTGATCCGTTGGCATTCCCAGTATTCTTGACTTATCGGAGAAGGTCCCTGTAATAATCTGTGACTAACAGATCTTGCATTTCCTTGAATGAAAATATGCAGTGGTGGTAGGTTTACTATTACCTTCAGGGCCGCAGTCGGAGTCGTTTTCATGGCCCCTGTGATACTTAAGCAGGCCTGCCTTTGAATACCACTTAGCTGCCTCTGCGCTCCAACCTGCAGTGTCCTGGGCCACCAGACAATTGATCCATAGGTTATCATTGGCCTCACAACCTGTGTATATAAGCATTTGGTCTTGTTGGGATTTAATCCCCAATTCTTTCCACACATTTGCCTGCACCTTCCAAGGGCGATTCTGGCCTTGTGTGTGGTTTTTTTCTATGTGGGAGTTCCATGTGAGTTTTTGGTCAAATATCACCCCTAGGTATTTAACTTCTTTCGCAAATGGAATTTCCACTCCGTTAATTTGCGCCTTTTGTAGACCTTGCAATTTTCTCTTTTTTGTAAACGGTACCATTGTAGTTTTGTGGGGGTTCACTGCCAGTTCTTCCTCCCTACACCAGACACTCACTATATCAAGCGCCCTTTGGGTGCGCTCTGATATTGTGTCTGGAAACCGTCCTCTTATGACGATAGCAAGATCGTCCGCATACCCCAGGCACTGAATACCTTCATCTGAAATCTTTCGGATATTAGTTCAGGAGCCTGCAAAGCTTGACTTATTATCCTAAGTAATGTTAAAGTTGACTGTTGAATTAATTTAAAATATATTCTTCCAATTCTACCATTTCTGTAATTTACAGGTGCCAGCTTGGACATTTATTGCAACAATCACAAAACGGTATTTGACTACGCTAGCCAGAATTCCGACGTGTTAAGGTTGTTGGAGTATGTGAAAAGTAAAAGAAACTCCGACACCGAAAACGAAGATAATACCAAAGAAGGTGAACGCCTTTTGGATTTATACAATAGAACTACACCAGATGATATAATTGATTATGATTTAATAGTAACCTTAGTAGGCTTCATACACTACAGTGGTCTAGAAGGATCTATTCTAGTTTTTCTACCAGGCTACGATGAAATAATGTTGTGCAACGACGGAATTGTTAATTCTACAATTGCCGCAGGCAGCTATAAAATATTCTTTTTGCACGGCTCAATGAACATCAAAGATCAAAATGACGTTTTTAAAAAATTGGAAAATAAAAGGAAAATAATTTTGTCGACGAATATAGCTGAAACTAGTATTACTATCGATGATGTGGTGTTCGTTATTGATGTCGGTAAAGCCAAAGAGAAATGTTTTGATGCCGTAAGTTACTTTTATAGTTTACTGAATTCTCGAGTATAAAACATTTTTTTAAATCTTTTTAGTATAATAAAGTGTCATCTTTGCAAACTAGATGGATTTCTCAGGCATGTGCGAATCAAAGAAAAGGACGAGCTGGACGTACACGTCCAGGAATGTGTTTCAGATTGTACTCTAAACAGAGATACGATAATATGGACGCTGAAAGAATACCGGAAATTCTTAGAGTGTCCTTGGAGGTAACAATAATATGTGAAAGCACTTTATAAAGTCATATATTGATGGCAAATGCCGCTCATTGCAGACTATATAAAGAGCGTTTGTTTAACACAATATATTTTTTCTCTTATTTTTTGGGAATAACCACAATAATGTTTTTTATTTTTTTATTTCGACTTTTCTGTAGCGTTCCAGCTACCGTTGTCAAGATAAACTAGTAATAAAATAATTTTTGGTCCCTATCTGACACAACGAAAAAAAAAATAAGAAAATAGAAAAAATGGAACAAAAATAAAAAAAAAAAAATATATACAGTGTGTCCGCGTAAGTTGGCTACATATGGAAAACTATGTTAATATTGATTTTATGAAAAACAGGTATTCTTCATAAAAAGTTCTGCATTATCTAAAACCTCAAATGCAATCGTTACATATTTCTTATTTTGAGCCGTATACGAGGTTTGTCAAAAAATATTAATCTCACTCAAGAGTAAAGTACCTTTATTTTTCACAATACAGAAAAATTGTATGGAGTAAAGTTGTTTAAAATTAAAATTTATATACAAATATGCGATTACAGCTATTTAGCATGAAAATTAAGATTTGGTGATTATTTACGATTACAAATACTTTGTAATGTAAAACGTAAATAATCACCAAATCTTAATTTTCATGCTAAATAGCTGTAATTGCATATTTGTATATAAATTTCAATTTTAAACAACTTTACTTCCTACAATTTTTCTGTATTGTGGAAAATAAAGGTACTTTACTCTTGAGTAAGATTAATATTTTTTGACAAACCTCGTATACGGCTCAAAATAAGAAATATGTAACGATTGCATTTTAGGTTTTAGATAATGCAGAACTTTTTATGAAGAATACCTTTTTTTCATAAAATCAATATCAACTTAGTTTTCCATATGTAGCCAACTTACGCGGACACACTGTATATATATATAGTTGATTCTCCTCACTTACTAGTATTGATAGGAAAACAAAATAAGCATACTAATCTTCGTTTTAGGAATTGTGTCTTCATGCCAAAATTTTGGCTACCGGCGATATGAACATCAACACTTTCCTTTCATTAGCTCCAGACGCGCCTTCGGCGAATTCTATAAAAGTAGCCATTGAAAATTTGCAATTTCTGGGAGCTTTGGATAAAGAAGAAGATCTGACTAGGCTAGGTTTATATTTATCACAACTCACTATCGAACCGCAATTGGGAAAAATGCTCCTATATGGTGTCATGTTTAGATGTTTGGAACCCATCCTTACGTTGGTCGCTACTTTGAGCCACAAGTAAGAAATATTTTTTCATTATATCCAACTATTTTTTGTATTTATTTGTTTGTTAACGGACCATTTCAGTAGTTTTTTTGTCGCTGTAGTTTTCTATTTTCTTAGCGAATAATTTTTTGTCACTGTGAAAAAAACAGCTTAACAAAGTCGCACTTCTATCCAACAACCTCGGTATAAAGTTATGGTGAAAATGTTCTTTAATTATACTTTTCTTTTCAGAGATCCTTTCCAGCTGCCTCCACAAGCCAATTTAAAAAGTCTCGCAGGAGTGAAAAGAAAAATGTTAATCGATGGTGTATTGAGTGATCATGTTTTGTATTTACAAGTATTTAAAAAGTGGCAGGTAAGAACCAGTGGCGACTCATCGAGCAGACAAGGCACAACGCTCATTTAGCAATAAACCTGGCAACAAGTTTTCTAAAATCTATCAAATTATTTTCAATTTATTCTCACTCTCTTGTAATATTGCTAGAGAAAATTCCATATAAGGAGAATCACGCTTTTATTTTGCAATTCAAAGTGGCAACATGGCGAGCAGGAGTCTGGAGTCGAAATCGTACACATTTACATTGATATAAAAAAATAATAACCTTACATCGCAATCGTATATTCGCCTGTCACGACATCACTTGCCAAATGTCTTCTGTTACACGTCAAATATCTTCTGTCACGCGTCAAATATCTTCTGCCACGTGTTAAATATCTTCTGTGACGTGTCAAATATCTTCTGTCACGTGTCAAATCTTTTCTGTCATGCGTCTAACTTCTTGTCACGCGTAAAATGTCAAGAACGGCGTATAACCAAGTTTCACGTTGAAACTGTCCGTCGCAAATGAATACTTTGATTAACCTAGCGCCAATATTTTTCAAACACTTCTCCAAAGCGTCTGCAGAAGGTGTTCACATCTTCCATAATTATTCTTTAAAACACTTTGAAATATCTCAAAATACTTTCATAGTCTTCTCGATACACATAATTGTTAAATTGAATAATATAAAAATGGAAGTCAAGATAATAGTATTATACTATCATACCGCCTTACAAATGAAAATGAAAATTAATTTTCAAAAAGTAGACTGTCAACTAAGAAGCAACGTCTACTGTTCGGGCCATATGTTTTGATTGTTTAACTCAGGGCTTATAGCGACCTGGAAAACCTGGAGAACCTGGAAAAGTCAGTGAATCTAAAGATAGTCAGAAAAAAGTCAGGGAAAACACCATTTTCAACAGAAATACCCAAAATTTCAGGGAAATTTTTCCTCTATCTGGAATAGTATATTTCCTAACTAGTGCGGAAAGTTCCACTTTTCCGCTCGAGTTAGGAACGCTATTTTTTCTAAGAGCGTGCGGAACATGTACTTTGTCGGTGGATAATATTTTGCTAGACATTTTTTCCCGCATTTCCGTTGATTATTCTAAATACCCTTCAGCCAAGGCTGTCGATTTCCAACCTCCCAATTTTTTTCTCCACTATCTGCCAATATGGTAGCCGAAGACCGCCGAAAACTGTGGCCCGTATATAATTCGGGGTGAAGCGTTCCCCTAAATTTGGTATTATCATTATAGAAGTTACTTTGTGACAAATGTGAAATGTGTATACTTTATTTTTGATATTTTGTGGCACTTTCTAAACTAAAATGAGTGCGGAAAAGTGAACTTTTCCACACGCAAGTAGAAAAAATAATTATTGATCTTTCCCCTTCAAGTTTAGATAAAATTATTGATCGTTCCCCATAAACTTTAACCATTCTTTTATTATTTTTTATACCCATGCAATTAAAAGAGATAGCTAACTCGGACATGATACTAAAGGTTTCTGAAGTAGAACTAGTAAGATTTTGGAAAGAATGTCAAAAATTTCTTGTAGCAGCAGTAAAAAATGCATAAAATATAATTTGGCAAAGTATATTACCAGTTTTGACTCAAGAATATTTATGGATTCTGTACAAATTGCAAATAAATTAATTCAATACTTTTACGAGAAACATAATAACGAGTAGGCAAGCAGAAAAAAGTTTCTGTCAATTTAAAAAATTTGCATCTGATGAACATTTTCTAGGACGAGCTAAAAACTACGACTACAATAAAAAAATATACAGAACATATATAAAGACTTTCTCGAAAAAAAAAATAAAAATAACCGGGTTAAAAAGAGAAAAAGGGAAGCTGAGAGTAAATTCTATAATTTGGAAATTGAAAAGAGAAAAATCGGAAACGAATCAAATACTAGCTTGTCTTTAATAAACACTGAATTAATGACCTAAGACAAACGTTAAGTACTATCGTTACCTAATTTTTCTAATGTATTGGCCAATCTGCAGGGAATAATTTGTTGTTACCCTGCAGATTTTGTGATGCGAATTTGGGGTTTTTTGTTCTGAAGTTTTATTTATTTTTTTGTATATTTTTTATTTGTTCAATATTTTTGTGTGTTTATTCCTGTCAGATTTTTTGTTCAAATCTTGTTTATAAAAATGAGACATATGTATTGGTTTTTTCAAACGTGATGCTTCTTCCCTGTGCACTATGGGTTTGAATGAAAATAACTTTTTTAGTGTGAGTGTGTGGGGAGGAAGGGGTAAGCTTAGAAATAATTTTATTTGCCACAGACTTACTTTTTTAGTGGATACCTAAAAGTGACTTGGAAAAAAAATTGTGGGTCAGGGAAAACCTGGAAAAGTCAGGGAATTTTATTTTGTAAAATGACTATGAACCCTGTAACTTCAATTACATTTATCATTTACTTCTCAATTGATGATTACTTATTGCAATCTAACTAAAATCCCAACAATAATTATATGTATTTCAAAAATCTATACGTGTATATATAAATATTTTTATTTTCAACTGTATATTTGTAGGACGTATCGTCTACCGGTAATGTAACGAGATTCTGTCAAGAATACTTCGTTAGTAATTCGACGATGAACTTAATTTTGGAAACGAGGAGTCAATTGTTGGGTCAACTTAGAGCGATCAAATTTATACCGCAGAGCAGTAATATGGATGAATTCAACAAACACGCGAACTGTTGGCCGATGGTTAAGGCGATTATTTGTACTGGATCTTATCCCAATCTCGCCTATCCTTGTCAGAACAACAATCTAGCGACAAGGTAAGAGATGATTTAAACATAAGTACCTAATATATTTTTCAAGTAAATCGAAATGTTTTATGTCTTAACTATTTTTACTCTTCGCTATTTAATTATTATAGAACTAAAAGTTGTTCAGTGATTATCCTTAATTCATGACTTTTACTATCATATGCTCTAATACAGGGTGTTTCATTGGGAAAGGGCCTAACTTTTACTGTAGATGGAGATCACTTTGGTGCTTCCAAAAACCTATATTTGATGTGTCTTCTGCACTTCATAACCAAGATACAGGGTGTTTTGTAAATTTATCCTACTTCTTTCGAACTTCGTAACTTCCAAGTTACCCTGTGTATTATTTTGAAATTTGGTACTCGTGATAACCATGACCTAGAAACTCCATCAAAAGCATCTCCAAAAAGATAATACAGGTCCGGCTTGACAAAACATGTCAAAAATCGTCTTTCCTAAAAACAACACCCTGTATATAGATTTTTTCAAAATTGCTCTTTATAATTGGAAAGAGTATAAAAAGTCAAATCTACTATATCCTCTTTATTTTTCTGCAGACAATTTTACTACCAAAAATTTACCGTCAAAGAAATAATTTATGCACGTTTTGGGGGTTAACAATGGTATCGGAGAGTTTTTTTTCATTTTTTAACTTGAAATTAAATCTATTTAATGCATCTATAGATAGAAGCATCCTAGAAAATTAAATGAGTCTGTATGTTTACGAGTACAGACCACTAAAAAATGTGATTACAGGGCCGTACTTAGGAATACTCATTCAATATGTTTCGAACACCCTGTATAAGGATATGAATCTGGAAACCATGCACTTCTACATTTAAAATAACAAGAGTAAAATACAAGAAATAAATTTATACTGCAATTTTTGTAGGTTAGAATTGCTTCGTTTGGGCAATGTTGTTAGAATACCTTGTTTTCTTTTCAGGTCAATTAATAAAATTAATAAAAATCTCTCCGTTTTTTGAAGTATATTCTTACTTTTGTTATTTTAAATGTAGAAGTGCATAGTTTCCAGATACATATCCTTATACAGGGTGTTCGAAATATTCGAAACATATTAAGTACGACCCTGTAATCACATTTTTTAGTGGTCTGTACTCGCAAACATACAGACTCAATTAAATTTTTAGGATGCTTCTCTAGATGCATTAAATAGATTTCATTTCAAGCTAAAAAATGAAAAAAACCTCTCCGATACCATTATTACTTTGACGGTAATTTTTTGGTAGTAAAATTGTTTGCGGAAAAATGAAAAGGAAATGGTTGATTCGATTTTTTATACTCTTTCCAATTATGAAGAGCAATTTTGAAAAAATGTTTTTAGGAAATACAAATTTTGAAATTTTTTGTTAAGCCGTACCTGCATTATCTTTTTGGAGATGCTTTTGATGAAGTTTCTAGGTCATGGTTATCACGTGTACCAAATTTCAAAATAATGTACAGGGTAACTCGGAAGTTGTGAGGTTCGAAAGAAATGGGATAAATTTATGAAACACCCTGTACCTCGGTTATAAAGTGCAGAAGAAACATTGAATATAGGTTTTTGGAAGCACCAAAGTGATCCCCATCTACAGTTTAAGTTAGGCCCTTTCCCAATGAAACACCCTGTATCATTCATAACTCCTTCAATAGACTCTGTTGTTGATAACATCTTTGTTTTGCCATTTTGTATTTTGAACTTTTGATTTGCCATGTATTTCATCATTTTTGTCTTTTATTCAGTCCATGCGAATGTAAGCTGTCGGTCGATCGGAACTTTTATTTAAATAAATAAATTTTAGGAATAAAAAACTTTGGTTTATTTTTAATCTTTTTTAGACAAAAATTGTGAAAGAGCTACAAACAGAAAAAAAATTAAAAAAATTAAAAGTGCATTTGAACTTATTTTTTAACGACCTTTTAAAATCTGTTATTATTTCTTATTAACGCTATTCGGTAAAAGGTTAGCTCGCGTTTGACAGTTTTGTACAGGAATCCCTATGGCACTTATAACAAAGTGTATATAAATTTTTATTAAATTTTTAGGAGGGAAAAGAAAGTTAACATTCATTCGAGTAGCGCGTGTGCTAACCATCACATCACAACCTGGTTGGTTTACGATGAAATGGTTAAACATCGTAACGGACTTCTAATACGAGGAGTAACTGCAGTGACTACGTTAACGGTAAGTTACCTCTAATAGGGGTATTAAAATTTATTTAAATATCACTGTTACATTTGCTTCTTTCGGCTTGAAAAACTAATGCTTGTTTATTATTACAGATCGGGTTGGTATGCGGCATCGACACTGTAATGCAATCCGCCAACATATTAAACATCGACGATTGGGTGGATTTCGAATATCCCGATCACACCGTTATATATTTAAGAAACGCAATCGAGAGTCTCGTCAACAAAATGATGTCGACTCCATGGTACTCTTACAACAATTTCGATCAATTAGTGATAAAGACCTTAAAGAACGTTTTAGAATCGGAAGAAATCGACGCCCGATTGAGAATTCCCGATAACGTCGGAGAAAAACCGAAATTCTTTTTGCCGCAAAAAAATTTTCCGCGGCGTAATTGGAGGGAAAGCGACCCGAATAAAAGTTTCAATCGTTATCAAAACGGATACCAGTCGAATAATTATTATTACTGTCAAAACGATTACCGAATCGATCGTAGAACGGAAGCTGGTACGACGAGAAAAGTTTCAATGCAGGTAGGTAATTCCAATTGGGACAATCGGTATAAAGTTGATAGGAGGACGAAAAAGAAATAATAATTTTTTTCGTTAAATGTGTATTAAATTTGAGCTGTAATACTTGTGCTTTTGGTATTGATAAGCTCTTGATAATAAATAATGTGTTTTGTTAATAAGTGTTCTTTGTGTTGAAAAATAATTTACTTTGATCTTTATTCATAACCTTTTCACGTGACTTCATCCTAAAGAGTGAATTTCAAGTATGGAACGCCTCAATTATCTCTAAAACAGATTGCACGATTTTCTTCCAGAATATCAATGAACTTTGTTATTTCAAATGGACCACGCTGTATATTTTTTCCCGCTTAAAATCCTTGAGAAATACTGATTATTTTTCATGTAATGTTCCCTATATCTAAATGACATATACTTTGGCAAGTTTATCTGAAACCGTGAAAGGAATGCAGTCGAAAACATTCGACATTGCCACGTTCAACTATGACAAAACTGAGGCTCTAACTATGTAGTGATAATAATTAGAAAAGGGTCTTTTTATTATTAACAATATTAAAAATATGATTAAACGTTAATTTTAAAATGTGCTTGTTTCCTTGGATTTATTCTATTAACATTATTTTTTCAATTTATGAATATTTAAAGATGAACACTTTTCCAAATTTGTTATAGGCTTTTTGAAGCTTTGGCAACGTTGTACGAAAACCATAATGACCACACCCTCCGAATTACATAATTGGTGATTTGTATCGACCAGCTGACTTCTTATTGGCAAGCGCGTGCGTTCCCTCTCACTTCGTCAATTGACTGATATTGATTTATCCAGTGGCGTTGGTATTGTCAGTTACCTTTGTATTTTCAGTTTTACTTAGTAAAATAGGTACCCTACGCCATTTGTACGTTTGACAGATAGGCGCCATGTTTTTCCTCGCCTCTTACCGATGCCGCGTAGCTTCAGATAAACTTGCCAAACTATAAGTTACATTATCTTTGCCGAAGTTGAAATAATAAATCGATGGTGTTTTTCCTAAAGGGCGAATGCGCCATTTTGATGTTTTGAGAAAACGAAGAAAAACTGTTTCGGTATGATTTTAAGAGCCAACTACTGAGTGATGAGTTTAGCAGTTCAAATGTTCATTACTAACCTTAAAATGACAAAAAATACTAAAATTTCCAAGTAGTTAATTAAAAAAACGTTTGCTAAAATATAAACTTTATTCGCCCAAATAGTTTCACATGCACGGTGGAATTAATAATAATGCTTGTAAAAATGTTAAAAAAAATTGGATAAAATAATAACTCAAAATATTTAAAAATGATATATTCCAAATAAACATAAAACTGAGATTCTACCTTCTATCTTCATCCTCTTCGTTTGTTTCCATCAACCTATCCACTATGTTTGGTTTAAAAGCCATAGAAAAATACTCTGGGTGATAATTTGCTGGTATAGTTCCATTTGTGCATAGTTTTCGTGAACCCATATATTTTTTTTGCAGATATTGGCAGTTTCATTTTATAAGCTATATGGGGTGTATTAATTACCATTTTTTTTATTTGCAGAGGAATTTCTTCTGGTTTTATTTTCAATTAGACAAATTTTTAATAAGGGTGAATTATCAGTAAAAGATGTGCTTCGCTTGAAATGATCTGGGGTGGCTTTGCTAAAAAACGCCCTTCTAAGCATTCTCATTTTAAAGTTTGAACCACCCTCTGCTTTAAATACTTTAGGGAAATTATTGTCAGTAAATGACTTATAATCGAAAAAATCCTTTTGTGTCAATGTAAAGACTTCATATTATGGTCTAGGGTTATGTCTAGCATTTCTTATAATAGTAGGCCATTCTGATGGGGCAAAAATTATTTTTTTTGTGTGCTTGTTCGATGGGAAACCTACTAACCTCTTCATTTTGAAGCTCTGGAATTGGACTTGTTGTAAGTATTTACAGGAACTTAGATCATCTTTAACCTCTTAATTCTCAGCTACTTTTAGTATTTTGACTGGCAATTTTATGTTACTTAATATATTGATTATGTTTTTATCCACATCGCGGGCTAAATTCAATATTCTTTCGGGTCTTTTATTCATAATTGTCACTTTTTTGAAAGAAAACACATTCACAAGTGGCCGTTTACTGAATGGAATAAGTGAGGTTATAATTCCAATACTAAAACGCCCTTTTGTCGTTTAGTGGTACTTGATATTCGCCCTATCTGAGAAACATTTGGAGTACGTTCGCCCCAAGCAAATTCAAATTTTTTGCTATAAATTCCTTATTTTCGTCTGCAGAGCCCGTATCTATAACCTGGTACATAAAACTTAAAATCGCAAATTTTGCGCGTTCGCCCTTTAGGTAAAATACCATCGAAATATGTTAAATAATCTTCAATAATTTATATCCTAATAGAAATATCATAAAAAGATCTACTGTCAGTAAATTAGTAAAAAGTTCTGGTTCAGTAAAAAAATTATCCAAAGCATGATGATCATTTTTGAAACTAAATTATCGGTTTATTTTAAATACACCCTATATTTTTTAATATCGTCTGAAAGTCCATTTCTTCCCCTTTCCAAAAATATATACATTATCGGCATATACTCAAGTGTTTAGGGAAAGATTTAATTTTTTATGAAACCATGTCAATAACTTCCAAACCTAAACTATCACATTCTAACAGCTTGGAAACGTTATAACTCAAAAATGAGATAAGGGATTAATGAGCGGCTTTCACTGAAACTCTTAGAAATGTTTAAATTTTCTATGACACTGTTTGCAAGTCTCAAAAGTCGTCTTAAATTTCCCTAAGAAAGTTACTTTTGTTAATTAATAAAAGTGACCAGAATAAGATTCAGAGCCATTTTTTACAGAAATATGCATATATACCTTATAAATTTTCGATTAATAAATTTGACTGTGTTCGTTGTTATACTTCATACTACATAAATAACCTTTTGACGTTTGTTAATGTCAGTTATATGTATTTGTTTCAAAGCCGTGAAACATTAACAAGAGTAAATTTCTTACAAAAAATTAAGACGACTTTTGATACTTGCAAACAGTGTCATGGAAAATTTAAACATTTCTAAGAATTTCAGTGGAAGTCGCTCATTAATCCCTTGTCTCATTTTCGAGTTATAACGTTTCCCAGCTGTTAAAGTAAGATAATTTACGTTTGGAAGTTATTGACATGGTTTTATAAAAAATTGAATCTTTCCCTATGTCAATAAAAATTCGAAGGAAATATAAGAACTTTTGCGAAAACTTTTTCCATTCTCGAATAATAAGCCGTCAAAATGTATTACTTTATAGTGGACACCCTGTAGTAGAAAAATTGAAAATTTTAGGAAACAAACAGTAAAGGCGATTACGACATATGCTCAAAATGTTTTCCACTTACTTCAATACAACAAGCAATGCGATCTTTCAAAGTTTGCAATACATTATGCAACATCACTGACTGCTCAATTCTTATTTCTGTGGTAATCCTTTGTTGCAATTCCTGAATATTGGCAGGTTTTGTTTTATAAACGATCACCCGACCTGAATTATTTATACTATTTCCTGTAGAGTCACAAAAAACATTATTAAAAAACCTGCCAATATTCAGCAATTGAAAGATAGGATTGCTACAGAGATAAGAAAAGCAGTTAAGGATGCTGCAATAGTTATTTGTATGCCAAAGACTGAAAGTGCTAATTTGTTGGACGAGTCTGAAAATTGCAAGACGAGCAACAGACGAGGCAAACAAAGTAGTATTTCAGCCGCGGCGTACACAACATTTTTTAGACGACGCATAAGATCCAAAACTTTTTCAATTACACTGAGGAAAGAAAATAAATAATAGAGAATTATAAATATTTTGTTTATTGAACGATATAATGTACTTAATGCTATTTGCAATGTCAATATTAATTTATTAATTACTTGCACATTATCTTGTACTATCTTATAAACTAAATAAAATGAGAATTGAAAATAAAAATGGAACAACCACAAAATGAACCTCTCCTGGCTCGTTGATTAAAGCGTCCCGAAAGTGTTTGCGTTACGGAACTGTCACTTTCACTACACCGAAAGTGTTTTGCAGTACGTAAATGTCACTTTCACTACATGGACCATTCAAAACGCAACTTTCGGTATGTAAATGTAGCTATAACTCCTATGTATAGGAACATTACATGAAAAATATTCGGTATTTTTTAAGCATTACAAAGGGCAAAAAATATACTGAGTGATTCATTACTATTTCGGAAAAAGGAATGATCCGACAACCATATTACAAGATCCTAGCACACCGTTTTCGAGACAATTGAGGCGTTCCATTCTTGAAACTCACTCTGTCTATCACTCTTAGTCCTGAATTTCTGGTACATGTAGTATGTATTCCCTTTTTTCGATCTAACTGTATATAAACGTATTAGAACAGGAAGTAGATCTTACCGCGACAGGTTCATAGAGCTTTCAAGAACTTTATAGAGGTGTAAAATTGGCTGTTTTGAGAAATTTGTCTTTGTCTTTGAAACCTGCTTTCCAGAAAAAGTTCACTAATTAAGGAGTAGATTAATTCTGGTATAGTTTTGTTCAACACACGATTCTTATTGTCCTATTGAGCACTAGAACAGTTTCTATCATCCACTAGGTCTTCATTAATCCTTAATCCGTTAGTGCAAATTTAAACCAATAACGTCGATAAGTACTTTTGAAGTCGACCGATCTCAATTCCATAATTAAAAGTTTCTGCAAAGCTATAAACAATTTGAATAATAAATCAACAGAAAAAGCACTGAAAGCTATTGTAGATTATAGTCAGATCCGTTTTAAATTCTTTAAAGTTAAAAGCTATAAGTACCAATTTTCACTACAGGCTTCTAGACATTTCTTTCCACCCTAAAAGAAGTAAAATCCGTTGATTATCCCAGTCAAGAAGGTCGAATCTTTAACTTGGACGATTTTTCAAGGACTGGATAACTCCTAACTTAATGTGGATAAAATATACAATTATCAAAGGATAATTCTCATTTTGTTAGGACAATAATTATCCAGTTTTAGCATTGGGGCAATTCCTACTTTTAAGTAGGTACTATGTTTATTTTTACTCTAGTGTATCAACGATGATTTCCAGTTCCCGAACGAAGACTATAAAGTCACTTTATTTTAGTGCTTTGATACAATTTTTAATTATAGGACAAGTTCAAGTTTCCAAGGACTAAATTTAACAACTTCCTGTTTCAATATTTTAAACTGTATTCCAAGGATTACACAAACAAAAAAATTTATTGTCAACCGAACGCCTTCGATAAAAATTTCGAAATTAAGTCTTATTTAATAGTGTTTATTATATAATTTTTTTTTCAAATTTCTATATTTCTGTTTTTTTTATTGAAGGCTGTTACGAATAATCAAAATCAAATATCTACCAATTTTCAAAATTTGAATTTACATAATGAAATCCCGACCGTACCGCCGGCACTTGTCCTATCCCAAAGTTACGAAAATTCAGCTATAGTTGGAGGTGTCAGATCTACCAAGATTTTCATGTTAATTAAACCCACACAGCAACGCAGTGTCGAAATTTCTTTTTTAACGGGCAAATGGGTTTTCGCTCCTCAGACCGAAAAGAAGATTTTACACCTTATCAGCGTAAGTAGACATTTTTAGTTCTTAATAAAAAAATACACTTGAATTATTTATTTTCAAATTATAAT
>CAJUYI010000057.1:212479-251547 GCA_910591695.1 Galerucella pusilla
GGGGGGACTGAAATATCGTTTTTGGGGGCCGGCTAGTCAATCAGCACTAAGCTCTTGTGTAATCAGTGCCAAAATGGTGTGGGATGCCTAGGCAAACTCAATGAACTGGGCGAGAACAATATAGTTACCTCAATTCCTGGACACACTGGTATGGAAGGAAATGGAATAGCTGATAAACTAGTTATGAGGGGGTCTGAAATACCCTTTTGGGGGCCGGAACCTTTTTGCGCTATCAGCTCCAATATAATATTGGAAGTAATAGGCAAAGCTGAAAAAAAAGATCTGACCATTTGAAAGTAGAGCTTAGATCATCCAAGATGTGCACCTGAAAAAGCTCAAAATAGTGGCGGAAGAAGAATGTAGATTATGTGGCACATACATGCGACTTGCATAGTATTCCAGAATCCTAGAACACAACACCTAGGAGATTATTGGATAGAAGAGGGACATTTACATTTAAAACCTCCCAGGGAGCACTATAGATCTTTTAGGTCTCAGAGAATGTCATCCCAATATACATACATACGTAATGGTGGGGAAAATAAGACACAGACTAAGGAGAGAAGAAATCATTGAATAAAACCACCTCTTGTTATCTAGAAATCAGAAATCCTGGGACAGGCTACAAGATCGTGTGATCTAAAGTATAACTTTTCAAAGAAATTCGATTCGATTTCGATACGAAATTCAGTAACAAGAAGAAATGGGATCCAAACACCGTTACAAAACTAGAAAAGAAAGCCATTCAATGAAGAATCGGCAATGCGGTTACCGTTACTATATCCAAAATCACATTATAATTCTAATTTTACCCATATTTATGGAGCATACAAAGTACCACTTTATCCGTTCTGGAATAATGGAAAATCCAATTTTGAAATCAATTGCATTTGATATCACAACCTTCTGATGAAATCTGATTCTAAATGACTGTGGATGAAATGTTGTCATGCATTCGTGTTTTAGTTTGGTTTTAACCACTTAGGAAAATTAAACTTGAATGAAATGAATAAAACACCTATACAATAAATAACTGTTCCTTTTTCTATCTGATAATATTAATGGCATCTTCTGGAATTTTTTGATATTCTAGCTTATTTCATGATTTTTCTTTTTAGCTTCGAAAAAAAGTATATTTGCTTTTCACCGTAAACTGTACTCAAGCCTTCCAAGGAGTCGCTAGGTTCATAAACATTTATACAGAAAATGTAGGAAAGCCCCGTGCGACTATAGAATGGATCTTTAAGTTTGGAGTTTCGTATTCACAATTGAGGTAAGCTACAACGATATCCACACAATCAAACACACAAATATTACCATAAGAATTACCAATGAATGGCATATGACAAAATAATAGGACATGTATATCCACGGTCACTAGCCATTTTGACAAAACCCCTGAGGAAAAACAAAGCGTTCAGAACACGTGGTAGGTACCTAATAGTGAGGTTATGCTGATTTATAATGAAAGATCGTGTTTGAGTTTAGTTGGTTTTGCTTGAGTGTATTTTTGAAGTTATTCTAATTGTTGAGCTTGCATATTTAATAATATATATGTTAATAGTTGTTTGTTGTTTGATAATTAATTATTGACCGTGTTTAAGTTTATTGTTTTTCCTCAGGGGTATTGTCAACTGTCGTGGACATGCCCTATAGATGATCATTTAGTCAGGCCGGTCATCTTGACTGGGAGCAAACAAAGCAGTTTAAAGCTATTAGCAAAGTCTATATATTCCAATAAGTCCGGCCACTCTCTGGACGACGCGAGAATCCCCCTCCTGCCGATACCCACCGTCTCACCGGCAAAACCCACATCTGATGTGGGATGTATTGATTTTTCAGTTCTGTTTGACTTACACGGTGGTGTAGCCGAGCGTTGTATCGGGTGCGCCCAAGAAAGTGATCTTGAATTTTAATTTGTGCGAACGTCAGATTTATTGAAAAAGGGAGGATCATTGTTTACGACGGCCAAGGAAAAAAATGGTCAGCTAATATTGGACATAAAAAGGGAAGACTATCAGGATTTGTCCACAGAAGAAGGACATGCCCTGGTTTATGTGGGTGGATATTTTTTGCAAAAGTGTTTTGTTAAACACAAATGCGATATTTGCCTAAACTTTTGCAATAAGGAAGGTTGTGACCAATCCACATCATTCTGCAAAAAAAAGTCTATGAAGGTAGTAAGCAGGGACGGCTTGGAGGATTGACAGTTCCTCCAAAAATTTTCAGTGAATATCTGATTTCTTTAGAAAATATATTCACTGAAAATTTCAATGATTCATGTGTGCAGCATGATGTAGAAATAGGAATGAACTTGAAGACCAAGTTGTATACTATCGCATTTTCGCATCCTTGCCCAAACCTCCCATGGGAATACCTGCTGTCCTTATATACAAGGGTGCGAATCTATTATACACTGAAATTTGCAAATTCCTCACTAAGGACCTTTAGAAAGAACAAAGGAGTGACCGGACTTATTGGAATATATAGACTTTGCTATTAGTTTGAGCATCTGAGTCAATTTTATTATAAAAGTTTGAGTTTGTGGTGAGTAGATCTGCTGGTTTTTGGTGTTTATACTTTTGTACCCCATATTTACAAATGGAATCCAGTCAGGATTATCCTTATCCAATAATGTCTAACTGTGTAATAGATGAGTTCAGTCTAAGGTCAGTGTGGCCAACAAAAAGTGGTGAACATCTATATTGCTTTATTAAAATAATGAATACACCCCCGAAGCGTATATCTTGAAATTTAAAATGACTTTTTAGCTGAATACTCAACATATCGGTGGCCAATAATTCTAGGAACTCTTGGCATGTCACCATTTCATTTCTGTTATCTGTCACTAGTTATGTCAGATGTCAGTGGAAAAAGTAATTAGAAGAATAGAGATACAACTAACTAGAAATGATACAAAAATCTAATCGAAAATGGACATACACAATTAAACGAATATCAACAAAAATAAATATAACTGACATTTGACATAACTAGTGACAGAATAACAGAAATGAAACGGTGACTTGCCAAAAGTCCTAGAATTATTGGCCACCGACATGTTGAGTATTCAGCTAAAAAGTCATTCTAAATTTCAAGATATACGCTTCGGGGGTGCATTCATTATTTTAATAAAGCAATATAAATGTTCGCAATGATAAAAAACATGCAAAAATCTTATGTTTAGGAGGGTAGACCTTAACTGTCATTCTTGTCAGAAAAAAACACTTTTGTTGGCCACACTGACCTTAGACCTCTATTCTAGACAGACGGTAGCGTGTCAAACCAAGTTCACGCTAATAACAGAATGGCGAAAAGTAGCGTGTGTATTATACGAACCATTTTTGGAACCACCTTTGACCACTCATAACCTAAAAAGAATTTCATATAATCATTTCACTAACTGACCTATAGATAAAAACCTTAACCCAGTTCCATATAACCTAGAAAGTTCAAATTTGGCACTCAGATAGGTAGTTGGGTAAATAAAAAGGAACAAATCAGAAACTAGTGAATTTTTATAGCAAGCAGCAGCCGCGCTCATAAGTGCGGAAACCCTTTACATTAAATTTTGAAATACCAAGTTTAAAGCTACCCACAATTTTTATTATTAACTTGTTTTAACTTTTATGATAACAGACCTACTAATCAATCACCTTGTAGGTATAATATAATTTCTAATTTTAGGTATTTAAGAAACCCTTTGAATAGCAATAGGCTAATCTATGAAGGTACCGATGGACAAATAGTAGATGAAGAAAGCGCGACAGAATTATTGCGAATTTTTGTGGAAGAACGCAATGAAATTTGTTATCCTTATCAATATCAATAATTTTTTCAGCAAACTGAAGAGTATCATCTTGACAGAATCTCATCACTGAATCTCTCTGAAGATAATCAAGAGTTTTTATAAAAAACTTTGATCATCTAGTTTATTCATTCACAGTTTTGATTGTTTGACACGAAAATGATACAAAATAATGGTCAGCTGATTTCTTTTAGTCCTAAGTTGAATTTGAAAAAATAATTTTTGTTTTATGAAAAGTTGAATCTTCATTATGATACTCTTTGGTTAAACTCACTTTTATTTAATATTTAAGATAAAACGATCTCAACTCTATATATTAAGCAAAAAGAATAATGGATCACTTTTCACAGATAGGTATATAGATTCTATAATCGTAAAAAGTATTAAGTTTTCTTACTTGATGCAAGGTGTTGAAGCTAATATTATTAATTGTTTTTATAACTTCAGAATAAATCTTTTGAATTTATTCTCTATTAACTTTCCTTCTTTATTGTTATTCTTTGTTTAATCAAACAATTCCAATGTATCTCAAAAGATTTATCAATTTTAATGTTAGGTTTAGTTGTTTTTAAGTGATTTTATATTGAAATTTGTATGAAATTTACGCAAAAGGTATGTCCCATTTGAATAACAAGTTCTTACAGTAAACTTTATTTCTATGATCGATTTTATTGACATTTTCCAAATAAAAAAATGTCTCCGGAGTATCATCGGATTTGTCTATAGGTTTTATCACAATTGACATTTGGATTTAAACAATCACATTTCGTAGGTGTTTTCAAATTTGGCAATGATTTGATTTGAGGTTAGATTTTGAACATTTATTATTTGACATTTTACTTGCTTCTTCCAATTTTGTCCCTTCTACTATGTTTCACATCCTTGGCCTTTCTATTTTCCACCTTCTTCCTTTCACTTTCCGGTAAAATCACTGTAAATTTGACTATCAACCTTTGGGATTTGACTTGCATCTTCTAATGGTATCCTTTCGATATTTGTCTTTCGATTTTCGAACTACACGCTGACTTTCAGTCAATTTCATATGTGGCTTTCGTCTTCTTATTTTGTGATGTCGACTTTTGACTTTCCACTAACGTCTATCTATTTTTGACTCTTAACATTTATTTTGATTTCGTCCTTTCGACTCTGTTTGTCTAAATTGATCTTTTGATTTACGACATTTTGACTTTCTGCTAACTTCTCTTGAGTGTTAATATTTGGCATCTAAGTTTCCAATTTTGGAGTATTGACTTTAGTTTTTCGATTTTTCAACCTCGTATTTCAATTCTTAATTTTTTATCAACTTTTATTCTTGAATTTTCCCTTTTTGCTATCGATTGCCTTACGATTTTATTTAAATCTTGGACTTTCTTTTTATCTTGTCCATAACATACAACACTTGACATATGCTGCTACCAAAAAAACTCCTTTTTTTACTATTATATAAGCATTCTTTATATTCCCTTGCAATTATTATTATACGGGGAGTAATAAAAGATTCACATTTTTATTTATAAAACTTTTAATTTTTTCATGTGAGTCCATACTTTTATATCTTTTATATCAGAGATTCTATATATCTCAATGAACTTTGTTGCTATTCAAATAGGGTTATACCGTTAATGTGTCGATATATATTTGATAATTAATTTGAATTTTTATATTATAATAAAAATAGTAATCTGTTATATTTTCATGTAAATAGTACACATATATACAAATACACTCTGAAATTTAAATATTAATTGATAAAAAAAATTGATGTACATAACCAAGATCGTTAAGTTATATTTATAATATATACAGTTTGTTTTAAATTTCGATTTTATCAATATTTTTTGTAAATATATCTTGAATTGATTCGATATAGCGAAGAAAATGCTTACAACCGCAGTAAAATAAGCCTAGGGAGATTATGACTCCGCCCGACCGACAGCCATTCGTCAGAAAAATGAATTATTAGGCACTGGCCTCGGTTCAAGTCGTTCATTATTGTTATACTAACAAAATAAATGTATGAAATAAGATTTCGTATTGAGAGTAATTTTCAAACGATACATCTTACACTATTCACAATTTTAGTACTTATTACCAAAAAACAATTACTTTTCAATATTTTCGATAGAAAACCAATAATCTAAGTTTTTTTTTTATTTGTTTTTACAATTTTTCATCAAAATACTGTTTAGAAACTGTAAATCTCTTGATTTTAATGGACATTTTCCGCAAATTTTTTGATATTCACTATATTTCACTTGGCAGTGATACAAAACTGTTTATTCTATAAAATCGCACTTTCAAATTTGATGTAGTTTATAAGTTTTCAGATTATATTGGAAATGAAACGGGAAATTATTTATTAAGAAATTGTTTTAAAAGTATGGATATTGCAAATGGGGTCGAACTAGTTCGAACTTCGGATTCTATTCTAATTATATTAATATTTAAATTTTTGGTTATTTTCAAATTATGTTCAATTGGTCCGAACCTACACTTTGGGCTGCTTCTCATAGTTTTTGGAATTTTCATTTCAAAAATATTCAAATCTAATTTTTACAGTTACTCCATATTTCTCAGAGGTTGTACCATTATTTAAAAAAAAAATAGCAAAATTTAAGAATTTTCCGGAAATTGTGCAATATTCATACTTACAAAATAATTTAAAATCAAATTTCTCCAAATTTTTTAAACAATTTCCAAACTTACCTCGTACTCACTTCAATCCATTTTTTCTCGAAGTCCTCTAATATTCAGACACGTTGTTATGTTATGCTCTTTGTTATAATCAAATTTGTTCGATGTTTGTACTAAATATGGTTCTTAATGTTTGAGTGAATAAAATTTTTTAAATCAAATATGGTGTTATTTCATACCTAAGGCTTGTCCACATTATGCCGCTGTGGACACTTATTCTTTCGAGATTGTATAATTTGACATTGTTGTAACTTAGATGCAGTGACTATCAAAACACACTTCGAGAATCAAGTCACTGCGCTTGAGCGATTCTGATGAGGGTGCTCATAAATTAATTGATTGATTAGTTAAGTAGTAAAGTAGTTTACTCAGCTCAGCCTAGAGGATCTTTGAGCTCTTGGTTTACCAAGATTACAGTATAGGAACGAATTTCATTCATAAATTGCCAGAGCTTTTGATGACCTTGAACGGATCGCTTTACGATTCATTTTACTTTTCCAAAGGCGTGGTAGCATAAGTTTTAAAATGACTTGAACGTGTTAAATGTTTTTTCTTGAATATTGTAGAACAGTACACTGATTGATAAGTAAATAAAACAATAGTCTCATGCAAAATATTTATTGGTTTACACACACAATACCCGTTAATAATGTTTGTTTGTCCGAAACGCCGTAAAAATATAAGCCCTGTATAATAACTAATGTTATTCGCAAATTCACCACTTGCACTTTGGTTGGATCGCAGATTATAGAAAATTATTTTGCTACAACGCAGAACAACTAAAAAACGCATTGGAGGCTATTAAGAATGGCATTCCGGTGGCTACAGCCTCAAAATCATTCAATGTACCACGTACTACGTTAAGACATAAAATGGCAGGTGGGTACGGGTAAAATGGGTACAGGTAAAATGGGACCTGGAGATATATTAGGCAAAGACATAGAAGCAGATCTGTGCACGTGGATACTAACATGTTGCAGAATGGGATTTCCGGTTAATAAAGATGATTTGACATACTCAGTGAAAAAAATTGTGGAAGAAAAGGGTATTGACACACCATTCAAGAATTGTACTCCTGGATGGGGCATTGGAAAGTCAGAGAATGGTTGGATGACGGCAAAAATTTTTTATGAGTATTTTGCAAACGTATTCCACCCGTTTTTAATTGAGAAGAAATTCAAATTTCCCGTATTAGTCTTTTTGGACGGACATACTTCTCATTTAAGTATACAACTTAGTCAGTTTTGCCAAGAAGATGGAATTATAATTGCTTGCCTCATGCCCAATACGACTCACATATTGCAACCGTTGGACGTGGCTGTCTTTTTTCCTTTAAAGAGTCAGTGGCGGAAAGCCCTTAAAAAATGGAGATTTGAACATAATGGCCAAGAGATTAAAAAGCATGATGTACCAGCACTGCTCAATCAAATTTTTACTGATCATACATTTACCAGTAGCATTGTCAACGGCTTTAGAAAGTGCGGCTTACATCCTTTTAACCCCAATTTTGTAGAATACTCACGATGCACGCTAAAACTGAATGATGCAACAAACCCTGTTAACAACGAAAACCATATTGTTAAAAATGTTGAGATCAAGGTCGATTATCTCCGAAGTCAGAATCCTTATTTGAAGTCTGGATCAAATTCAAACAAGATAGCGAAGGACACAGCACCCAAAAAACGAGGATATTTTTATACAAAATGTTTATGAGTATATGGAGCCAGTTGATATTATAGAGTTTCCCTTCCCAGAATTCAAAGAAGTCATGGATATGGATGAAGGTCGTAACACTGATGTAAATAGTAATGCCATAGACGACAGTGCAATAATAGAATGTGACCAACATGATGTTAAATCAAACGAATCTGATGTGCTCAACGAGGCTGTGATACAAGAAAGTGCCCTTATTACTAATAATGAAGAAATAAATAGCAAAAAAAACTGATTGTGAGACACATGGATTTAGAAAAACCAAGTTTTTCCAATAATATAGCGATAGAAAAAGAAACGACTGTGATAAATTTGGGATTAGAAAGGACCAATCTTATTAGTACTAATGAAAAAGTAGAAAAAGAAAAGACTACTATAAATTCAAATTTAGAGAGACATAAGACTGAAGGCGAAGAAATGAAATGATAATTTTGGAAGAAGAGGAACCAAGAGTAAACGTCAACTATGAAACCAGAGTAGAAAACGACAGCATGAAAGAAAACAGAACGATAAACATAATAAGCGATGTTATAATAAAAACCGGAATTCCAACCAATGAAACAGAAAAAAAGGATAGAAAAGTACTGGGAGATATATTGGTAATTCCTTCAACATCAGCCACTACGACCAAAGGGAGAAAGAAAAATAATACAACAATGCCTAGTGTGCTAACTTCTAATGAGTGGTTAAGAATTGCAGATGAAAAAGAAAGGGAAAAGGCTAATCTTTTATTGCAGAAAGATGAAAGAAAGAGCAGAAATATCACAGCTAAAAAAATAAGAAGATAAAGAAAAATAAGGTGGTAGAACCAGCAGAAGAAACAGACAGTCGTAAAAAAACGGAAAAGGAACAGAACAAGTGCAGTGAGGTGGTAGAAGAATCGTTCCCTACAAGAAAACTCGTAGACCTCTTAACCCCTGAAGTTTTCGTTATAGTCGTTTATCAAAATGAACATTATCCAGGTCAGGTCAAAGAAATCAACAGCAATAATGGTTACTTAATCTCAACCATGGAAAAAAGTGGACAAGTATGGAAATGACCTGACAAACTAAACGAAGTAATTTATGATCTTGAAGAAATAAAAGAAATCATAGAGCCTCCAACAAGAAAGAATAGCCGAGGGGTATATTCTGTGCCCGAGATGGTAAAATACAACGACTTTACTTTTGACTGAAATAAGTTATATGTACCTAGGTATCTACTTTTTTGAGTATTTATATTTTCTGTTACCTGTTCGAAAAATAAATAGTTTATTTGGTTTGGTTATTATAAAAATATTTTGTATTATTTTTATTTCGCCTACATAAGACTTCAATGCTTGTGGCCAAAACTAAATTTTTTTGTGGCCAGTACTGGCGATTGCATGGCCAAAACTGAAGAAAACGACATGAATCACTCTCAAATGTTTTCCTTTATACAAATGGTTATTTATCTCTCTCTAATTTGTAAGAAATAAGAGAGAACACTATATTACATAAGAAAAAAGTAACACTCACAACAAATTTTTAATATGGATGCTAGTTCTGGCCAGTAAAGTATCACAATCTCTTAAGGTGGCCAAAACCGGGGTTCTTGCCCTACATACAAATGGAGACTACCGAGTTGTACCACGCTTACCTGACATAATCTGGCAGCGTAAAAGGTTGCCCTTTTTTGACCACCGAGTTGTACCACGAAATTGAAATCAGGTAGTCTAACATATTTTACATTATTCTCAGTAATTCTCTAATGACCTTTTCTCAATAAGTGAAACTTTCTATAACACCACCACCAATGTCGAAGTTTGAATTTTTCTTAAGGGTTGGGGGTGATAATACCTTCTTACTGCTGCTTACTATTTATTTATAATCTTCATACTAAGCGATCAGTCGTGAGTCGTGAGTTTCTTAAGACAACAATGGAAGTCCAATCGATCTTTAGTGAAAAAGGTGCAAAATTGTTAGTGCTAAATAACTTTAAATTTTCAAAAGCACACATTGCAAAGTGTGGTAAAATTAGATGGCGTTGCACTAACACCAAAAGTAGATGCAATGCCAAAATATATACAAGTGCAGATGAAAAAACTATTTTGGAATCTCAGCTTGATCATAATCATGAAGGTGAGAAGACGATTGCTAGGCAAGCTATTAGTAATAGCGTTAAAAGAAAAGCTGTTGAGGATAGCACAGAAAGGCCATCTAAACTAATTCATAAAGAATTAACTGTAAGTACTAAAATTTCTAGAAATTAAAGTATTATTAACAGTATGATTTTTCTAACATCTCGTAGAACAATGATTGGGCTTCAGACATTGGAAGCGATGATCTACTTCGTGTGAGAAGAAATCTGTACGAAGCACGGCGAGATGTTTTACCAGCATTACCTTTTGATGCAGTTGTTAATTTAAATCTGAAAACTAAAATTAAAGATGAAAATTTCCTTTGCTGTTTAGATAAGGAAAACAATTTAATTATCTTTTCTTGTTTCACAAATTTATATTTCTTATGTTCCTGTGATACCATTTATATGGATGGTACATTTCAATATTGTACAAAGTTTTTTTACCAACTATTTGCCATTCATGCTTTTAAAAAAGGTTATTATGTTCCAGTCATATTTGCTCTGTTACCCGATAAAAGTTGTAATACATATTTCAAATTGTTTCAAAATGTTAGCGATAAATGTAATGCACTTAACTTATCCTTTAACCCAAAAAATATAGTAGTCGACTTTGAACAAGCAATTCATAGTGCAATTTATAGATTTTGGCCATATTCAAATTTAACCGGGTGTAGATTTCACTTATGTCAAGCATGGTACCGTAAAATTTTAAATTTAGGTTTGTCGAATGAATATAAAGATAAAAATTCAGAAATTGGCAAGTTTTTAAAGTTATTCTTTGGCCTACATTTTCTAGAACCTACCGAAGTAGGTGACTTTTTTTCTCTTGAAATATTTCACAAATCGCCCGATGATGAGAGAGTAATACAATTTTGTGATTACATAGTTGAAAATTATATATCAGAAGAAGCTAAATTTCCTCCAAAAGTTTGGGCATGTAACACAAATAGCATGTATCGGTCTACCAACGCTTGTGAATCATTTCATTCTTTATTAAAAAACAGTTTTTATTCTCCTCATCCAAATATATTTATTTTTTGCAAAAATTAAGACTGCCAATGAATCAACAATTATGAAAAAATTTGAATCTGTTACTAGAAAGAAACATGAGTATATAACTTCTAAAATAAAAGAATTAAAAGAAAATAAGATCACCAAATTTGATTTTGTAAGATCTTTAAGCTATTATTATTTGCCGCAGTAGTACAAGAGATCTTAAATTGTAAAATTAATGTTAATTTGTCTGTATATTTCAAAACAAATTTTAAAAATATATCTTCTTTGTATTATATTATCGAATTTGTAATAAAACTGTTTAGATTGATTAGATTGTTATTTTAAACCGTTAATCCTCTCTAGAAATATGGTGGTACAACTAGACGGTAGGATTACATCTACCTGGTGTCCCGTGGTACAACTCGGCGGACCCGATACAAATATTTACAGTGCTATTCAAAAGTCCCCTCCCCCCCTTGTATCTCTTGAGCGGCTACACTTACATTAATAAAATTTGGAGGGTGAAAATAAAGTGTTGTAAACTTCTATACGAATGGTAACAGGTGACGTAATAGTAATAGACGTCTCAGTGCCACTCTGGCCAATAATTTTAAATAGGACTTTATGGCAAGTGATATATCGTTCGTTTGAAAGGCATTGACATTGGCTACATAGCCATATTAATTTTGTTTGGGTTTAAACTAATTTTGAATTTGGAAGTTATGAGGTTCGAAAGAAATAGGATGAATTCATAAAACACCCTGTATCTCGGTTATAAAGTGCAGAAGACACATTAAATATAGGTTTTGGAAGCACCAAAGTGATCCCCATATACAGTTAAAGTTAGGCCCGTTCCGAACCTATAACTGACGACTGACAATGGATACCACTAGAATTTTTCTCAATTTCTGACGCTGTTAATAGTGGAGTCCATACTTTATTATCACATTTTAAATTTATTTCTATTTATTCGGTCATTTCTGTAATAATTCGCTATAACCCCTTCAAATCTTTACTTTTTCGAGGTAAGCAGACATTTTGTAAACCACCAAATTTATCCAGCACCTTGAAACAGCAGTGTAATGGTTTGCAATGTTGGTTGATGCAACAGTAATAAATGATCGCGTCAGTTCATCAATCTAAATCCATCTTTGAATCTAAAAACGCAGTTGGTGGATTGGTGGATTGGTGGATCTGGGTGTATCTACCGGTGAATTAAAAAAAAACATGTCTGCTGAAATGTGAATCCGTTTCTGTTGTAACTCTGGTCATTCAATGTTGTTATCTTGACTACATTGACTACATAGAAATATTATTGATCTAGAGTACAATAAATCTCTATCAAGTTTAAATTTTATAAAGTCAGAGGAAAATAAAATTATTGTTAATTAGCGTTGATTCTTCAACAGGAAATAAATTATTCGGATCTAAAATTCGAATTAATATTATCCGCATTAAATAACGTATTATTCGTGGGAAATAAAGTCTAAGGCAACTGATTTAAGCCATAAATAACAGCGAAATAATGTCTATTATTTATTTACTAGCATTGTTTATTAGTTTCGTGCGAAATAGATCTCGCATGATTTGTTAAGAGTGTATAAGGAATACGGTCGTAACAGGAAAAACGTCCTTCCAATAAGCCTACTGTTTCCTTTATGCAAAATGAATTTGATTTCAATGGAGAAAGCAGTAAATAATCTCTTTTAAGTTAAATCATTTTTTCCCATAATTAACGAAAAATTGGCGATATTATGTAAGCGTTATTCAATAAATTATTTTTATTTGTTAAAAAGTGAAAAGGTTACAAATTTTTGTTGCCTTCTTTTTTACGATAGATCGTGAAAAGAGCTATACCCATCTGAATAAATTTGATAACCTACAACCAGCATAAATCTGGGCCGATCCTACAGATATCGGCGTTCCGGGAGAATCTGAAATTCAGCGAACCACAAACACAAGATTTTTATTATTTCAATGAGATTAGGTGGGCCATGAATGAAAAATCTCTCATTGGAAATACATAATAGCTTGTTAACCTCTTCGGTCTCTCTTGGAAACTATATAAAAATAGAAAAGCAAGCATATTTATTAACAGCATTTACAATAAGTATAATCATTTCAACATGGATAAAACTAGAATTTATTAAAAACTGAAACAGTAAGAATAATCGTAGGTATATTTGTATCTATTGCTGGAAGAATAAGGTGAAGGGTATGTGGTTGTGATTGAATTTTTTTTATACTAACCGATTAATAGGTAATAAAAAAACTTATAGTGAAGAATTGCGAGATGCAGGACAAACAACCATATAATTTATAATAAAATAATATCGTAAGATTTTAAAATGTTCTTTGTCATTATATTCCAGTCTAGGAGGTAAATTGTGGGGTAATTAATTCGAAAATAATGGCAGCCACTTAAAGTGAGTTAAATTTGGTATCAAATCCGATAATACTACTTTGAAAGTGACAGTGTAGACCTTAGAAGAGGCTGGGGATGGTGGCACCCCCTAGTGGAGACGCAAAAAGGAGATGGTCTAGTAATTTCCTTCTGCACTGCCTTAGTGTGTGGGTATCAAGTATCAAACGAAATGGATTGCTGATGCTGATACATTAAATCCAAAATATGGGGGAGTGTCATATTGTTAGAAGGTCTAATTTTATTGAAGAATTGGACTAAATTAACAGGTAGGTAAAGGACCATGTAAAAATGAAATGAAATGCACAAACTTGGAAACATTCTTAATCATAACTGAAAAATAAGAAATGAATTAATGGTGAAAAAACTTTAAAAAACAAGCTACAAGCTTTTATTTAAATGCACTGAAAATGAAAAAATAAACTATGAATTAAATCTAACCAATTAGTTTGGTACAATTTATTAAATGATATAAAAGCTCTGCTTATGTTTCCTATAAAATATTCAAATCTGGCGACAAGCAATAAATTGTATAATAAATGTTCTTAATAAATTTATTGGTTTGATTTAATTTGAAGTTAATTCTCTTCTTTTTAGGGAAATTTAATAAAAGCTTGTTTTTAAAAAATATTTTTTTTCTATATACAATCACATTGAGAAGTAGTCTTTTTCGCTTGCCATTTACAACGAAAAGTTGACGTTTCTTGAGGAGAGTTACTTTACGCTCGCCGAGCGTAAAAAATTGCAAAACGCTTGTTGTCCATAACAACCGATACTACAAACATAATTGTATTGACAGTGACAGTGGCAGTGACAGTGACATCATAGAGCAACCTAGGGAATGTTTTTGTCTTCTGAAAATCTTTTACAATCTAATACATCGCTGTTTTGTTAAGTTCTTAATGCTTTAATTAGTGTGATTGCGATGTTACCGTATTGATTTTTTTTATGTTTTTGTGCTTGATTGTTGTGCCACGTTCTGAATATTTTGCATATACTGGCTGGATGGCCCTGCTAGCTGATGCCTTTCTAATTGTAGAATAAGAAGAAGTACATTGACAGTATTGACAATAATAATTATACGTTTAAAATGTTATTCGCGAAAACAAGCAAAATTGGAATGGGGAAAACAAATCAAATTGCCATTACAGTGAGTGTATTGAAACAAATGGGGGCTAGCATTGTTTCCCCATTCCACTGACAGCTTTGACATAAACTGCAGCGCCCACTCTCGGAAAAATTTTCGGTATTTGACAGGTACTTGAAATAAGAAGTATGAATTTATCAATTTCATTAGTTATAATATAAGGTTTGTTCCAACAACCACCTTCTGATTAGTACGTGACCGTTCATGAACTTATTTATGTACGAATCAAACGTTCGAGAACATGTACGTGAATTAATCCATGAACATCATACTCCATGCATTGTTGGAACGATTCTTTTATTTACCATTATACCTAACCTTAAAACATCAACTAACAGTTTGGACGTACGGTTCTACCGGTCCTACATCCAAATCTCTGATGAAAATGATCGTTCGCCGACACGTTCATGAACGTGTCCAGTTTTTGTTGGAACGCATTTTTATCAGTCCGTGGAATTGTCGGAATTTGTTGGAACAAAAATTTTGTTATGCGTATGATCGTGACGTTCATGTACGCATCATTTCGCTTAGTTGGAACAAACCTATAATATTCAAGTGATTGTAGAAAAAATGTGTATTGCGAGCTAAAAGTGGAACTATTGTTCTCAAGTAATTAACCCTTACTTTCGAACAATAATTCCTCACTTTTTGCTCATAATACATAAATAACTATTACCATTAATTGATTATTGTAATAAATATATTAACACCTGTAAAGGGCAAAGTAATGTTAACGTTTTGAAGTCCGAACGGTTATCGATAATCATTCACCGGTTGTGGAAAAAATCCCCTGTGTAATTCAAGCACCAACTGACATTATCGCTCTCTTGAGATAGCAGCTTGATGCGCAATATATCACTTTGCGCTCACTTAACACAATCTAATCATCCCAATAGAGTTGATCAGGTGGCGATTTCTAGAGTTATCCATCATTTCTCATTTCTCAATTATGCTAAACGATTAATTCCCCATGCAGTAAACTATCGAATCATATATTGAAAATTATTGAACCCCTCGCGGGACAGACAAATTCATACATCAGAAATAGCAATCATTTTATAGAAAAGCTATCAGATTTGAATTTCAACAAAAACCATTATTTGGTCAGTTTTGATGTAGTTAGTCTCTTCACGAATGTACCGGTACAAAAAACAATAGAACTTGTCCAATCAAAATTAGAAATTGATCAGACCCTTACAGAAAGAACCAAATTGAGCGTAACAGCAATAATAGAATTATTAAAATTATGTATAACAAAAACATATTTTCAATTCAATAATGATTTTTATGAACAGAATTTCGGTCTTGCCATGGGCTCTTGTCTCTCGCCAATTTTGTCGAATATTTACATGGAACATTTTGAAGCCGAAATATTAAATAATCAAAAATTAAAACCAATTGTCTGGTGGAGATATGTAGACGACATCTTCGCAATATGGCCTCATGATTTAATATCTCTTAATGATTAAAAAAAAAATATAAATGAAGGAGAGGAATCTATAAAATTTGAAATTGAAAATAACAATTTTTTGCCATTTTTAGATGTTCTTATTAATAAAACATCTACAGGGTATGAAACGAGTGTATACCGCAAACCAACACACACTAATAGATATTTGAATTTTGACTCTAATCATTCTATAAGCGTTAAAAAGGGATAGTAAAATCTTTATACGATAGGGCCAGAATCATTTGTTCTAGTGATGATCAATTTACAAAGGAGAAAACTTTTTTAAAAGATGTTTTAAATAACAATAATTACCCTGCAGAATTTGTAAATAAGGAGATTAAGCATATAGAGAGGGGCTCATTGTTAATACCCCATAACAATAATATTAATAATTCAGCTAACATAATTTTTAGAAACTTGATAATACCGTATATTAAGGGTTTATCAGAAAGAATTAAAAAAATTGGTAACCAATTCAATATTAGAACTAGTTTTAAATCGAATAATACATTGAGATCAATACTAACAAAAACGAAACCAAAGAATGAAGAACAATCTTCAAAAAACTGCATATATAAAATATCATGTAAATGCGACAAATTTTATTTAGATGAAACATCTAGACCATTGAAAGTACGAATAAACGAACACAAAAAATATATCAAAGATAGGGAATTCTTTAAGTCAGCTATTTGCAAACATGCTTGGGAAGAGGGTGATCAAATTCAATGGGATTCATCAAAAATAATATTAAAAGAACCCAATAATAAAAGACGGAAAATCAAAGAAAGTGCTTTAATACAACTAAATGCAGATAAATGTGTAGCTAGTATTTCAGCCGAATGTAGTCAAATTTGGTTACCAATGTTATAAAGAGAAATTTCCAATAATCAATTACCTGCGTTATCAGGATAGCATCATAAGTTTTTATCCAGGTTTTCTTATGATTTATAATTTGAATAGTTGTTAATCGATACACATTTCAATAAACAAAATCACAAAACTGAGTATACATATTTCAAAAACTTAAATATTCATACACAAAAGAACTATCAAGAAACGCGTTTTATTAACAACATTTCCAATATAAGCGAAAAAAACGCGCTATCCCAATAAAAACCGTTCCTGGAACGTGCACTTCACTGGATCCATTTCTAGTAGACTATCATATCGTTGGAATGTCATAAAATGAAATATTTCATTTCACATTTTGCCACAGATATGATCTACTATGAATGGACGTTAATAAAAATTTGATAACAAAATTTTGCAGTCTTAAACTTCAAAATAATTTTTGATTGTCTAGTTGTCAAATTTTTTCTGTTGTGTCAGTTAGGGATAAAAATTAATTTCTACTTATTTTTTCTTGACAACGGTAGCTGGAACGCTACCGAAACGTTGAAATAAAGAATTTAAAAATATTGTGGTTTAATTTCCCAAGAAATTAAAAAAAGAATCCTATATGATAACATAACCTAATTTTATAATCAAATATAATAACATCAACAATAATGATTCATTCATTTTCGATTTCTATTTAGTTTATTTGTTCCGTCTGTGGTATATTCATTTTTAAACAAAATTATTATTTATAGATAAATAAAAAAATTATAGCTCAAAACATTTTTTTGGGATATACTCGTATAATAGAGTAGGTATGTATTTTTTCACATTTTCGGTGTTCAATTTTTAAACGAATATTCAAAGTGTGAAAAGTGGATATTGATTTAAATTTTCAGACTTGCTCTCAACTTTCATTTAATATATTTATTTAACTATATAACGCATAAGATATGCTCTAGTAGATGATAAAAAACAAAAACATTCACAAAGCGGAACTAATTACATATGGAAGTGCGTCTGTTTTGAATTTGGAAAGAAAATTCTTTACTATATATTTCAAGATCAAGAATTGTGTTGAAGTGTGTCTTTAATGCTACGTTCCATCACATTAAGTTTTAAACACTTAATTAAATACACAAAATTGGACAATGAACTATTTACTTGAAAAAAAAAAAGAATTTAAATAACACCGTTTCAATTTAATTTATCGCATCAAAAGATTTCTGGATTATGTATCTTGAAAATTGGAAAAAAAAATCGTCCCTGTACTGTTATTATCTCACGTTATAATGCGTGAAACGGAAACGTTTCGAATAATGTCTTACATAACGAATTGAAGAACAAAAAATCATAATGCTTACTTATCTATATATATTTGGATATTATGATGGTTCTTGATGTAACATTAAATGGATAAAGTCAAGGTAATATTTCTCATCACAACGATCTTTTGTTTAAATATCTTGGTATTATATATACTGCGTGCCCCAAAAATATAATACAAATTGAATAAAAGTTAACGGTCTAGGTCAGAGGTTCCCATACTTTTTTTTCTCATAGACCACTTTAAACATTTTGCTGGATCTGGTGGACCCCCTGCAGCTATTACATTTACTAACTTACTTCCAAAACCCGAAAAAAGTATATGTCTATGTAAATCTGTGTTGTGGCTATTTTTCAATCAACTATGAGTTAAAAGTTTTCGAAAAAAAGGTGAGAATTTATATTGCTTTGATTATGCTGTGAGTATTGTCATTTAAGCTAAGTTTCAAGGCCAGTCTAAAAAGCGTCTTCATCCAACAGTTGGATTCCTACTTTACTTTTTTGTATTCTAAGATTGACTCACAGTACAAGAAACCAATAAGCTCCCACTTCGGAGTGGTAAAAAGTAAAAATAAATATTTTCTTGTTTTGTAGCTATTTATTCAAACACAAAAATTACTACACTTTTAATTATGTTGTTATAACAGTCTTAGTAGAATCAAAATTTAACATCAAAACTAATAATGATTATTATTTTGATTATATTGCGACTGTTTTTAAAAAAATAATCATTATTAGTTTTGATGTTAACTTATCTCAGATTACCATTGTAATCTGAGATAAAAGTTATAATTTTAATGGGAGGGATGTACTTGGTGAATTGACAGCAAATTATCAATATTTGGCTTGAGTTTAGTTAAGTATAACCGTAAATCTCCTCGCTCTGTAATATTTAATCTGCTCCGTTTTTTTGTCAACAAGTTTGTCACGGCACTAAAACTGCGTTCGATAAGATATGACGAAGGAAACGCTATGAGAAATTTTTGCATAACTCCCCACAGTTCTGGATATTTTTCAGGTATTTGTGCCTGCAGCCAAAATGATTGATACCCTCTTTTGAATGCTACTTTGAACTCCTCATTAGTGCTAAGCTCGAGTAGCTCTTCTTGCAGTACCACATTTTCCACTTCAGTTTCATCATATGGATTTATTATTCATGGTGGTATATCCATCGACAGAATGTCTTCAAATCTGATTTTAAAATCATCATACAGGGCAATCAAATGTTGAACATACGTCTGAATATCTTCGTCGAGGCATTCTACCTGCGATAAATTTGGAAACTGGGAAAATTCACGTCGACCAATATTTTGCTTCATAAGTTTCAGTTTACCAAGAAAAGCTGAAATTTCACTCTTTGTTTTTATCAAATTGAGGCTGTTCCTTTGTAACTGTAGGTTGAGGTCATTGAATTTTTTGAACAAATCTGTCAAATACGCAATGTCTGCTTTGAAATTCATGAGGTTTTCTTTTAAAACAGGATCTTTAGTGTTCAGAAACTCTAAAACAGAGTCGAAAAGCAAATAGAATCTTGATAGACAACCAGCGTACTTCGGTATGTAGCAGCAATCGTTGGAAGTCCTCATCATTTTCTTCGCACAAGTGTGCAAATAAGCGCGTATTTAATGCATTGCTTCTTATTTTGTTAACTGCATTAATCACAAATTGAAGCGCTTGGTGCAATATATCACTCAATTTTTTCGCTACTAGATGTTGTCGGTGTGTCATCACAGTGAATTGCAATTACCTCTGGTATAATCCTTTTAAGATGACTTATAAACCCACGATATCGCCCGACCATGGCCATTTCATCAATACGTCTTTGTACAGTGTTGTTACTCAAAGGAATTCTTTTAAGTATGTCAAATGAAGATTTGTGCAGGACAGTTTTTAAGACCTCTTCAACAGCAGGCAAAATTAACTCCTCTCCAATGGTATGCGGTTTCCCAGATTTTGCTATAAGTAATGAGATATTGTAAGATGCCCGCAAGCCATCGTCGTTGCTTTCAGACGTTGAAGCGAACATACTATGCACGGTGGGTCTCTTTTCATACTTTTCCTTCAATGTTTGGAAATATTTCAAATTCTTACCTATTTTGTCAGGATGACACCTTCTAAGATGATCTTCCAGCTTCGATGGTTTCATAGAGTCATTGCTCAAGACTTTGTTGCATAAAAGACACATGGGCAATCGCTTGTCTGTATTTGATGGAAGAAAACCAAATTTCAAATATTCAACACTGGACTGTCGACACTTCTTCTTAGATTCAGCCATGTTTCGTATCAATTACCTACCTGTAAATATGAAAAAAATGTTTGTTAGGTAATCTTAAAATGATTTAACAAACATAATAGATGTGGCTTTTTAAGAGAATAAAATATTTAAAGAATTGTAATGAAATTAAAGTAGAGCTAGCTGGAATAGAAGTTTAATATTCCTGAACTTTCTGTTCTTTTTCGAAATAAATATAGGTATTTAATTTTATTTTATACTTTTACTTTGTATATATTTTATACGTGTACTTAGTCACTTACTAAACGCAATATACTTATTCATTACAAAACACAATCAAAACTAAGTATTTATCTACGCACTTATAAAGATAAAAAATTAGGACTATCCATACAAAACGCACGCATCCCTTAAAAATACTTAAAATCAGATAGTTTAAGAAAGTAAAAAAATACTGTTATAATTTTCCTTGACCTATGAAATCTTTATTCTTGGAATGGTTCAGAACCTACTGTTTGTGGGTTTGTTTTTCCCGCAGATACAAGTTGCTAACAAATAGATAGGTAGGTACTTACTTTTCCAACACTGGCAAACAATAATATCAATTCACTTTAATTTTCAAAAGTCTGAAAACTACTTCCGTCACTGGTGAACACTTATAAGGTACACTTTCTTTTTTGAAATTCCGGAAACAACTGAGTAATGTTTATCATTCGCATTCGTATTTATATTAGAGAAAAATCCAACAAGTTCATGCAAGTTCAAACACGACTTTAACTAGGCGGGCGGGAGGCGCGGCATCGGCGAGTCTTGACACGCTCTTTCTGAATATGGAATATGCAAGTTCTTACAAAAACAATTGCTGAGCTTCTTATAATATTGTCTTCCTATATTCATAGGAGAAGTCAAGCTTCTTATAATATTGTCTGCCTATATTATTGTCTCCCTATATTCATAGGAGAAGTCAAGGTGATGTAACAGCGTATAAATTAAGCTTCCAGTGAGATTGGAAAGGAAAAAATTCAAAATATGTATCCTTGTAAAATGCAATAAATAATCTCTCATTCTTTCGAAAAATGGAATTGTCAGACTGATATAAAAAGTAGGCTCCTTCCGAAACAATGCACATGCGCAAACGAATCATCCAATCATATAAACATCTTTAAAAGGGCTCTTCGGTACTTGTCACGAATTATTTTTCATGTCTTATATCTAATAATCTTGTTAATCGAAGTGGTAATTTAAAATTTCGAAAGAAAAAAAGTGTCGGCAATACATATCAAAGAAATACGGTAGTAATTTTGATAATATCTGGGTCGAGAATTTGTTGGCATGAAATTATTTTCTCGATAACAGTGTTCAGGAAGGTTATCGTGTTGCAGAATCTATGAATTTTCTCCTCCAAGATCTTCTAATTCATTTTCGACGGATCTGTTCTCTTAAAGGTCGCATAGCTCTGGATAATACCTTTTACTATTTCATCGTCTGTCAAGAATTCCCAGAGCACAACAGTAACAGTTCCACACCACCATTTCCTGCCTTAGTTTGTACAAGTTCATAGCTGGGATGTTTATCTTTATTGAATTCCACCAAATAGTAACTGCTTCTTAGATCAAGTCTCTTGCATCTGTACAACATAAGTTTCGCTGTCTTTGCTTAACTAACGCACATTCTGCATGTAAGGCAACCGTTATATAGTTTTATTTGCACAGGTGTTCAGTCATGAAACCTATTAGGCCGTATTTATAAAAAGAAGCCTTACTTTTTGCTTTCAAAATAGAAAGCAATTCCTTCAAGGTATATGCATAAAAAAGTGGAGGAAAAGACTTGCATGCATTGGCATTACAGGGGCAATGAGGACTACTCCTACAGCGGCGCTGGAGACAATGCTAGACCTTCCTCCGCTACATTGTGTCATAATGTGCGAAGCAAGGGCAGCACTAACCTGACTGGAAAAAGCATCAGATCATGACGAGGCACATGGGAGAGGACACACAGAGATAAGGCATGTGGATGATGACATTTTCAAAATGACAACAGACCACATGACCACCAAATATATCTTTCGCTAGAACTTCGAGATTGTCATCAAAGATCGAAAGGAGCTTGAGGAAGAGAACGCACCACCACTTAGTAAAGCGAATGAACTGATCTAGTATACAGACGGATCAAAAAATGAACTCGGCACCGGAGCGGGCATATACAGCAAGACGAGCAAATATGAAGGGATCGTCTCGCTTGGCAAATACGCTTCTGTATTTCAAGCAGAGGTCTATACAATACTTGCATGTGCAAGGGCTAATAATATGAGAGCCTACAACAGGCAGATCAGGATCTACAGTGATAGTCAAGCCACCCTTAAAGCACTTTAGAGCTATAGGGTGACATCTCGGCTAGTATGGGAATGCGGCGAAGAACTTAGAAGACTGGCGACTCGGAACAGTGTAACACTGAAGTGGGTCCAAGGTCATGAAGGAATCGCAGGCAATGAAAAAGCTGACGAACTAGTAAGAGTAGGATCGTCAACGGACCCGAACCTGCTGTGGGCATCCCCAGATGCTTAGCGAGGTCATGGTTAAAAGGGTGGTTGAAAGAACAACACAATAAACACTGGAAGAATACGACCAGGCAAATACATGGGAAGAAATTCATAAAAGAACCATCAGAAAAAGTAGCGAAAGAACTGCTCTCAATGAGCAGGAACAAACTACGCACCATAACGGGGCTACTTACGGGACACTTTCCCACAAAGGAGCACCTAAACAAAATAGGGCTGTACAACGGAGACCTTACATGCAGAAGATGCATAAAGGATACCGAAACAGCTCTGCATATACTATGCAACTGTGAGTCGCTGGACCACAGAAGGCAGAAACTGTATGGTAGACCCCAAATGACTCCAGAAGACTTCTACAACCAACCAGCAAAGAACCTGTATGAGCTAATACAGGGAACGGAATGGCTGAATAGGTTGTAGTCAGAACACTAGGAGTATCCACAATAAGCCCAGGAGGTTGAGGTGGTACCGGCGAAGGGACGGCTCCTTGGAAAAAAAAATCTCTGTACCTTTTACTTTATTTATCAGAAGCATTTCCAGGAAAAGGTAGAGATTATGAATACGACTTAGAGCAAAACCTTCTACTTCTACCTTTTGCTTCCACCTTCTACTTGGAAGTAAATGCTTCATTCTTATAAATACGGCCTATTATAATATTATTAGCTGCTTCCTGTACAGTGTAAGTAGTTCCATTGTACTTTTCAAGCATGGTTTTTCCATTCATTTGTCTTGAAATGTTTACCAAATAATTTTTATATTACTTTTTCAAGCATGGTTCTTCCATTCCATTCATTTGTCTTGAAATGTTTACCAAGTAATTTTTATATTACTGCCTTACCAAGTTTCTCACAGATTCTCCCTTTACAGTTTTTGATATACCAAGAATCTATGTCTCTTTTGGCCCTCTGATCCTTATTTCCTGGTGACCTGTTACCCAGGTCAACTTAACGTTATTTCGTTCGGCTGACGCTTTCAGTTCGTCAATGCAATTCCATACATCACTTTCTGGCTCAAGATTGCCTTGAGTATCATCTGACACGATATATTGATCTACTTGCGATAGCTTTCTTTCTCGCTAATTGCAAGATTAGTTATACCTTTGCCTGATAAAAGAGGTGTAATTCTCCAGCCCCAGTGTCATTTGTAGTTCTAGACACAAAACAGACAAACCTATTTAAGTGGAAGTTTATAGGATTACCTGAAGCGCTAGCGAAATAGGCAAGGTAGCTCAGGCAACGAAACTGACTCAGAATAACCTATAGAAGTGAAAGTTTTGTGTCACGGTATGAAAGAAGAATTTCAGCGATCGCTATTTCATAGCGGGATGGAATCTGTATTTGCTATGGAAATATTTTTGTTCCTTTATTTGAATTACTAATGCCAGATTTCATCAGCCCTTCCCCAAAGTCAGGTGATACCTAAAACGGATTTAGGAATCAACGTTTCACCACGCGCTAAGGATACCTAAGAGTGATAATATCAGGTATTTCCCATAACTCTGGTGAGCTCCACTACGTTAATTGTTATGTGTTGTTTAGCCAGTACAGGCTGTCCGATTTTCTTTTTTTTCCTATAGACGTTTTGCCTTCTGCTTTCCTTATTACTTTTTCTCCAAATATTGGTTACAGGTAAGATTTGAGTCAGTTAATGGCCCAATATACTCTCGGGCGTCTAAAAGTATATGCGGAGCCGGTCTGGCATACAATCATAAACGGTTAGACACTCGCTTAAAAACTAAAACTGGCCCAGATAACGATATGTTCATATGCAGTGCGTACAAAACTGTATCAACAATAGCGGTAGGACTTATTTCGGGCATTCCACTGATATAACCCCTGATCAACTACTGATCAGTATGTACACAGCAGTAGACAAAAAATAAGCCAGAGCCAACATGATCGATGCATGACAGCAATACTTATTCCTTAATACCAAACATTAAACCTTGGTATGATAGATCACAGAGAAGTAAATTACTTTATCAGCCAAGCCCTCTCAGGACACTGCTCCAAGAAGTATATGTTTGAAAGTGGGAGAGCGCAAACAAGCAACTGCAATTATTGTAGTGATGATGGTGATGATGCAGAGCATCCAATCGTTAAATATTCTAGATGGAGAATACTAAGAGACAAGTACAGAAGAGATACCGGTACAACATTCAATGCATATAATAGGAAGAGTAGTCTACTAGAAATAGAAGAAAGATGTGAACATGCATATGAAGTAATGGAAGAAATCATAAAGGCATAAAAAGAGTGAAGAACGTACAGTTGAACGGAGACAGTTTTTTACTTTGTAGTAATGTGAAGAGATACAGTCAGGATGGAAAATGATTGAAAGATGTATAAACGCAGCAGCAAAGGAGAAAATAGGTATCGTAGAAAATATAACACAAAAGAAATGGTTTAATGAGAAATGTAAGAAGATTGTGGAAAAGAAGATATTGTCTTGGATAAAATATGCTAGAACCAATAGTCTTGCAGATATAGTGGAGTACGAAAAACTAAGAAAAGAAGCAAAAAAATATATTAAAAACAGCTAAGAAGACAACAATTGAAAATTTGATCAGTGAAATAGAAAAAGAGAGCTTTAATAAAAACACTAAAGTATTTTATTGTAGAATAGATGACCAAACTAAGCCATACAAAAGCAAAATAACCGGAATAAAAAATGAAGAAGGAAAAATAATAGAAGAAGAAATGGAATATAAAGAAATATGGATGCAGCATTTTGAAGAGTTATTAACAGAAACGGAAGATACGGAAGAAATAGATATACAAAAAGTGGATAACGAGGAAATAATCTCGAAACCAATAATAGAAGAAATAACGGATATAATTAATAAATGTAAAAATGGAAAGGCGCCAGGTAGTGATGGAATTAATATAGAACTTATAAAATATGGAGGAGCCGCGCTGATAGAAAAAATATATCAAATAATAAATAAAATATGGGAAGATGAAGAGATGCCAGAGGAATGGAATATAGGTCAAATTATAACGATACATAAAAAGGGGGATCAACAGATATGCAAAAACTATACTCAGAGGAATTACTTTACTTAACACAGTTTATAAGATAACATCAACAATTATACAAAGGAGATTACACGAGACAGGTGGGGTAGCAGGAGAGTACCAATATGGGTTTAGGAAAGAAAGATCTACGACAGATGCAATACATATACTTAAACAGATCATAGAAAAGGCTAATCAATACAATGCTGATTTTGAAATTCTATTTATAGACTTCCAGCAAGCTTTCGATTCAATCCGGAGAAAACAATTAATAAAGTCATTAACAGAATTGGGGGTATGCGATAAGCTGAGAAGATTGATAGAAATGACTTTCGCAAAAACAGTAGCGGAGATAAAAAACAAGAAAGGAACAACAACAAAATTTGAATATAACAAAAGAGTCATTGTCAGCGACACTTTTCAATTTGGCACTAGATTATGTATTAAAAAAGATAAGTAAAGGAAACTTGAGAACAACGGGAGGTCAACTAATAGCATACTCTAATGATGTTGCGCTGGTGACAAAAAATAGGAAAATTATGGAAGAAATGCTAGAAGAAATAGTGAAAGAAGGAAAAAAAATTGGTCTTGAAATAAATGAGGATAAAACAAAGCTATTGAGAATCAAAAAGAAGTGTGAATATAGGAATATTAAGATTGGAAATTATAATTTTCAAGAGGTAGATAAAATGAAATACTTGGGTATAACAATATCTAATGACGGAGAAAAAGGAACCGAAATAAAAGAAAGAATAGCAGCCACAAATAGAGCATTCCATACCAATAAAAAGCTGTTAAGAAGCAAACTATTAAGTAGGAAGACGAAAATGAGGGTATATAAAACAATTATAAGACCTGTATGATCAGAAACATTAACAATGACGAAAAAACATCAGGAAGATATGAGAATACAAGAGAGTAAGATATTAAGAATGATATTAGGAATGAAAAAAGTTGGAGATGAATATAAAAAACGAACAAACGTAGAATTGGCACATGAAATAGGAAAAGATATAGTGCAAAAAATTAAGGAACAGAGGATAAAATGGTTGGGACACATATGGAGGGCAGGTACAAAGTTAACAATATTTGCAATGATGGAATGGAAACCTTGTGATAAAAGGAAGATAGGAAGACCTAAAGCTACGTGGTTACAGGAAGTTATGAGTGACCTCAATAGCATAGGAATAAGGCAGTGGGAGGAAAAAACAAAAGATAGCAAGAAATGGCGTCAGATTGCCGAAAAAATATAAGGAAATGAAGGAAGAAAAGGGGATTAATCCAACCCAAAAAAGAATTTAGAGAGCTTTTTAATGCGGCGCTACCCCCTCGGGGATGTTAAGCCAATATGTATGTAGTAATGTGAAAACGGTTCCGGAGTAAAGGGTGTAGATGAAAGTACGTTTTCCTACACATTTGCAGGTCGCTAACGACTGCGATTATATTCGTCGACGAATTTTGCAAAGAGATGTTTTCCTCCGATCTGATCTTGTTAAATATTCGTCAACAAATTTCATTTAATAGCAGTCGCTTTCATATTAATAATTATTGTATTAATATATTTTTCTGATATACCTATAATAGTAATATGAATATTTCTAAACAGAGAGTGATTTTAATGCATCAACATTATCAGGCTCAAAATGAGAATTTGCTCCTTCACTTAGCACTAGAGTCTGAAAGGCGGGAAAAAGTATTGCCAATGTTTGAAAATAGGCAGTATGAAGGATTTCACTTTATTTTTATTGATAAACATTTGGTTGATGATGAATCAAAATTTTAAGAATTTTTCCGAATTTCCCGCCATCAATTTAAAATTGCAAAGCGCTTTCGGCTATTAGGCCATCATCAGTGCCATACCTGCAAGTAAGCAATAATCGTTGGAAAATTTTTAAAAACAAATTGGTAAAGAATTACTTACTCGTCAGATATGAAACAAGAAACCCAGTCAAATGTCTACAACTAATTAACGTCACTGTTAAAATTACATTGAATTTAAAATTTTTAAAAATTATCCCTTGATTGGGGTTAAACTGTCTTCATATTATGAACATTTTTAATTTCAATTAAATTCTTCAGCCACTACTCGAACACGTGTTAGTAGACCGGAAGACGAAGTGATACTACTTCAATTTAAAACTAACAAATGACAATTCAAGTGGACACAGAACTCAAGCTGTCCAACATGAGCGTGAAAGTAAAATTATTGTAAAAATTTTTTGATCTGGTAATGTCCCTAAGCCAAATATGTGAATTTCCTAAATAAATTATGAATAAATTTGATATATTGAGGTCTAATGAGAACCCATCAAATCATAAGATGCCGAAAAAGATTAAGGGTCTAATGAGAACCCATTGCTAAATCTAATTCAAAATAGAAAACTCACAAATAGGTCAAGAGAGATTCCAAAAGCAAATAAACTAATTTGAAAATTATAAAATATTTGTGTAAAACTGTAAATCAATGAAAGTAATTATCTGAGCATAATTTCAAATACCTAACAAATTTTAACGAATAAAAATTGTAATCTGGTAGCCCTTCAAAACCAAAATCAGTCATCTAAACAAAGAAAATAGATTTGATTTTAAAGTCTAATGAGAACGTATTATTCAAATCTGATTCCAAAACAAAAAAGATTATGGGTCTAATGAGAACCCGTTCCCAAATCTAATTAAAATAGATTACCAATCAATAGTCAGAAGAAACTCCAAACACAATAACCATTCAAAGAATGAAGTATGTAAGATCAAATCCCAGCAATCAATAATAACAAAAATACATTTAAATACAAAGTGGACTATTAGTTGAATTATGTATCTAATAATATCCCAAAACAAATGTAAGTCATTTTCATTGAGAAGAATCTGATTTAAAGTCTAATGAGAACCAATTAATCAAATCATCTACAAGCCAGAAAAAGATGAAGGGTACCAAATCTAATTCAAACAAACAACCCAACAAATGTCCAGAAATATCCAAAAAAAAACCAAATACTAATAATGAATTTTGTAATTCAAAAATATGGAAAATTTAGAATTGATGATCATTAACTAAACTGTATGGTATCAATCTGATAATGTTGTTGATAAATATGAAAATCATCATAGAGAGAACTTTTATGGATATACTATTTAATCTTAATCCTTAATCTTTTTCGGCATCTTATGATTTGATGGGTTCTCATTAGACCTCAATATATCAAATTTATTTATAATTTATTTAGAAAATTCACATATTTGGTTTTGGGACATTACCAGATAAAAATTTTTTACAATAATTTTACTTTTATGCTCATGTTGGATAGCTTGAGTTCTGTGTCCACTTGAATTGTCATTTGTCATTTGTTAGTTTTAAATTGAAGTAGTGTCACTTCGTCTTCCGGTCTACTAACACGTGTTCGTGTAGAGGCTGAAGAATTTATTTGAAATTAAAAATGTTCATAATATGAAGACAGTTTAACCCCAATCAGGGGATAATTTTTAAAAATTTTAAATTTAATGTAATTTTAACAGTGACGTTAATGTGTTGTAGACATTTGACTAGGTTTCTTGTTTCATATCTGACGAGTAAGTAATTCTTTACTAATCTCTTTTTGAAAATTTTCCAACGATTATTGTTTACTCGTAGGTAAGGCACAGATGATGGCCTAATAGCCGAAAGCGCTTTGCAATTTTAAATACATTTTTTTACACAGAATACAAAAATGTTTTCTTGACTTTCTAGTCATGTGTACTCAGCTATAAAGATATCCACCTAATACAACATATCCTTTAAAACACTATCTTACCTGAAAAATTAAAATCGCTCAGACTGAGCGAATTTAATTTGGGTAGCAGCTACTCAGTAGCGAGTAGGAAAGCACTCCCGTTTAAATACAAGAATAGGTGTTTTGGCGAATAAGTCGTCGCTACTGAGGAGGAAAACGTACCTTTAAGGAGGCGGTTTTAGTGGGTAAACGGGAGCTGCACTTTTATCCCAGAGACCTACATAGTGTGCGTAATGCATTTCCACCTCCTCCCCCAAAAATACACCCCAATATAAGAATCAGTTTTAGCTTAGCTGGAAGGTACTTTCTTGACTTGATGTCATGTAAGTGAAATTACTCAATTTAACTTTTCTATCGGCCAAATAATTGTATGCTACAGAGAAAAATATCCTACGGCTCAAGCTTTAAGCTATAACAAGTGCTGAAATATGGATTGATAGAATATCTTCCATCGTGTTTCCACAATTTTTTATATTACATAACTTCCTTTTAACAGGTGTAAGATATTCTCATTATTTAAATGGCTGTTTTTAGGTAATGGTCGTGCTTAAAATTATTGAAATTAGCACAAAAAACTTGAAAGTAAAATAGAAACAACTCAAACTTCAAACGTAAATAGAAAGAGTTAAAAATGGGAGTAATGTGGATTTAGAATCACAAACTAGGCAAGTAAATGTGTCTAATAAGTAATCTTCTATAAAATTTAAGTAAACTGATTTATAAGACATTTTTCATAATGTTACGTGCGCTATTAGTAAAAAGTGATAGGTACTATACCGTTACCTCCGAGTCCTGGCCTAACGTGTGTGTTATATTGTGAAAGGTCGTTTGACGGTGAAGAAACAAGAGTTCGAGAGGGAGAAAGAATTGTTTGGGTTCATCTCTCGATGTTTTAATGATGCGCTTTGGTAAATTTAGTCTTCTTCTAGCGCATTGCCTTTCATAGTGCTTCCGAGATTTACTTTCAGTCCGTTTTTTTAACGCCGGGACGTTATTGCGAATCTTTGGATTTATAAAAAAATAGTAAGTTCAATTATTATAGTAATAGTGATTTTTTATATTAAATTAAGTACGGATGAACAGAATAATTTGAAAAAGGGTGATTTGATAAGTTGTAGGTTTTTAAAGTTGGAAAATAAGAGTAGACGTTGAAACTTTATCTAAAAACCTATACCTATACCTATAAACTCATTCACACAAATGAAATTTTTTTTAACATATTTTCATTATCAAGATAATTTGACCAATTTGGCCGTTACAACAATTCAATTTTTTTTTAACACAAGAAAATTCTCAAAATAAAATTTAAATGATCTAACAAAGTTATAACTATACTAGGTATATAGAAAAACAATTACTTATTATTAGGGATGCAAAAGTTTGTATAAAGGTAATTGTAGTAGTATTATTGTAGCCTTGGTGCTTTTCCTTATGCCCTGATCGACCCGTGTAACGTTTGTCTGTAATATTTGAGGAAAACGTTGAATGTTGTATAGGGGACATGGTATTCAATTTAATAAACAAATGCGACTGCCCGTCTGAATAACTTCAAAATATATAATAATTGCTGGATAAATAACCAAATTTAGTGTCTGGCTGCAAGAGCTACGGCTCAAATGCCAAAGCAAAAAATAATACATATTAGCTTAAACGTTTCGGATCGATTTCATACAATTATTCATTGTATTAGAAGGGCAAAATTTTGCAGTAAATACATGAGAAACTTGGCCTGGCAGCGATTGTGGAACGTGAACGACTCAAAAGCTTAAAGAAATCAAACCTCGAGTAAAATCTAAGCTACCTTTTCCACGGGAAAGAAAAAAACCAATTATTATCAACTGCCTCCGTATTGGTCATACAGCATTAACGCATGAGGTGTAGTCATCACAAAAGAAGAGGTAATTGTAACATACTACTTTCCACTAGCCATCTCATAACAAGATGTCCACAGTACCATCAAGCCAGAACTATAGCACAATTACCTGAACAAATTGAAGATTCCACAGTTTTAAAAATGAACAATGGGATAAACTTCCTAAAGAACACTGACTTATTCAACAAAATTTGAAATTTATGTTTGTATTTAATATTTTTGTATAATATTACACTCCCCGCTAATAACCCTAGCGGTAGATGCGGCAAATAAAGAAAAAAATTAGTGAAAATTATTGAAACATAATTGAATAGAATAGAAATGTTTGGATGTTAATGTGTATTTTGAATGTGGTTACTAATAGTAACGCTAGTACAAATTGTGTTTTTAATCCATTTCAAAAAGCAAGGGACGTTTTATTCTCATACTAACTGAAAACTAACAAAAAATATATAATATACCAAAACTGGCAAATATTCACTGCTAAAAAGTAAAAAAAAAACGGGGAAAGCAGCCAAGATACAAACTAATTATTTCTAAACTAGTAGTCAAGAGACACTCTAGAACCTCTCACTTCAGGTATTCCCAAATATATTCCAGCATTTTATTATTGTGATGAAAACAAACAAAAAACACGCAGTGATTCAGAGAATTTCCACTCATGTTTGATTTATTGCAATTTATTACAATTTATTACAAAGACAGGACTCCTCCAAAAGAAAAAAAAAAAGAAAACGAACAATTAAAATGGACTTCAGCGCCTCATTTTGAGGCCCGACTGAATGAAATGAAAATCATTTACGTCCCCACTAAGCTGTTCTTGCTTATTTGAAAATTTTTGTGGCTATGAAAATAATGTTTGTCTTGTTCGAAGACAACAAATCATCACTATTTATTATTTTCAAACTCATAACATCAAACCAAAGAACAATAACCTTCATCACCTGATTGGACACTTTTACTGAGTGATTCAACGTCAGACTTTTTGTTCAATGGATCCTGAGTATTATTATAGATTAACTTTAGGTTAGTTTGTGGGTAGAGTAGCATTGTATATTATATTTTTCGTAAAATGTGAGAGACTAATTTTTGTGGCAGTCAGCAGCCTTATATTATAATATTTACAGAAACTTAATTAAAGCTAAGTACATTATATTTTGTTTATTATAATATACCTACTGTTTTATACTTAAGCCTTTTTGATCTAATGAAATGCTTTGAAAGAAGCTTTAAAAGGAGCACATTTGATTTCATTAAATTGATCTACTTTTTCTACTTGTTTTTAAAATAATTCTCACGAAAGTATTATCTACTTTGATTTCGGAACAATAGGATTTCAATAAATTAAAATATTAATTAGATTTACATAAATCTTTGATGTTACTTACATTCTGTAAGCGACGATTACTTTTTTTAGTAAAACATTGTATGTCATGTACTGATTTTTCCAAATACAGTCAATAAACAACATATTATTATTTACATAAGCATTTATTTGTTAAGCAATCAATTCCGTTTCTAGATATTCCGTTTTATGCCAGCTAAAGTATAATAATTGAAGATGGATGTTTGATATTTGATTGCTATTTAATAAAAAACAAGAAATTTGTATAGAAAATTGAAAAATATTTTTCTACATTCTAATACAGAATCTCCCAAATTTCGAAAAGTAGAGTGGTACTTCCAGTACCTATGTTCTTTCAGTACAATACTAAGCCCAACCTAATTACAATAACATAAAATATTATTTGGAATTAAGTCAATAAAGTTCAGTGGCAGTTTATTTTAATACACATATCAGCTAGGTAATTCATATACCATTTCCTATGGCGTATTTCACTTGGGAAGATATATTTTTTCATTAGATAAGCTTTGATGAGCTCAGTTCGACTTTTTTATTAAACCAATCAGCAAAAGTATTTATTTTTTCTGCTTCTCATCGCCTAGTGCAAGAAGTCGCTCAGCAATAAGACGCAGACTAGTGACAAAATCTGCACATGCCTGCTTTCCAATCTTTTTAAGGCAGTGGTGGATCACCTTCACTTAAACGTGCTTAAATTGACTTAAATTGGAATATGTATCATTTTGCTTTAGACCTACAATTCCAGCTCCACCTAGACCTATCATACCTCTGCCTTGAAACCATAGGTACATATACCAGGTTGGTAAGTGTCCCTCTTTTATCCAGTAGTCTAGGTGTTGTGACCTTGAATTCTGTATTGCTAGGCAATCCGCAAGTATTTGGATGAAGGTTTGTCCTTCCATTCCACAGAATCTTGCTCCACTATTTTAAGGTTTTTAAGGTATCCATTCAAACACCAGTTGAAATATACCAGTTGAAACTCTTTATGCAGCTACTAGACGTTCATTTGTTCCCTTATCTGTTTTTAAGAATGTTTCCTTCATATACAGTTCTATTCAAAAGTCCCCTCCCCCCCTCGTATCTTTTGAACGGCTACACTTACATTAATAAAATTTGGAGGGTGAAAATAAAGTGTTGTAAACTTCTCTACGAATGGTAACAGGTGACGTAATAGTAATAGATGACGTCACAGTGCCATCTACCTCGATATTCTTCATCCATGTAACGTCTTACTGCACCATAATAATGTGCAGGAGCACCATCTTGTTGAAATGTTATTTTCAGATGCTGGAAATTGGGTATGCTATTCACGAAAGGTGTGAGAATTTGTGTCACTCCAATACCTCACATTTTGTGTATTCATATTTCCTTTTAGACAAAAAGTACTTTCGTCACTAAAACAAATTTTTTTTGTGTAATGTGGGTTTTGACTGATTTTATTTGTCATACATTCACAGAATGCTATTTAGAAAAACTTTGCCAAGCAACAAATACTATTAAATTAAAAACGTCAATTTTTTTGACAACAAACCAGAAGCGGACTGAAAAATCTTCAATAATTAAATGTGAAATAATAATTTTGGTATTTATTTAATTTATCCGTCAAAATTAGTTTAAACCCAAACAAAATTAATATGGCTATGTAGCCAATGTCAATGCCTTTCAAACGAGATATCACTTGCCTTGCGGTCCTATTTCAAATTATTGGCCAGAATGGCACTGTGACGTCATCTATTACTATCACGTCACCTGTTAGCATTCGTAGATAAGTTTACAACACTTTATTTTCACCTTCCAAATTTTATTGATGTAAGTGTAGCCGTTCAAAAGATACGAGGGGGGAGGGGACTTTTGAAAAGCACTGTATAATAAATAAAAGATAAACTAATAATGATGATGCTTAAATGTTTATTATTTTATTTATACAGATTTGTATAAAAAAACTAGGCTATATCTTTAAACTCCAATAAATTGATTCGAATCATATTCTCTATTGGTTGTTTCCAATTTCTTAAACTCTTGTTCTTAAGCAATTTCAGTCGAAAACAGAGGAGCTGCAAAATTTGAAACTTGGATGAGGTAACTCATCTTCGAACTCTCGTACTACTACGAAACCGGGACTTTCACTGGCTTAGATTAATTCCTTATATACATTTATGCTAACACTTTGTCTTATCTTCGTTTTACCAACGACAATTTCCATCGCAGTTTTCTTGAAATAAGTTGACCCTGTGTCAAACCTTGTGCAAAAGGCAAGTAGAGATGCGATACATCCTATGATATTTAGCGTATGGAAAATAAGAACAGTTTCCTATCTCGACTTATTGATTCTTTGACTTTGATTTAAAATGTATCTTAGTTTAATTTTGTACGAACATGAACTTTTCCCCTTTATACAACAGCTTCAATTTTATTTTCACTTATTCCTTTTATAGTGTCTACCTTTATGGTGTTTTTTTAAACTTCCATAGAGCTGAATAAAAAGTGCTTTCAATATTTTGTTCATCTTTTAAGTTTTTTTGAAGACTTTAATACTTGCTATCACATAAATTTTTTTTGTCAAAATTTTCATATTTTCAATAATACCAATTAAGCAGCATTTAAATGAGCTTTGGAGCTATTTTTCGGTTTTAAACTATATTTCATACATTTTTATTTTTCGCCCACCTTACCGGAAAATCGATAATCGAGAATAGGGCGGAAAACTTTTTGAAGTCTTTCACTGAGACAAATATAGTCTCCATGGATTAGGTATTTGGTAGGCGAAAAACAGGTGTGTGTCACACATGCGGGAAGCGCCTTCGCAGCCCATAACTTCCCTCGCTTCGCTATGCTCTAATATTCTTGAGCTGCTAATGCTCATTTTATACCCGCTTCATAGTATTGGCATAATTGAAGTTAAAAACGGAAGCACCATTTGTATCAACTTGCTACCAAATTTACTTTATTTGCTTAAAAATTATATAAAAACATAAAAGATTTGGAAAAATAATCAAAGAGTTGTGAAGCTTCATTTTAAAATTATATAATTGTAATTTACCCGATGAAATAACTAGATTTCTATATTATCAATTTTAATTATTATGATTCGCTTCAGCACATCTTAAAATCATTAAAATTAAAAAATATATATATGTACCACTAATTATACAGCTCAAAGTTGTTTATATAGTACGTTTGATGACTTGCTAGTTTTATGAATTGAATCAATTCATGTAATAATGGAAAATGATGATCTGAGTGTCATAAGATTTTTCTGACCTTGTTGAGCTTTCTTTTGAGAAAAAATTATAAAGGTTTAGCGAAGTCACTGAGCATCACCTTTCAATATTGAAGATGCTAAATATTATAATAGGAGAAAGTAAAAGTATTCTCAACTATCACATTGGGTTAACATCTGCAAATGGTTATTAGATGCTTTCGTTAATTGAATTAAATTTTGATATTCACATTTGTTAGGTTGAGCAGAAATATGTGGAAAGTTATTAGGTAGTATGTGATCTAGTCTAGATATGGAAGTTACTATAGTTCACGTTAAATTTAAACGATTTGAATATTCATCTCTTAAATATTATATGGTGGTCTTAAGATCTGAGCAATTAGTATCTCAAATTGATATGTTGCGCAATGTATGTCGAAGACAAAAGGAAATTAAAACCTCTTTTCAAGGTGTTTTAACTAATTCTTTTGTTAAACTGGCTTTGCTTAAGTTAAATTTACATTCGTTTCCTTCGTTTTCATCATGGTTTTATTAGATCCATATGTATGTTTACAGTGCGAGTAAGCTTCTAGTGTCAAAAACATCATTAGTCACTCGTTTCATAAGGCACTCGTTCCTCCCCTGCTCCACTCGTGCTTCAGAACACTCGCGACTAAACTCAGGGTAGGGGCACTCTGAACGTGCGAGGGTGCTGCTATCTTGAAAGACCAGTCAGTACTAAAGTTGATAATTTAATGAGAAGCAGAATGAGAACTGGAACGCCGTTAGTGTTAGTTGCAGATATTTCCACATATTTCAACGCAGATATCCTAACCTAACAACTGCAAACCAACGTTTTACGACGTGTATCTTGAGTTAGTCGTAAGTTATTTCAGTTTTTGTTTTTAATGAATATGTTGCTTATTTGTGGGTTTGAGTATTTGTAGTTGGTTTTTATTGTTTAAAGTGGTACATTTATTTTAAGAGACAATGTCGAGAAAATGTATTGTGAAAGACTGTAATGTGAGGTGAACCCGGTAAGCTTCATTTTCATAAAAACACATGTTTCAATCGACATTGAATAAAATATATAAGCTTGATGAGTACCTATTGCGTTATTTTTCCCACTTCATTAGTATATTGTCAATTTTTTAACATTTCATTCAATTTAAGTTGACTATTTGATTGTTATTATTAAAATATCATCTATTGTTGAGTTACTTTGGATGAAATATCAAAAAAAATATAAAATTACAGGAATCTTCTTTTTCGGTTCGGTAGCGAAGTTACAACCATCTGATTTGTGTTAGAGCTACTACTGGTACTTAATAAACTATTTTTCACTACAAAAAAATCCTCAGGGATTTTTAAATGCTAATATTCTGCGCAATTTAGCGTTAATTACTGGGAGGATTTTTCCTTTAATCCTGTAGACAATCCTGTGATAAGTTTGAATAACTCTAACTTTATTTATCACAAAGTACCAGACAATCATCCAAAAAAATCCTGTTATGAATAATTAAATGCCGCTTCACCCCGAGCGGAATAAGGTTGAGGTTTATGAATTTCTCACAACCATGGTGAATAATCTACTATTTTGACACTTGGTACTAAATATACTATTATATTACTCGTGTTACTAACTAGCACTTAATCTACAATACAAATAAATCAATATAAAATTAACTCTTCGATTGTTGTCTTTAATGGGTTGTTAACGGCGTGAATTTGAATAATTTATATATTTCAAAAATGAATAATCGAGTCGTAAAAACAAGACTTATGTCACACGCCTGCGGCTCACGATATAAACGCATCTTCGTGAATACTGGATATTATTTTAGAAGCTCATTGAAATAATGTTATTGAAACACACCAATTTCAAAATACAAAAATAATAATAACTTACACACTACAAGTGTAAAGTGTCCTCAATTCTATCGAAATAATAACTGATCTCATATGACCCCTTCAATTTACCTCCTATGCCATAAGTATAACCACCGCTATAGAGTTTAGGCAAGGAGCATGATTATTCTTTTTTAAATGTATGATTGAGGATGATCGGATGGCTGACTTTAACAAATAACGCTTCTCAGCTGCACAGAAAACTTGGTACTGAGGGTCTAGGTGATTTTCATGTTGGACTCTCCAGGCTATCCGTTAGATAAAAATTTTATACTGAATGTATATTCTAATATGGTCCGATGCTGTGTTATACTCTGTTCAGAATTCATTTACGCCCGATGTAAATAAAAGCATGTGAACAGTTATATTGTAGAGAGTTGAATTCAATTTTAAGGATTTGTGTAATACAAAATACTATTGTTTTAGTTAGTAATTAGGTAGTTAATATTAATAAATAAATTAACAAAGAATATAAATACCAGGTTAGTTCATAAGGTTCATGAGGTCCTTGAGTTCAGATGTTTTTTTCGGTGCACACGAATTCCCGTCAGGTTCCTTAATGACCAATATAATACACATGAGTTCCCGTCCGACACTTGCAGGTATCTTAATCCCGCACTCGAATTGCCGTCCAGTTTATTTAATCTGTTCTGTT